>OX387427.1:8566573-9098825 GCA_947563755.1 Lochmaea crataegi
AGAAACCTCAACAAATTGTCTCTAATAAGAATTCCTGGCTATTTTCCTAAAGAGTAGGGTGCTGGAGGCAGCTTTATAGGACCAAAAACTTTTAGCTCTTACCCAGTAGCTTCAAGACTGGAGAAGAACTGCCAAAAAAGACTCTTTACAATAAGAAACCTCAACAAATTGTCTCTAATAAGAATTCCTGGCTATTTTCCTAAAGAGTAGGATGCTGGAGGCAGCTTTATAGGACCAAAACTCTTAATTCTTATCCAGCAGCTTCTTGACTGCAAAAGAACTGTTAAAAATACTATTTTCGATGAGAAACCTCCACAAATTGGCTCTAATATGAATTCCTGACTATTTTCTTAAAGAGGAGGGTGCTGGAGGCAGCTTTATAGGACCAAAACTCTTAGCTCTTACCCAGTAGTTTCAAGACTGGAGAAGAACTGTCAAAAAGACTCTTTTCAATAAGAAACCTCAACAAATTGTCTCTAATAAGAATTCCTGGCTATTTTCCTAAAGAGTAGGGTGCTGGAGGCTGCTTTATAGGACCAAAACTCTTAGCTCTTACCCAGTAGCTTCAAGACTAGAAAAGAACTGCCAAAAAGACTCTTTACAATAAGGAAACCTCAAAGAATTGTCTCTAATAAGAATTCCTGGCTATTTTCTTAAAGAGGAGGGTGCTGGAGGCAGCTTTATAGGACCAAAACTCTTCAATTCTTATCCAGGCAGCTTCAAGACTACAAAAGAACTGCCAAAAAGGACTCTTTACAATAAGAAACCTCAACAAATTGTCTCTAATAAGAATTCCTGGCTATTTTCCTAAAGAGTAGGATGCTGGAGGCAGCTTTATAGGAACCAAAACTCTTAATTCTTATCCAGCAGCTTCAAGACTGGAAAAGAACTGTTAAAAATACTATTTTCGATGAGAAACCTCCACAAATTGGCTCTAATATGAATTCCTGACTATTTTCTTAAAGAGGAGGGTGCTGGAGGCAGCTTTATAGGACCAAAACTCTTAGCTCTTACCAGTAGTTTCAAGACTGGAGAAGAACTGTCAAAAAGACTCTTTTCAATAAGAAACCTCAACAAATTGTCTCTAATAAGAATTCCTGGCTATTTTCCTAAAGAGTAGGGTGCTGGAGGCTGCTTTATAGGACCAAAACTCTTAGCTCTTACCCAGTAGCTTCAAGACTAGAAAAGAACTGCCAAAAAGACTCTTTACAATAAGAAACCTCAAAGAATTGTCTCTAATAAGAATTCCTGGCTATTTTCTTAAAGAGGAGGGTGCTGGAGGCAGCTTTATAGGACCAAAACTCTTCAATTCTTATCCAGCAGCTTCAAGACTAGAAAAGAACTGCCAAAAAGACTCTTTACAATAAGAAACCTCAACAAATTGTCTCTAATAAGAATTCCTGGCTATTTTCCTAAAGAGTAGGGTGCTGGAGGCAGCTTTATAGGACCAAAACTCTTAATTCTTATCCAGCAGCTTCAAGACTGGAAAAGAACTGTTAAAAATACTATTTTTGATGAGAAACCTCCACAAATTGGCTCTAATATGAATTCCTGACTATTTTCTTAAAGAGTGAGGGTGCTGGAGGCAGCTTTATAGGACCAAACTCTTAGCTCTTACCCAGTAGTTTCAAGACTAGAAAAGAACTGCCAAAAAGACTCTTTACAATAAGAAACCCCAACAAATTGTCTCTAATAAGAATTCCTGGCTATTTTCCTAAAGAGCAGGGTGCTGGAGGCAGCTTTATAGGACCAAAACTCTTAATTCTTATCCAGCAGCTTCAAGACTGGAAAAGAACTGTTAAAAATACTATTTTCGATGAGAAACCTCCACAAATTGGCTCTAATATGAATTCCTGACTATTTTCCTAAAGAGTAGGGTGCTGGAGGCAGCTTTATAGGACCAAAACTCTTAGCTCTTACCCAGTAGCTTCAAGACTGGAGAAGAACTGCCAAAAAGACTCTTTACAATAAGAAGCCTCAACAAATTGTCTCTAATAAGAATTCCTGGCTATTTTCCTAAAGAGTAGGGTGCTGGAGGCAGCTTTATAGGACCAAAACCCTTAATTCTTATCCAGCAGCTTCAAGACTGGAAAAAAACTGTTAAAAATACTATTTTCGATGAGAAACCTCCACAAATTGGCTCTAATATGAATTCCTGACTATTTTCTTAAAGAGGGAGGGGTGCTGGAGGCAGCTTTATAGGACCAAAACTCTTAGCTCTTACCCAGTAGTTTCAAGACTGGAGAAGAACTGTCAAAAAGACTCTTTTCAATAAGAAACCTCAACAAATCGTCTCTAATAAGAATTCCTGGCTATTTTCCTAAAGAGTAGGGTGCTGGAGGCAGCTTTCTAGGACCAAAACTCTTAGCTCTTACCCAGTAGCTTCAAGACTGGAAAAGAACTGCCAAAAAGACTCTTTACAATAAGAAACCTCAACAAATTGTCTCTAATAAGAATTCCTGGCTATTTTCCTAAAGAGTAGGGTGCTGGAGGCAGCTTTATAGGACCAAAACCCTTAATTCTTATCCAGCAGCTTCAAGCCTGGAAAAGAACTGTTAAAAATACTATTTTCGATGAGAAACCTCCAAAAAATGGCTCTAATATGAATTCCTGACTATTTTCTTAAAGAGGAGGGTGCTGGAGGCAGCTTTATAGGACCAAAACTCTTAGCTCTTACCCAGAAGCTTCAAGACTGGAGAAGAACTGCCAAAAATACTCTTTTCAATAAGAAACTTCAACAAATTGTCTCTAATATGAATTCCTGTCTATTTTTCTTAAAGAGGAGGGTGCTGGAGGCAGCTTTATAGGACCAAAACTCTTAACTCTTACCCAGCAGCTTCAAGACTGGAAAAGAACTGTTAAAAATACTATTTTCGATAAGAAACCTCCACAAATTGTCTCTAATATGAATTCTTAGCTATTTTTATTAAAGAGGAGGGTGCTGGAGGCAGCTTTATATGACCAAAACTCTTAGCTCTTACCCAGTAGCTTCAATACTGGAAAATAACAGCCAAAAAGACTTTTTTCAATAAGAAACAACAAATTATCTCTAATAAGAATTCCTGGCTATTTTCTTAAAGAGGAGGGTGCGGGAGGCAGCTTGATAGGACCAAAACTCTAAGCTCTTACCCAGCAGCTTCAAGGCTGATAAAGAACTGTCATAAACACTTTTCAATACGAAACTTCCACAAATTGTCTCTAATGTGAATTCCTAGCAATTTTTCTTAAAGAGGAGGCAGCTTTATATGACCAAAACTCTTAGCTCTTACCCAGTAGCTTCAAGACTGGAAAAGAACTGCACAAAAGACTATTTTCAATAGGAGACCTCAACAAATTGTCTCTAATATGAATTCCTGGCTATTTTTCTTAAAGAGGAGGGCGTTGGAGGCAGCTTTATAGGACCAAAACTCTTAGCTCTTACCCAGCAGCTTCAAAGCTGATAAATGAATGTCAAAAATAATCTTTTCAATAAGAAACCTCCACAAATTGTCTCTAACATGAATTCCTGGCTATTTTTGTTAAAGAGGATGGTGCTGGAGGCAGCTTTATATGACCAAAACTCTTAGCTCTTACCCAGCAGCTTCAAGGCTGATGAAGGACTGCCAAAAATACTCTTTTCAATAAGAAACATCCACAAATTGTCTTTAATATGAATTCCTGGCTATTTTCTTAAAGAGGAGGGTGCTGGAGGCAGCTTTATATGACCAAAACTCTTAGCTCTTACCCAGTAGCTTCAAGGCTGGAATATAACTGCAAAAAGACTCTTTTCAATAAGAAACCCCAACAAATTTTCTCGAATAAGAATTTCTTAAAGAGAAGGGTGCTGGAGGCAGCTTTATATGACCAAAACTCTTAGCTATTACCCATTAGCTTCAAGGCTGATAAAGGACTGCCAAAAATACTCTTTTCAATAAGAAACATCCACAAATTGTCTCTAACATGAATTCCTGGCTATTTTCTTAAAGAGGAGGGTGTTGGAGGCAGCTTTATATGACCAAAACTCTTAGCTCTTACCCAGTAGCTTCAAGGCTGGAAAATAACTGCAAAAAGACTCTTTTCAATAAGAAACCCCAACAAATTTTCTCGAATAAGAATTTCTTAAAGAGAAGGGTGCTGGAGGCAGCTTTATATGACCAAAACTCTTAGCTCTTACCCATTAGCTTCAAGACTGGAAAATAACTGTTAAAAATACTATTTTCGATAAGAAACCTCCAAAAATTGTCTCTAATATGAATTCTTAGCTATTTTTATTAAAGAGGAGGGTGCTGGAGGCAGCTGTATATGACCAAAACTCTTAGCTTTTACCCAGTAGCTTCAAGACTGGAAAAGTACTGCCAAAAAGACTCTTTTCAATAAGAAACCCCAACAAATTGTCTCTAATAAGAATTCCTGGCTATTTTTCTTTAAAAGGAGGTTGCTGGAAGCAGCTTTATAGAATCAAAAGTCTTAGCTCTTACCCATCAGCTCCAAGGCTGATAAAGAACTGTCAAAAATACTCTTTTCAATAAGAAACCTCCAAAAATTGTATCTAATATGAATTCCTGGCTTGTTTTAAGAGAGTGATGGAGGCAGCTTTATAGGACCAAAGCAGCTTCAAGGCTGGTAAAGAACTGTCTCTTTTCATTAAGAAACCTCAACAAATTTCCTCTACTAAGAATTCCTGGCTATTTTCTTAAAGAGGAGGGTGATTGTGGCGGCTTTATAGGACCAAAAATCTTAGCTCTTACCCAGCGGTTTCAAGACTGGAAAAGAACTGCCAAAAATACTATTTTCAATGAGAAACCTCCACAAGTTGTCTCTAATATGAATTCATGGCTATTTTCTTAAAGAAGAGGGTACTGAAGGCGGCTTTATAGGATCAAAATATTAGCTCTTACCTATAGCAACGTCAAAGTTGGTAAGAAACAGTCAAAAAATACTCTTCTGAATAAGAAGCCTCAACAAATTGTTCTGGCTATTTCCAGGATTCTGAGCGCATCAAATTTTAATTGTTTAGCATACTTTTGCACAAAATTCCAACTTTGTAATGAAATAATCGCAATAAAATTGTTCTATTCATCATATATCTATCTAATCTAATGGAAATTGACCAATTTTATATTTACTCAGTATTAATTTATTTGATATAATTGTTTACAAAACAAAAACCAATATTCCGGAAATATCATTTCCATTAAAACATGGCTATTATATTAAATATAATGTTTGTTTTCGATAAATGAAGCTATCGTAATTTATTTGCCACAGGCAAATTTTAGTAGATATGAAAAATGGAGAAAAACCATTACAACGTGGTACATAGTGATTTATCCGCCCCACCCTGTATAATATAAATAATTAATCCGCCAAAAACGTTCAAGTAACATCAAGATCAAGCTCAAAAGCTTCGATTCGATTTCATTGTTGGTAGACATAACAAAAATTGCAACAAACAGGATTGCAAACTGCGACACATTTCCAAATAATTTAATCAAGGTCGTAAATAAATATATAGCTCTGGCATCCTTTGAAGTTAGCGACGAAACCTCGAAGTTTGGTTATATGTTGACACTAGAAAGGCGTAGTATGGATACGTGTTCTAGAAGGGACTTTTTGGACTTTATATATTCAAGAAAAAAAAATCAAGGTACGAATTCGCATCATGTTTTACTGACAAATATTTAACCACCCTGTAGGTGGTAATAACAATTATAGTTGTTTTTAATTGAAATCAAACTAGCTTCATAATTTTTGAGGTTTTTATTTTTTTATCCTCATTTTTTAATCTTAAAATGGTGTTAAGACTTGTATAAGGAAAATAACAAGTTTAAACATGAATTTTTCGCAAACCGCTCATGAAAATTTAACTAATTTCCTTTTAATCAAAGATTTTTTCTTCGACGTTGATGTAATGATTAAAATTTTTGTTGAGAATTTAGTTGAAGGTATATAAGGGCGCTAGAATGAGTTGTTTTTTTCCTTATTTTTGTAAAACCCTGTAAGTTGTAATAACAATTATAGTTGTTTTTAATTGAAATCAAACTAGCTTCATAATTTTTGAGGTTTTTAAATTTTTTATCGTCGTTTTTTAATCTTAAAATAGTGTTAAAGCTCGTATAAAGAAAATAACAAGTTTAAACATGAATTTTTCGCAAACCGCTCATGAAAATTCAACAAATTTTCTTTAAATTAAAGATTTTTCTTTCAATGTCGATGAATGATTGAATTTTTTTTAGAATTCAATTAAAGGTATACGAGGGCGCTAGAATTAGTTGTTGTTTTTCCTTATTTTTGTATCACCCTGTAGGTTGTAATAACAATTATAGTTGTTTTTAATTGAAATCAAACTAGCTTCATAATTTTTGAGGTTTTTATTTTTTTAACCTAATTTTTTAATCTTAAAATGGTGTCAAAACTTGTATAAGGAAAATAACAAGTTTAAACATGAATTTTTCGCAAACCGTTCATGTAAATGTAACAAATTTTCCTTAAATTGAAGATTTTGTCCTTCAATGTTGATGTAATGATTGCATTTTTTTTTAATTCAATTAAAGGTATACGAGGGCGCCAGAATTAGTTGTTGTTTTTGCTTATTTTTGTATCACCCTGTAGGTTGTAATAACAATTATAGTTGTTTTTAATTGAAATCAAACTAGCTTCATAATTTTTGAGGTTTTTATTTTTTTAACCTAATTTTTTAATCTTAAAATGGTGTCAAAACTTGTATAAGGAAAATAACAAGTTTAAACATGAATTTTTCGCAAACCGTTCATGAAAATGTAACAAATTTTCCTTAAATTGAAGATTTTGTCCTTCAATGTTGATGTAATGATTGAATTTTTTTTTAATTCAATTAAAGGTATACGAGGGCGCTAGAATTAGTTGTTGTTTTTGCTTATTTTTGTATCACCCTGTAGGTTGTAATAACAATTATAGTTGTTTTTAATTGAAATCAAACTAGCTTCATAATTTTTGAGGTTTTTATTTTTTTAACCTAATTTTTTAATCTTAAAATGGTGTCAAAACTTGTATAAGGAAAATAACAAGTTTAAACATGAATTTTTCGCAAACCGTTCATGAAAATGTAACAAATTTTCCTTAAATTGAAGATTTTGTCCTTCAATGTTGATGTAATGATTGGATTATGTTTTAGAATTCAATTAAAGGTATACGAGGGCGCTAGAATTAGTTGTTGTTTTTGTTTATTTTTGTATCACCCTGTAGGTGGTGATAACAATTATAGTTGTTTTTAATTGAAATCAAACTAGCTTCATCATTTTTGAGGATTTTATTTTTTATCCTCATTTTTCAATCTTAAAATGGTGTCAAAACTTGAATAAGGAAAATAACAAGTTTAAACATGAATTTTTCGCAAACCGTTCATGAAAATGTAACAAATTTTCCTTAAATTGAAGATTTTTTCCTTCAATGTTGACGTAATGATTGAATTTTTTTTAGAATTCAATTAAAGGTATACGAGGGCGCCAGAATGAGTTGTTGTTTTTCCTTATTTTTGTATCACCCTGTAGGTTGTAATAACAAAGTTGATTTTAATTGAAATCAAACTAGCTTCATAATTTTTGAGGTTTTTAAATTTTTTATCATCGTTTTTTAATATTAAAATAGTGTTTGACTTGTATAATGAAAATAACAAGTTTAAACATGAATTTTTCGCAAACCGCTCATGAAAATTTAACAAATTTTTTAAAATAAAGAATTTTCCTTCAATGTTGATGTAATGATTGGATTATGTTTTAGAATTCAATTAAAGGTATACGAGGGCGCTAGAATGAGTTGTTGTTTTTTCTTATTTTTGTATCACCCTGTAGATTGTAATAGCAATTATAGTTGTTTTTAATTGAAATCAAACTAGCTTCATAATTTTTGAGGTTTTTATTTTTTTAACCTCATTTTTTAATCTTAAAGTGGTGTCAAAACTTGTATAAGGAAAATAACAAGTTTAAACATGAATTTTTCGCAAACCGCTCTTGAAAATTCAACAAATTTTCTTTAAATTAAAGATTTTTCTTTCAATGTCGATGAATGATTGAATTTTTTTTTAGAATTCAATTAAAGGTATACGAGGGCGCTAGAATGAGTTGTTGTTTTTTCTTATTTTTGTATCACCCTGTAGATTGTAATAACAATTATAGTTGTTTTTAATTGAAATCAAACTAGCTTCATAATTTTTGAGGTTTTTATTTTTTTATCCTTGTTTTTTAATCTTAAAATAGTGTTAAAATTTGTATAAGGAAAATAACAAGTTTAAACATGCATTTTTCGCAAACCGCTCATGAAAATTTAATACATTTTTTAAATTAAAGATTTTTTCTTCAATGTTGATGTAGTGGTTTAATTTTTTTTTTAGAATTCAATAAAAGGTATACGAGGGTGCCAGAATGAGTTGTTGTTTTTCCTTATTTTAGTATCACCCTGTAGGTTGTAATAACAATTATAGTTGATTTTAATTGAAATCAAACTAGCTTCATAATTTTTGAGGGTTTTAAATTTTTTATCATCTTTTTTTAATATTAAAATAGTGTTAAGACTTGTATAAGGAAAATAACAAGTTTAAACATGAATTTTTCGCAAACCGTTCATGAAAATGTAACAAATTTTCTTTAAATTGAAGATTTTTTCCTTCAATGTTGATGTAATGATTGGATTTTTTTTTTAATTCAATTAAAGGTATACGAGGGCGCTAGAATTAGTTGTTGTTTTTCCTTATTTTTGTATCACCCTGTAGGTGGTAATAACAATTATAGTTGTTTTTAATTGAACTCAAACTAGCTTAATAATTTTTGAGATTTTTAAATTTTTTATCGTCGTTTTTTAATCTTAAAATGGTGTCAAAACTTGTATAAGGAAAATAACAAGTTTAAACATGAATTTTTCGCAAACCGTTCATGAAAATGTAACAAAATTTCCTTAAATTGAAGATTTTTTCCTTCAATGTTGATGTAATGATTGGATTTTTATTTTTGAATTCAATTAAAGGTATACGAGGGCGGTAGAACGAGTTGTTGCTTTTCCTTATTTTTGTATCAAACTGTAGGTTGTAATAACAATTATAGTTGTTTCTAATTGAAATCAAACTAGCTTCATAATTTTTGAGGGTTTTAGTTTTTTAATCCTCGTTTTTTAATCTTAAAATAGTGTTAAATCTCGTATAAGGAAAATAACAAGTTTAAACATGAATTTTTCGCAAACCGTTCATAAAAATTTAACAAATTCTCCTCAAATTAAAGAATTTTCCTTCAATGTTGATGTAATGATTGAAATTTTGTGTGGAATTAAATTAAAGGTATACGAGGGCGCTAGAACGAGTTGTTTTTTTTTCCTTATTTTTGTATCACCCCGTAGGTTGTAATAACAATTTTGTATCCTCGTTTTTTAATCTTAATCATTTATTTAGGGTCCAGAGGTCCGCCAATGATTAGATTAGACAACGAAATCATCATCAAACTCGTTTGCGCATCGTTATCTCGACGCGCCGTTAACAGTGACATATAACTGTGATATGTACTAGTTGGAACGTTTAACGGTTCTACATGGAGGCGGTAATAATAATGGATATTAGAAAATTGTACGTTCTTCGTGGAAATGTTGATTCGCGTAATTTAATGGAATTTCTCAGTATTATGAACGCGAGACGCGAACGTTTTCGACAAAAACATTTCGTTAGTAGTAGCGAAGAGTGTTCCGTCTTCCAGCGAGAAATAATTAATCTCATCAAAGACGACGGTATTTTATAATAAAGCCGACGATAATAATATGTAACGTTGTTCATTAAATTCAGTATCAACTTTATTATTTATTAAAATTAAAACATTCCAAGTAGACGAAGCAAAAGTTAAATGTACGTATGTATATTGTGGTGACATCTATCGTGCCCTCTTACTTCTGCTTAGTTCGTGAGGAAAGTCTCAGAAACTAGTAGCTCCTTTAGTCCTATTTCCCGGAGGAATTTCAGGATATCTGCAGGCTTTAACATAGGTTTTTATCCAGTACTCTCCTAGGATTCTGAATTGCTGTACAATTAGCAAGTATGTGGATGGAGGTTTCTTCTTCCATGCCACAGAATCAACATTCTTCTTCCTCCACTATTTTAAGCTTTTTCGGGACAATGTCCCGTTAGGATCCCTGTTTAAACTCTTAGTGCAGAGAAGAATCTTTGATAGTCTAAGTCCTACTTGATCTCTTTAATGGTCAGATCTTCTATTTTTTCAGCTGTGCCTATTTCTTCCAATATTACATTGGAGCTGATACCACAAAAGGGTGTTCCAGTCCCCCTCTTTGCTAGTTCATCTGCTATTCCATTTCCTTCTCTTCCAGTGTGTTCTGGAATCCACAGTAAGGTGACTATATTTGGATCATCATCTATTGATCAAAGTAAATTTTCGATTATTATCAATCCTCCTAGGTGATGGAAAATGTTTTTGGAAGGAATAACTCCTCCGGATACATGTAAAAGTTTCCTTTGACCGTAGTTGTTTTAAAACTTTCGTTCAGTTCGAAAAACATCGAAATTTCCCAACTACATACAGCTTATTCGAAGGAAAACTTAATAAACAAAGTAACGTTTACGAGCTAGACCAGACATTCGGAGATAGATTGAGTTTTACAACTTTAGATAGAAAAAGAAAATGTTTTTGAAAGTTTTCAATTTTCAACTTTCAAGAGTTTGTTTTGTCAAGTCGTATTTGTACATATTACGAGGGTTGGTGTGGAGAATTTAAACGTGGACGGATTAATGTTAGCGACGAACCAAGAGAAGATCCACCAACAACCAAACGTCGATGCTGAACGTAGATCGACATGTCACATATCGTGAAATCGGGCATTTAGCCCGGGAAGTAGTTGTTTCTTCTTAGTTGAACGGTCACTGAATAATATATTCTTCGATATCTATTAAAAAATTAGTTTCCCAGTCCCCAGAAAATGCAGTCAACGCCTTCCAAAATTTCTATTTTGAATGTACCAACAAGCGAGGGGAATAAATTAATCCAGAATCGGTTCCAAGGGATGCAAAAATATATTTCTCTTATTTTTCTAACTCTATATGTAGAATATAAAAAAAAAGCCACTCTCGTATCTGTACATATTAAAATAAAAAATTTACTCACCCTAACATCGATGTCTTTCCCCTTTTCCATGTACTTCATAATTGCAGTGGAAATTTTGTTATCCAAATTCCTTATAACTGCGTTAACATTAACATCGGCATCGTTGTTGTTTCTCTTCATGGCGTTAACCAAACTCTCGACTCCTTCTACGAAACCATTCCAAGGTAGATCCAGCTCCGCTACGTATTTGGTGATGCAGCCTCTTAAGACGTTAAGACAGTATCCACTGCAAGGTTTCGTGTGCTTCAAAAGCCCCATACATCGAGGACAGTAAATCATTTTGAGCAAAGCATCGTGACATTCTGAATTGTCGCTACTATGCTCATCGATCAGTAAAGTGTCAGTAGTGTTTAAAACCTCAGAGCCAATTTTGAAAGCTTGCAGTAGCAATCTTGTTGCTTCTAAACTTTTAGATAGCGATACACCTATTTGTTTAGGAATCTCCGCGAAAGGTGATATGGTTTCCATGGATTTTTTTAAACATTCCTTGTAGTTTAAAGTGAAATCTTTATCTGATATGTCCGCGGAACGGTGGTAAGCCAGTGGAAATAGCTCGGTGAAGAAGTTGTTGACGCTGTTTATCATTTCTTCGGGGCTGATTGTAGGTTTTGCGTCGGTAGTATTGATCCAAATGTAATTTCGGATATCTCTGTATAATATTTCTATGGGTTCTCTAGAGAGGCTGGCCATACCTCGGTAAACTTGTTGGAATAGGAGGAGAGTTTTGTTTTCGGATTGTCGGGCGAGTTCAGAGACGTGATCTGAAAAAAAAAAATAAATGTACAAGACTTGGCAACGTTTTATTGAAACCCAAAAGACATATTTCCATTTTTTTAAATCAGTGAATTAGTTTAACAAGTCCTGAGCTACAAACAAAGTTGATACGATGATTTGTGTCAAATTTGTTTTTGGGGGGCGTCCATTAATTACGTGAGGCGTTTTTGAGGATTTTTTGTCCCCCCTCTCCTTGGTGAAATTTGGTAAGATTCGGCTCGATCCCCTCCCACTCCTGAACACCTCACGTAATTAAATAATTATAAAAGGTGATAAGCATATATTAAGTTAGAAATTGGCGCCCAACGTGTGGCCGAACTACCCTTAAAGATAGGTCACATGCTCAGCTTTCAACACCACAAATTAGGGCCTAACCATATATTAATTTATGAATAAAAGTGTATTAAAAGACAAAAATATAAATGAATGTTTTTAGAATAAAAAACCATGTCCAATTTCCTTTTTTTTCAATATTTAATTATCTTTGGGGGCGTCCATTGAATACGTGTGGCATTTTTGAGGATTTTTCTCGATCCCCTCCCTTCCCTGAACACCTCACGTAATTAATGGACGCCTCCTTTTCTTTAAATTCTAAAGGTGATAAGCATATATTAAGTTACAAATTGGCTCCCAACGTGGAGCCGAGCTACCATCAAAGGTAGGTATCATGCTTAGCTCTCAATACCACAAATTAGGGCCTAATCATATATTAATTTATGAATAAAAGTGTATTAAAAGACAAAAATATAAATGAATGTTTTTAGAATAAACAACCATGTCCAATTTCCTTTTTTTTCGACATTTAATTATCTTTGGGGGCGTCCATTAAGTACGTGTGGCATTTTTGAGGATTTTTTGACACCCCTTCCCTCCTGGTGAAATTTGCTAAGATTCGGCTCGACCCCCTCCCACTCCTGAACACCTGACGCTCTCTTTCTTTAAATTCTAAAAGGTGATAAGCATATATTAAGTTACAAACTGGCGTCCAACGTGGGGTCGATCCACCCTTAAAGATAGATATCATGCTCACCTTTCAACACCACAAATTGGAGCCTAATCATATATTAATTTATGAATAAAAGTGTCTAAAAAGACAAAAATATAAATGAATGTTTTTAGAATAAAAAACCATTTCCAGTTTCCTTTTTTATAACTTTTAATTATCTTTGGGGGCGTCCATTAAGTACGTGAGGATTTTTTTAGGATTTTTTTATCCCCCCTTCCCCCTTGGTGAGATGTAGTAAGATTTTTGTCGATCCCCTCCCACCCCAGAACACCTGACGTAATTAATGGTTGCCCCCTTTTCTTTAAATTCTAAAAGGTGATAAGCATACATTAAATTACAAACTGGCGCCCAACGTGGGGACGAACCACCCTTAAAGATAGGTCTCATGCTCGGCTTTCGACACCACAAATTAGGGCCTAGTCATATATTAATTTATGAATAAAAGTATATTAAAAGACAAAAATATAAATGAATGTTTTAAGAATAAAAAACCATTTCCAGTTCCCTTTTTTAACATTTAATTATCTTTAGAGGGGCGACCATCAAGTACGTGAGGAATTTCTGAGGATTTTTTGACCCCCCTCACCCTTGGTGATATTTGGAAAGATTCTGCTCGATCTCCTCCCATCCCTGAAAACCTCACGTAATTAATGGACTCCCTCTTTCTTTAAATTCTAAAAGGTGATAAGCATATATTAAGTTACAAATTGGCGCCCAACGTGGGGCCGAACTACCCTTAAAGATAGGTATCATGCTCAGCTTCTAACACCACAAATTAGGGCCTAATCATATATTAATTTATGGATAAAAGTGTATAAAAAGACAAAAATATAAATGAATCTTTTTAGAATAAAAAACCATTTCCAGTTTCCTTTTTTTAACTTTTAATTATCTTTAAGGGGGCGTCCATCAAGTATGTGAGGCATTTTTGAGGATTTTTTGATCCCTCCCTTCCCCCTTGGTGAGATGTAGTAAGATTTTTCTCGATACCCTCCCACCCCTGAACACCACACGTAATTAATGGACGCCCCCTTTTCTTTAAATTCTAAAAGGTGATAAGCATATATTAAGTTACAAATTGGCGCCCAACGTGGGGACGAATCACCCTTAAGGATAGGTCTCATGCTCGGCTTTCGACACCACAAATTAGGGCCTTTTTTTTTAACTTTTAATTATCTTTAAGTACGTGTGGAATTTTTGAGGATTTTTTTATCCCCCCTTCCCCCATGGTGAGATGTAGTAAGATTTTCCTCGATACCCTCCCACCCCTGAAGACCACACGTAATTAATGGACGCCCCCTTTTCTTTAAATTCTAAAAGGTGATAAGCATATATTAAGTTACAAATTGGCGCCCAACGTGGGGCCGAACTACTCTTAAAGATAGGTATCATGCACAGCTTTTAACACCACAAATTAGGGCCTAATCATATATTAATTTATGGATAAAAGTGTATAGAAAGACAAAAATATTAATTAATGTTTTTAGAATAAAAAAAACATTTCCAGTTTCCTTTTTTTAACTTTTAATTATCTTTAAGGGGGCGTCCATCAAGTACGTGAGGCATTTTTGCCGTTGTTCTGCCGGACGTAATGAAATTTCTATTACATTTAAAAATACAGCTATACTACATTGTTTAAAAAATTAATACGGTATTTTCCATCTAAAAATTTCTAAATATTTTTAAAGATAAGGTACTAAATTATATTGTTTGTATCAGCTTTCAGCTGCAGTTTTCTTTCTATTATTATTTGCAATAATCACTACCAGGCGAATTTATTGCTACTTTAAAACATGCACCTGGTAAAGTTGTAAATTCAGTATAAAATTACTTTGCAGTTAAACAATAAAATATATATATGTATACAGGACGTACTAAAAATAATCTCCCTCGATCACCAGATGCATAGAACAATCAGCTTGAGCCTTTTTGGCATGAAATAAAATAAGAAATAAATTCCCTTGAAACGTTAAAGAATGCATAAATGAAACCGACGAGGCCGACAGGTATTGTGAGTCAAGTTCATCACGTAAATAAACATATAACATTAAATAGTAAATATCAGTCTGAACTTGAACCACAATATTATCATAGAAGCAGAAGCAATTCAATTCATTTCTAACTCAGTTATAATGTGACCTAGAGGACCACCAATTAGAGAAGCCTTTCCTTTTTTTCGATATATTACACCAAATCTTATATCTAATAAATATTACATCATCTAGAAATACTGTAAACGTACTGTATACATGTTAGCAATATTTATATTCAGTTGAAAGTGACAAATTCAAACTAAGGAAATGAAAATATATTCGAAACATGCAAACACTGTAAGTTGTACATAGTCGTTTTGTGGTAACATTTACGTAAAAAGTTTCGAGAGCCATTAGTGTCGTGTATCAGACGCTGTAAACATATACACACATAGTCTTTAACGGAATAAGAAGTCTTTCAATGTATGGACACAGTGACGTGCTGCTGGAAAGAAAAAATATAGAAATACCCATATTATTTTTTAATAGAATACTTTTGTAGTGGCCCTCGTATAATTAAAGTAAATGAAATACTAGAGTCAGCTATTACATATGATATACTTTTATAACATTGGATAGATATGTATCAACAAACATATAAAAGTATTCGTAAGCATAAATATATATAGTTTTGATATTGATAATATTACAAGGCATATTATTATTAGAAAAAAAAAGTTATACAGAGTGAGACTTAAACCCCTCTATTGTTGTAGAAGTGGCTCACACAATTTTTGTTATCTCAAATGGATCACCCTGTACATGTTTCTATTTTTCAAATCCTTATAATTCTCCTCGTATAATTAAAGTAAATGTAGGTCATTAATGAAATACTAGAGTCAGCTATTATTTATAATATTGGAAAGATATGTATCAACAAACATATAAAAGTATTCGTAAGCATAAATATATATATAGTTTTGATATTGATAATATTACAAGGCATATTATTATTAGAAAAAAAAAGTTATACAGAGTGAGACTTAAACCCCTCTATTGTTGTAGAAGTGGCTCACACAATTTTTGTTATCTCAAATGGATCACCCTGTACATGTTTCTATTTTTCAAATCCTTATAATTCCCCTCGTATAATTAAAGTAAATGTAGGTCATTAATGAAATACTAGAGTCAGCTATTATTTATAATATTGGAAAGATATGTATCAACAAACATATAAAAGTATTCGTAAGCATAAATATATATAGTTTTGATATTGATAATATTACAAGGCATATTATTATTAGAAAAAAAAAGTTATACAGAGTGAGACTTAAACCCCTCTATTGTTGTAGAAGTGGCTCACACAATTTTTGTTATCTCAAATGGATCACCCTGTACATGTTTCTATTTTTCAAATCCTTATAATTCTCCTCGTATAATTAAAGTAAATGTAGGTCATTAATGAAATACTAGAGTCAGGTATTAATTATAATATTGGAAAGATATGTATCAACAAACATATAAAAGTATTCGTAAGCATAAATATATATAGTTTTGATATTGATAATATTACAAGGCATATTATTATTAGAAAAAAAAAGTTATACAGAGTGAGTCTTAAACCCTTCAATTGTTGTAGAAGTGGCTCACACAATTTTTGTTATCTCAAATGGATCACCCTGTACTTGTTTCTATTTTTCAAATCATTATAATTCCCCTCGTATAATTAAAGTAAATGTAGGTCATTAATGAAATACTAGAGTCAGCTATTATTTATAATATTGGGAAGATATGTATCAACAAACATATAAAAGTATTCGTAAGCATAAATATATATATAGTTTTGATATTGATAATATTACAAGGCATATTATTATTAGAAACAAAAAGTTATACAGAGTGAGTCTTAAGCCCCTCAATTGTTGTAGAAGTGGCTCACACAATTTTTGTTATCTCAAATGGATCACCCTGTACATGTTTCTATTTTTCAAATCCTTATAATTCCCCTCGTATAATTAAAGTAAATGTAGGTCATTAATGAAATACTAGAGTCAGCTATTATTTATAATATTGGAAAGATATGTATCAACAAACATATAAAAGTATTCGTAAGCATAAATATATATAGTTTTGATATTGATAATATTACAAGGCATATTATTATTAGAAAAAAAAAGTTATACAGAGTGAGACTTAAACCCCTCTATTGTTGTAGAAGTGGCTCACACAATTTTTGTTATCTCAAATGGATCACCCTGTACATGTTTCTATTTTTCAAATCCTTATAATTCCCCTCGTATAATTAAAGTAAATGTGGGTCATTAATGAAATACTAGAGTCAGCTATTATTTATAATATTGGAAAGATATGAATCAACAAACATATAAAAGTATTCGTAAGGATAAATATATATATAGTTTAGAAAAAAAAAGTTATACAGAGTGAGACTTAAACCCCTCTATTGTTGTAGAAGTGGCTCACACAATTTTTGTTATCTCAAATGGATCAACCTGTACATGTTTCTATTTTTCAAATCCTTATAATTCCCCTCGTATAATTAAAGTAAATGTAGGTCATTAATGAAATACTAGAGTCAGCTATTATTTATAATATTGGAAAGATATGAATCAACAAACATATAAAAGTATTCGTAAGGATAAATATATATATAGTTTTGATATTGATAATATTACAAGGCATATTATTATTAGAAAAAAAAAGTTATTCAGAGTGAGTCTTAAGCCCCTCAATTGTTGTAGAAGTGGCTCACACAATTTTTGTTATCTCAAATGGATCACCTTGTACATGTTTCTATTTTTCAAATCCTTATAATTCCCCTCGTATAATTAAAGTAAATGTAGGTCATTAATGAAATACTAGAGTCAGCTATTATTTATAATATTGGAAAGATATGTATCAACAAACATATAAAAGTATTCGTAAGCATAAAAATATATAGTTTTGATATTGATAATATTACAAGGCATATTATTATTAGAAAAAAAAGTTATTCAGAGTGAGTCTAAGCCCCTCAATTGTTGTAGAAGTGGCTCACACAATTTTTGTTATCTCAAATGGATCACCCTGTACATGTTTCTATTTTTCAAATCCTTATAATTCCCCTCGTATAATTAAAGTAAATGTAGATTATTAATGAAATACTAGAGTTAGCTATTACTTATGAAATACTTTTATAATATTGGATAGATATGTATCAATAAACATAATATGAAAGTATTCGTAAGCATAAATATATATAGTCTTGATATTGATGATTATACATGACTTTATTATTAGAAAAGTATTAATGATTGGAAATTGGAAACAAGTTCTGTTCAGTTCAGCCTTAGGGAACTATTTTTTATATTTTTTTACATCAAATTTAAGAGTTGCCTCTAGACTTTGATTTTATTTTTCGAATTTTTTTTAGTAACGCCGCTGCTCACAACAATGTATATATTAGAACAAATGCATATACGTTGACGAAGTTAGTTTTAGAGCCATTTGGAAAATCAATGAACCGTGCAGAATTGACATAGATTATACGAGTGGGTTTTTCCTAGACAAATGATCCGATTGGGTAATAATGTAATGATATCTTGACATATGTATCTGTATTCGTTTATATCTTCTTCTAAGACTTTTAATCCTTTAGTTATCCTTAACATACGTCAATGAAAAAACACCTTAAAAAGAATGAAGGTCATCGACTTTCAGTCGATATCGGCCGAAACTTCAACCAATACCATCATAATACATTCAGCACAGGAGACATTACCTTTTCTTTTTTATTTTCTTACCAACTTTATGAGTGAGACCAAAAACTTGATCGGTTTCTGTTTTTTTTTTCATTTTATTTTTATTGTATCAATTACGATAAACGATTTTGGTCCAGCTCAAAGATGTTTTTGGACATACAAAAAAAAACGACAAGAATTACTGTTGTTTAGTAATTGGATAGTACTTTTTTTCTATACTGTACTGTGGAAAAAATTTTGTTACAGGGGGCGCCCTTCCAGAAGACACCAACATCTTCTGGCGTTTGATGCCTCTCGATGTTTTTATTTGAATGTGTTCGATCACCGAACTAGGCAAAGTTGAAATGGCAATTTACTAGAGATGCATAAATATTGCCCGAGGACGAGAATAGTAACGGTTAAAGATACCATCGATTACGTTAAATAATACAGTTCGAGTACTGCAGTAGTATTACGAATACAATAGAATATTTCAAAAGGTTTTCCTCACAGTTAAGGCGGAGGTAACAGGGTTGTATCTATAAGATCCTCACTGAAATTATAAGGAGCCATAAAAAGAATCCGTTTTGCTTTGTTTGTTATTGATTTTCCTTTAAAAAGACGAATATGAAGTTTTCACTCTGAAAGTCTGGTTCAAGAAATTCAGGAAACGCTTTCTCAGAAATCTTAGGTTTCTGGATAAGGAACAAAAATCGTTGAAATCGAAAAATAATGAATGATAGAACACACTAAGTAGTTATGATCCATGGAACGTGCACGAGGATCAGGTGCCTTCTGGAGAGTGCTCACCTTCCCAGGGAGAGGTCTCACCTTCTCAGAGTTCTTCCAGGCCTACCTCCTGAGCCTTTTTTTCGTATACTCATTCCCACAGGCCATCTTCCTGAGTAGAATGAGGTTCGTTGGAATTGAAGTCGGTTTGCATCTCCCCCAGGGGTGTCAAACACGGTTTCCTCCAAACGGTTTTGAATTAGGCATGCCTATTCCTGATTCAGGATATTTTCTGAATGGCGTCATCCCAAGATTACTGTTGCGTCCTTTTAAGAAACAGTCTGCACTTACCTGCTCCTGTCATGCGTTTTTAATGGAGTTGAGTTGTCAGATCGAGGTCTTTTACCTCTATCTGACCCTTCTTCACATATACTAAAGTGACCCGACGCTGACGGACCTGAGCTTGTCTTCATCAGGGCAAACTTCTTCCCGATTTCGACGGACCTGACTAGACGTAGTGACGTTATGATCCATGGAACGTGAACGAGGACCAGGTGCCTTCTGGAAAGGTCTCCTGACCCAACAAATGATGTCAAATCAGCACCTTCCCAGAATTCGCCCAAGCCTACTTCCTGATCTATTCTTTCGTATACTCATTCTCACAGGTCATCCTCATGAGTATAATGAGGTTCGTTGGAATTGAAGTCGGTTTGCATTTCCTCGGGGGTGTCAAACACGGCTTCCTCCAAACGGTTTTGAATCAGACCTGCCTGTTCCTGATTCAGGATATTTTCTGAATGGCGTCTGTGGATCACCGCCATCCCAAGATTTACTGTTGCGTCTTTGTAAGAAACAGTCTGCACTTATTTGCTCCTGTCATGAGTTTTAGGTGGAGTTCGAGGTCTTTAACCTTTTACCTCAAGCTGGCCCTTCAACTTCACATATACTGAAGTGTCCCGACGTTGACGGACCTGAGCTTGTCTTCATCAGGGCTTTTCCTATTTTGGGCAAACTTCTTCCCGATTTCGACGGACCTGACTAAAAGATACTAAGTAGTGACGGACAGTCTGCACTTACCTGCTCCTGTCATGCGTTTTTAATGGAGTTGAGTTGTCAGATCGAGGTCTTTTACCTTTTACCTTAAGCTGACCCTTCTTCTTCACATATACTGAAGTGTCCTGTCGTTGACGGACCCGAGCTTGTCTTCATCAGGGCTTTTCCTGATTTGGGCATACTTCTCCCCGATTTCGACAGACCTGGCTAGAAGACACTAAGTAGTGACGTTATGATCCATGGAACGTGAACAAGGACCAGGTGCCTTCTGGAAAGGTCTCCTGACCCAAAAATAAGGTCAATTCAGCACCATCCCAGAATTCGCCCAAGCCTACCTCCTGAGCCATTCTTTCGTATACTCATTCCCACAGGTCATCCTCCTGGGTAGAATGGGGTTCGTTGGAATTGAAGTCGGTTTGTATTTCCCCCAGGGGTGTCAAACACGGCTTCCTCCAAACGGTTTTGAATCAAACCTGCCTGTTCCTGATTCAGGATATTTTCTGAATGGCGTCTGTGGATCACCGCCATCCCAAGATTTACTGTTGAGTCTTTGTAAGACATTTATTTGCTCCTGTCATGAGTTTTAGGTGGAGTTCGAGGTCTTTTACCTTTTACCTCAAGCTGACCCTTCTTCTTCACATATACTAAAGTGTCCCGACGTTGACGGACCTGAGCTTGTCTTCATCAGTGCTTTTCCTGATTTGAGCAAACTTCTTCCCGATTTCGACGGACCTGACTAGAAGATACTAAGTAGTGACGTTATGATCCATGGAACGTGAACGAGGACCAGGTGCCTTCTGAAGAGGTCTCCTGACCCAAAAATAATGTCAAATCAGCACCTTTCCAGAATTCGCCCAAGCCTACCTCATGAGCCATTCTTTCGTATACTCATTCCCACAGGTCATCCTCCTGAGTAGAATGAGATTCGTTGGAATTGAAGTCAGTTTGTATTTGCCCCAGGGTTGTCAAACACGGCTTCCTCCAAACGGTTTTGAATCAGACCTGCCTGTTCCTGATTCAGGATATTTTCTGAATGGCGTCTGTGGATCACCACCATCCCAAGATTTACTGTTGCGTCCTTGTAAGAAACAGTCTGCCCTTACCTGCTCCTGTCAAGCGTTTTTAATGGAGTTGAGTTGTCAGATCGAGGTCTTTTACCTTTTACCTTAAGCTGACCCTTCTTCTTCACATATACTAAAGTGTCCTTTCGTTGACGGACCCGAGCTTGTCTTCATCAGGGCTTTTGCTGATTTGGGCATACTTCTCCCCGATTTCGACAGACCTGACTAGAAGACACTAAGTAGTGACGTTATGATCCATGGAACGTGAACAAGGACCAGCTGCCTTCTGGAAAGGTCTCCTGACCCAACAAATGATGTCAAATCAGCACCTTCCCAGAATTCGCCCAAGTCTACTTCCTGATCCATTCTTTCGTATGCTCATTCCCATAGGTCATCCTCCTGGGTAGAATGAGGTTCGTTGGAATTGAAGTCGTTTTGCATTTCCCCCAGGGGTGTCAAACACGGCTTCCTCCAAACGGTTTTGAATCAGACCTGCCTGTTCCTGATTCAGGATATTTTCTGAATGGCGTCATCCCAAGATTACTGTTGCGTCCTTGTAAGAAACAGTCTGCCCTTACCTGCTCCTGTCATGCGTTTTAAATGGAGTTGAGTTGTCAGATCGAGGTCTTTTACCTTTTAGCTCTAGCTGACCCTTCTTCTTCACATATACTAAAGTGTCCCGACGTTGACGGACCTGAGCTTGTCTTCATCAAGGCTTCTCTGATTCGGGCAAACTTCTCCCCGATTTCGACAGACCTGACTAGAAGACACTAAGTAGTGACGTTATGATTCATGGAACGTGAACGAGGACCAGGTGCCTTCTGGAAAGGTCTCCTGACCCAAAAATAATGTCGATTCAGCACCATCCCAGAATTCGCCCAAGCCTACCTCCTGAGCCATTCTTTCGTATACTCATTCCCACAGGTCATCCTCCTGGGTAGAATGAGGTTCGTTGGAATTGAAGTCGGTTTGTAGTTCCCCCAGGGGAGTCAAACACGGTTTCCTGCAAACGGTTTTTAATCAGACCTGCCTGTTCGTGATTCAGGATATTTTCTGAATGGCGTCATCCCAAGATTACTGTTGTGTCCTTTTAAGAAACAGTCAGCACTTATTTGCTCCTGTCATGCGTTTTAGGTGGAATTCGAGGTCTTTTACCTTTTACCTCAAGCTGACCCTTCTTCTTCACATATACTAAAGTATCCCGACGTTGTCAGATCTGATTTTGTCTTCATCAGGACTTGGGACGACTTCTTCCCGATTTCGTTGGACCTGATAACTTTGTGTTGCTGGCCTCATCTGGATTCCTTTTCTCCCATGTCTCGACTGTTATTTTCCGTGTCCTGACAATTTTTTTCTCTAGGCTTCAGAAAGTCTTTTGGTCTTGATTATCCAAGCAATCCTTTTCCTCTGGAGCACAGTCTTTAGACACTATTTCCTGACAACTTCCATTACAGTCCATTCCTGTAACGATTTGAGTGTGTTTTTTGCCGTTTTGGCCCTTATTGTGTTTCCACCGGCAGCTACGGTTTACTTGTACAGGTAAATCTCACCGGTATACCGGAACGTGTTTGCCGGGCCTAAATAATATTTTTCCTACAAGAGGAAACAGTGGCAGTTGCGGTGGATATTTCTGTAAATATTTTTCCATCTACTTTTCTTTTTAGAGTGAAAAATGTTTTTTTAAATAAGGCGTGAATAAGTATGAAAAAATATTTTTAAAAAGAGATATTTAACATTATATGTTATTGAAGGAAACACTATCTCAGGATACTATTTGATATAAAATGTCATTGGTTGAGATAACAAATAATGTATACGAGTAGGTTCAGTGCGACGCCACGGGGGGTGTATATTCTTGTGGTTCCGACCTTTGCCGTGCTTGCTATCTGATGGGCAACTAATTTTCATACAATGTTAGCAATAGGAATACGTGGTGAATTTTTTATCGATGGTTGTGGATTTTTTTTTTAAGAAAACAAATTCCATATTTTTTTATGGTGGCCTACTTCTCTTATAGGGCTGGTTGTGAGAGTCTAGATCAGGGATCGGCAACCTTTTAACAAATGTGCAATTTTGAACAAAGCCAAAGTGCCGAAGGCAACATTTAGTTTAAAATTTGAAACGTCTTCAGTGCGATCCTTGTCCTTGTGTATCTCGCGAAAGCTTTTCTATTTCTGGTTCATGCCTAGTTACTTTTAATATTACACAGGTCTCTGAATTTTCTAACTGAATACACGTTGATATAATGGTAAATCCGCCTCCTAGAAGTTTCCCGTATAACCGTGGCAACGCCGCTCACCGGGCGTTCGAAAAGCCGAGAATCACCTGCTCGCGTCTTCTCTTTTCTATAAACGTCCCGCCGCGGTCGCGTCGTTCTAGCCTGGTCTGCCATCACTTAGCTCGGTCGCGCTACGTTGCCAGCTTGTGTACAGTTCCGTAGATTATTTTGAATTAATAATAAGTATCCTTAAAATTAAATCTTTATTTTGAAATATTATACACCAAACTTCACAAAGTTATGCGTGCCATTTTAAACTGCCAGACGTGTCATAGGTTGCCTAGAATACATAGATTTTTCTCCTGAATCGATTGATGACTGCAATAACCCTTTTTTCAGAGATATAATGCGTTAAAATTAAAGATTTTCATAACCCTTACTTTGAGGACTTGTAAAATGTTAACCCTAACTATATTGTTGAATTATTTCATATTAAATGAACAAACGAAAGAATTACCGGAGCATAAAGTACCAATTTAACGAAAAGCAGCTTAATATGTTTGTTGGGCAATTCATAAAACCCGATAATTTATGTGAGAAAGAAACGCGACACATTATCAACAACGTACCTATTTCTCTTTTATTTGTTCTGTGATAAACGTAGTTGAACAGAACAAATAGTGAAATTATTACTTCATCTTCAAAGTTAGCTCAACATAATTTACGTGGACGTTCCTCTGGCGGCCTTAAGACGAATCGTTTGAGGTAGGTTTCCTCTACTCACAGGAGACGACATGTTTGAACAAGTTATCGTCGTGCAAGCCTAATATTTCGAGTGGAATTGAGAAATTTAATGGTAAATACACATAGATTTAAGTTTTAGCTTCTTTATTTAATGTCAGAGCTTTGTTTTATTTTTATCTAGAATATTCAGACAGTTCAAAATTCTCGAAGAAAGGATTTCTCTGTTCTAAATCCTTTAGCCTATCGTCCTTCTAACACTCACCGAATGTTTCGCATGAAGTGTCTTTATAATTTTATGGTTGGCAGTATTGATATCAGTTCAGCGAGGTTTCTGTATACAATTCTATAAATTGATTTTTCTACTATTAATTACTCTCCAACCAACAGCTACTGTTATAGTCAGAAAATACAGGGACTCCCAAGAGTTCGTACCAAAGATGATTTTGTAAATAATATGCCTTGTAGTTGTATTTTTATTTGTAGTGGAATAAACAGCATTCTCTGAGGGAGAGAGAAACAGAAGGAGAACGGAATAGGAATCGCCTTCTGCGATTTATTAGCCTCCTTCTATAGAAACCGCAAAATGTCTCGTTTCGTCTTCTTCTCTCGTAAATCTCGGTCTACCATAGACGCTGATAAAAATGTTTTCCAAGGGGATCTACAAACATTTCACTTTTATTTATTTTTTTTTTGGTTGAAATGTAGGCGTGATTTGTGGAAGAATTTAAATAAAATTAACCGCGGTTTGCTTATTTTCAAATTATCAAATACATTTTTTTTATATTTTGTTCATTATTTTGTGAAAAGTTTCCCTGTATAACAGAAAACTGAGTATAAGTGGAGAATATTCTGGTTTTTTTTAATTTTAAGCTCAATTTTCACCTATTTTTTGAACAACTTTTAAACTATTCATTTTAAAATTATAAAAAATATATATTTCAACCCCTTGCAACAATTTCTTTCATTTGATATATTACATGGTATAGTTTGCAAATTACCAATTTACCCCCCCCCCCCCAAAAAGAGACCCCCATATCCAAAATTTATTTATTCACGTTACGTTTCCGATTTTGGGTAAAAAAGATTCCCATTTGTAAAAAATTTATTACTTTGTGAAAAGTTTCACTCTACAACAGTTTAAGTGGAGAATATTCCGTTTTTTATCAATTTTAACCTCAATTTTCACCTATTTTCTGAACAACTTTTGAACTATTCATTTTAAAATTATGAAAAATATATATTTCAATCCCTTGCAACAATCTCTTTCATTTGATATATTATTACATGGTATAGTTTACAAATTTTTTCAATTTCCAATTTACAACCCAAAAAGAGACTCCCATATCCGAAATTTATTTATTCACGTTACTTTTCCGTTTTTGGGTAAAAAAGATACCCATTTGTACCAAATTTATTACTTTGTGAAAAGTTTCCCTGTACTACAGTTTAAATGGAGAATATTCTGTATTTTTTTTAAATTTTAAGCTCAATTTTCATCTATTTTTTGAATAACTCTTAAACTATTCATTTTAAAATTATAAAAAATATATATTTCAACTCCTCGCAACAATCTCGTTCATTTGATATATTATTACATGGTATAGTTTGCAAATTTTTTTAATTTCCAGTTTACCCTCCAAAAAGAGACTTCCATATCCAAAATTTATTTATTCACGTTACGTTTCCGTTTTTGGGTAAAAAAGATACCCATTTGTACCAAATTTATTATTTTGTGAAAAGTTTCCCTGTACAACAGAAAACTGAGTTTAAGTGGAGAAGATTCCGTATATTTTTTTTAATTTCAAACTCAATTTTCATCTATTCTTTGAATAACTTTTAAACTATTCATTTTATAATTATAAAAAATATATATTTCAACCCCTCGCAACAATCTCTTTCATTTGATATATTACATGGTATAGTTTGCAATTTTTTTAAATTTCCAATTTACCCCCCAAAAAGAGACTCCCATATCCAAAATTTATTTATCCACGTTACGTTTCCGTTTTTGGGTAAAAAGATTCCCATTTGTACAAAATTTATTATTTTGTGAAAAGTTTCCCTGACAACAGAAAACTGAGTTTAAGTGGAGAATATTCCGTTTTTTTTTAAATTTTAAGCTCAATTTTCACCTATTTTTTTAATAACTTGAAAACTATTCATTTTAAAATTATAAAAAATATATATTTCAACCCCTCGCAACAATCTCTTTCATTTGATATATTACATGGTATAGTTTGCAAATTTTTTTAATTTCCAATTTACCCCCCAAAAAGAGACTCCCATATCCAAAATTTATTTATTCACGTTACGTTTCCATTTTTGGGTGAAAAAGATTCCCATTTGTACCAAATTTATTATTTTGTGAAAAGTTTCCCTGTATAACAGAAAACTGAGTTTAAGTGGAGAATATTCCGTTTTTTTTAATTCTAAGCTTATTTTCATCTATTTTTTAAATAACTTTGAAACTATTCATTTTAAAATTATAAAAAATATATATTTCAACCCCTCGCAACAATCTCTTTCATTTGATATATTACATGGTATAGTTTGCAAATTTTTTTAATTTCCAATTTACCCCCCAAAAAGAGACTCCCATATCCAAAATTTATTTATCCACGTTACGTTTCCGTTTTTGGGTAAAAAAGATACCCATTTGTACCAAATTTATAATTTTGTGAAAAGTTTCCCAGTACAACAGTTTAAGTGGAGAATATTCCGAATTTTTTTTCAATTTTAAGCTCAATTTTTATCTATTTTTTGAACAACTTTTAAACTATTCATTTTATAATTATAAAAAATATATATTTACACCCCTTGCAACAATCTCTTTCATTTGATATATTACATGGTATAGTTTGCAATTTTTTTTAATTTCCAATTTACCCCCCAAAAAGGGACTCCCATATCCAAAATTTATTTATTCACGTTACGTTTCCGTTTTTGGGTAAAAAAGATACCCAATTGTCCAAATTTATTACTTTGTGAAAAGTTTCCCTGTACAACAGAAAACTGAGTTTAAGTGGAGAATGTACCGTTTTTCTTTAATTTTAAGCTCAATTTCCATCTATTTTTTGAATAAATTTTAAACTGCTCATTTTAAAATTATAAAAAATATATATTTCAACCCCTCGCAACAATCTCTTTCATTTGATATATTACATGGTATAGTTTGCAAATTTTTTTAATTTCCAATTTACCCCCCAAAAAGAGACTCCCATATCCAAAATTTATTTATTCACGTTACGTTTCCGTTTTTGGGTAAAAAAGATACCCAATTGTCCAAATTTATTACTTTGTGAAAAGTTTCCCTGTACAACAGAAAACTGAGTTTAAGTGGAGAATGTACCGTTTTTCTTTAATTTTAAGCTCAATTTCCATCTATTTTTTGAATAAATTTTAAACTGCTCATTTTAAAATTATAAAAAATATATATTTCAACCCCTCGCAACAATCTCTTTCATTTGATATATTACATGGTATAGTTTGCAAATTTTTTTAATTTCCAATTTACCCCCCAAAAAGAGACTCCCATATCCAAAATTTATTTATTCACGTTACGTTTCCGTTTTTGGGTAAAAAAGATACCCATTTGTCCAAATTTATTACTTTGTGAAAAGTTTCCCTGTACAACAGAAAACTGAGTTTAAGTGGAGAATATTCCGTATAGTTTTTTTAATTTCAAACTCAATTTTCATCTATTCTTTGAATAACTTTTAAACTATTCATTTTAAAATTATAAAAAATATATATTTCAACCCCTCGCAACAATCTCTTTCATTTGATATATCACATAGTATAGTTTGCAAATTTTTTTAATTTCCAATTTACCCCCCAAAAAGAGACTCCAATATCCAAAATTTATTTATTCACGTTACGTTTCCGTTTTTGGATAAAAAAGATACCCATTTGTACCAAATTTATTATTTTGTGAAAAATTTCCCTGTACAACAGAAAACTGAGTTTAAGTGGAGAAGATTCCGTATATATTTTTTAATTTTAAGCTCAATTTCCATCTATTTTTTGAATAAATTTTAAACTGTTCATTATAAAATTATAAAAAATATATTTTTCAACCCCTTGCAACAATCTCTTTCATTTGATAATCACATGGAATAGTTTTCAAATTTTTTTAATTTCCAATTTACCCCCCAAAAAGAGACTCCAATATTCAAAATTTATTTATTCACGTTACGTTTCCGTTTTTGGATAAAAAAGATACCCATTTGTACCAAATTTATTATTTTGTGAAAAGTTTCCCTGTACAACAGAAAACTGAGTATAAGTGGAGATAATTCAGTTTTTTTTTAATTTTAAGCTCAATTTCCATCTATTTTTTGAATAAATTTTAAACTATTCATTTTAAAATTATAAAAAATATATATTTCAACCCCTCGCAACAATCTCTTTCATTTGATATATCACATAGTATAGTTTTCAATTTTTTTTAATTTCCAATTTACCCCCCAAAAAGAGACTCCCATATCCAAAATTTATTTATTCACGTTACATTTCCGTTTTTGGGTAAAAAAGATACCCATTTGTACCAAATTTATTATTTTGTGAAAAGTTTCCCTGTACAACAGAAAACTGAGTATAAGTGGAGATAATTCATTTTTTTTTTAATTTTAAGCTCAATTTCCATCTATTTTTTGAATAAATTTCAAACTATTCATTTTAAAATTATAAAAAATATATATTTCGACCCCTCGCAACAATCTCTTTCATTTGATATATCACATAGTATAGTTTGCAATTTTTTTTAATTTCCAATTTACCCCCCAAAAAGAGGCATATCCAAAATTTATATATTCACGTTACACTTCCGTTTTTGGGTAAAAAAAATTCCCATTTGTACCAAATTTCAATTTAATCAATCCAGTAGATTCAGAGCAGTTTGTTAAATTTTTTCATTCAGACGTAAGTAGGAGGCCCAAAAAATTTGACGTCACTGTCTTGTACAGGGTGGCCCATTAAGCGAGGTAACCGGCTGTATCTCGGAAAGTATTTGTTTCAGGCTGTGGGAAAAAATATTGATAGTAAAAGTGGCCAAGAAAAATTGCTGGAAATTATTTTCAACCTCAAAATTTCACCCCTAGGGGGCATTACTGCTATGTTCAAATCTAATACGATAAGTCAAAAACGAATAGAGATATCAAGATGCGGTTTTCACTAAAATATAAGAAATTTAAAGCTGCTTCAGAATATGTTAATAAAATAGTAACGTTTCATTTAATGTTTTTAATGAAATCGTAAAAATAAGTAATCGCTGCATATAGCTTCTCGCTTATTATGACAGATACAAAGAAATGTCACTATAGAAAATTATCTGGTATTAAACGAGCTTTCAAATGATGATATCAAAGTTATAGCTCATTCTGCGATTTTCTGAGATAATAATAATTTGATTTGAACATAGCAGCACGCCCCCTAGGGGTGAAATTTTGATGTTGAAAATAATTTCCAGCAATATCTCTTGGCCACTTTCTCTAACAATATTTTTCCCCCCAACCTGGGACAAATATTTTCCGAGATACAGCCGGTTACCTCGCTTGATGGGCGACCCTGTATGTTCGACCCATCGGTTAAGATTGTATTGGAATGCTTGGAGGTAGCCAATAACACGAATTATTTCAATTTAAAGATATGTTATCATTATTTGTGTATACAATAAAAAGAGTTGGTGTTGAATTGATGGTATATACGCTAACTATAAAATTAATAGATTCCAATTTCAGTTAGCCTTCGTTGAAACTATAAACGCTGATATATTATTATATGGACGGGGTATTAAATGTCAGTTTATATTCATGGTCAAGTCTATTTTTACGCAAATATTAAACTTTCTTGAACTAATATTGTGTTGCAAAAACTATAGTCTATTCGGAAATGATTGATAGGTTATGCTACGGCCAAAGTACAAAAAGTTTAGTTAAAATTTCCACACCGAACTTCTATCATTAGACCCAACCAAAATATAAAAATTAAACAAACAACTAACAAGAGGATGCTGCTTGCTTTTAAATCATTTTCAAATAGACTATAGGAAACTCCATTATGGTTTTGAAGGGATAAAAAAACCTTCTTTTTTAATGACAAAATATACAGAATGCTCTAGTTGTTAAGTTAATGCCCAAAGTTGATGGATATGAACACAAATTTTAAAAATGCTAAGTCTGATTTTGAAAAATATTTCCAGATATTCCATACAATTTTAATGGTCCAAAACGACAAATTTTCAGAAAAGCTATATTTTTTTAGAAACCGAATCAAAATTACGGTATAATAGAGGGTGTGACAAAAAAAAATTTGATATCTATCACTTTTTTGGACACATATAGAGTTGCCCGGCGTCTGGATAAAGCTGGACCTAATTAGGCTTTTTGATTGCGTGTCCGGCCAAAATAAACGAAGTTTTTACCCAAATGTCCAGCCAAGCTGTCCAGCTATTAGGTTTGGCGACCTGGCAACCCTAGACACATATAGTTGGTAAATTAGGATAGTAGATGAGTAACACGGGTTCTACACCACCAGTGTCCTTTTGGCGCATGATTCGTGCGTCGCACAACGCAGTGCCGTTCCCGACGTACCTCTTCTCCCCCCATACTCCACGCAGCACAATATTCTACTACGCAGCACTATATTAATTTTCATAGCCCCTTGAACGCCGACACTGGTGGTGTAGAACCCGTGTAACTCATCTACTTAGGATAATTAGTGATCTAATCCTACTGTTAACATAATAATAATAGCCCCGAGTTAACTTATTGGGATCCAACAGGAACAATCGTACTGTAATTGCATCTGTGCAGGATAAACGTTAAATCCAACTGGTTAATTAGCAGGTAATTGAATATTATAGTAAAATACTAAAGATTGATAATATGTAAACACGACCTTGAAAATCGTATGTACATAAAGTTGATGTATTTACACGTACTTATATAGGTATGGTGAAATGGAAATTTCCACAATCACTATATTTAATTTATTTCAATACTTTTAATATACTTGGTGAATGCACTTGAATAGTCTGTATACTTAGAAGCTGGGTAATAAAATAATAGAACGTACATTATTGATGACAACAGCTGAAGAGCTCATTATAAATTCAAAAACGTGTCTGAAACTTTCGCTAGATTATTCCTGTATAGTGAACCGCAGGTAGCGATGACAATAGAACCCTAATACCATTATCATTCAAATATATTTAGAAGTGATAAATTTGCTGTGACAGTGCAGTGTAGTTGGGTAAGAATAAGATCCTATTAGGTATTTTATTATAGATGAATTTTATTTCAATATTTATTTCATTTATATAAGTAGCACAGATATTTAATTAATAACTTTCGACGTATTTACGCTATTTAGTGAACTCCGGGTAGTGATAACAATAGAAACGGAAATCCTAGATTATTCAATTTAATTAATTAATTAGTAAGTTCTACATATAAGAATGAGAGTACTATTTTCTAGTATAAGTAGGTAATTTTTATGTTTAGGTTTTAGGTTCCCACGTTTAAATATCCTACTTATTGTCCATATTTATTCGCTTTTGGAGAATGGAGATACAATTGATTTATTTTATCCTGCCTAAATTTCAATGTCCGCCTATGATTTATTGCGGTTTTAGGGTCGCTTACCTGAAATCGTGCTATCAATATGATAAAAATATATTATAATAGGGTTAACAGCATTTTTGTCTTTCCCTAGAATTTAGTCACATCCAGCTCAAACCTCACCATAACGAGACATTATTTTCTCAACAGACTCCCCCCACTATTTAGAATCTTTGACAATTTCTTTAAAGTCATAACCTTATTTTTTCTTGGTTAAAACAAATTTTCTTTGCCCTTCTCGATAAATAAATCAATGATCTGTTCTAAACAGTGGGGGGAATCTGTTGGGAAAATAACGTCTCGTTCATCAAAAGACAATTATTGTCAACTGTCAACTGTCAATTACCTTCATTAATTCGAAGTAACCGTAGATATGATTTTTATTACCTATCATAATATATATATTGTCAATAATTGTCAAAATTTTTGAAAAATTGTAAAAAATGGTCAATAATTGTCAAAGACGGTCAATAATTGTCAAAACCAATCAAAATTCGTAAAAGATTGTCAAAAATGGTCCAAAAGGATCAATAATTGTTAAAATTTTGAAAAATGGTCAAAAATTGTCAACATTTTGAAAATATGGTCAATAATTGCCAAATATGTTAAAATTTTTGAAAAATTGTCAAAAATGGTCAATAATTGTCAAAGACGGTCAATAATTGTCAAAATTCGTTGAAAACTATCAAAAATGGTCAATAACTGTTAAAATTTTAGAAAAATTGTCAAATATTTTTAAATATAGTCAAAAATTGTCAAGTATTTGGGAAAATCGTCAAAAATTGTCAAAAACTGTCAAAATTTTGAAAAAATGGTTAATAATTGCCAAATATTTTCAAAAATTGTCAAAAATTTGGAAAAATGGTCAATAATTGTCAAAAATTTTGCAAAATGGTAATATTTTACGAAAAATTGTCAAAAATGGTCAAAAATGGTCAAAAATTATTAAAAATTGTCAAAAATGGTCAATAATTGTCAGAACCTGTCAAAAATACTCAAAAATTGTCAAAAATGGTCAATAATTGTTAAAATTTGGAAAAATGGTCTAAAATGGTCAAAATTTTTGAAAAATTGTCAAAAGTGATCAATAATTGTCAAAACTATCAAAATTGGTCAATAATTGTCAAAAATGGTCAATAATTATTAAAATTGTCAAAAATTGTCAAAATTTTGAAAAAATGTTAAAATTTTTGAAAAATTGTCAAAAATGGTCAATAATTGTCAAAATTTTGAAAAAATGGTTAATAATTGCCAAATATTGTCAAAAACTGTCAAAAATGGTCAATAATTGTCAAAAATTTTGAAAAATGTTTAAAATTTTTGAAAAATTGTCAATAATTGTCAAAGAGGATCAATAATTGTCAAAACCAATCAAAATTCGTCAAAAATTGTCAAAAGGATCAATAATTGTTAAAATTTTGAAAAATGGTCAAAAATGGTAAATAATTGCGAAATTTTTGCAAAATGGTAATATTTTTCGAAAAATTGTCAAAAATGGTCAATAATTGTCAGAACCTGTCAAAAATACTCAAAAATTGTCAAAAGTGGTCAATAATTGTTAAAATTTGGAAAAATGGTCTAAAATGGTCAAAATTTTTGAAAAATTGTCAAAAATGATCAATAATTGTCAAAACTATCAAAATTGGTCAATAATTGTCAAAAATGGTCAATAATTATTAAAATTGTCAAAAATTGTCAAAATTTTGAAAAAATGTTAAAATTTTTGAAAAATTGTCAAAAATGGTCAATAATTGTCAAAATTTTGAAAAAATGGTTAATAATTGCCAAATATTTTCAAATATTGTCAAAAACTGTCAAAAATGGTCAATAATTGTCAAAAATTTTGAAAAATGTTTAAAATTTTTGAAAAATTGTCAATAATTGTCAAAGACGATCAATAATTGTCAAAACCAATCAAAATTCGTCAAAAATTGTCAAAAGGATCAATAATTGTTAAAATTTTGAAAAATGGTCAAAAATGGTCAATAATTGCCAAATATGTTAGAATTTTTGAAAAATTGTCAAAAATGGTCAATGATTGTCAAAGACGGTCAATAATTGTCAAAATTCGTCAGAAACTGTCAAAAATGGTCAATAATTGTTAAAATTTTTGAAAAATTGTCAAAAAATTTTAAATATGGTAAAAAATTGTGAAGAATTTGGGAAAATCGTCAAAAATTGTTAAAAACTGTCAAAATTTTGAAAAAATGGTCAATAATTGCCAAATATTTTCAAAAATTTGGAAAAATGGTCAATAATTGTCGAAATTTTTGCAAAATGGTAAAATTTTTCGAAAAATTGTCAAAAATGGTCAATAATTGTCAGAACCTGTCAAAAATGCTCAAAAATTGTCAAAAATGGTCAATAATTGTTAAAATTTTGAAAATGGTCTAAAATGGTCAAAATTTTTGAAAAATTGTCAAAAATGATCAATAATTGTCAAAACTATCAAAATTGGTCAATAATTGTCAAAAATGGTCAATAATTATTAAAATTGTCAAAAATTGTCAAAATTTTTGAAAAATTGTCAAAAATGGTCAATAATTGTCAAAATTTTGAAAAAAATGGTTAATGATTGCCAAATATTTTCAAATATTGTCAAAAATTGTCAAAAACTGTCAAATATGGTCAATAATTGTCAAAAATTTTGAAAAATGTTTAAATTTTTTGAAAAATAGTCAATAATTGTCAAAGACGATCAATAATTGTCAAAACCAATCAAAATTCGTCAAAAATTGTCAAAAGGATCAATAATTGTTAAAATTTTGAAAACTGGTCAAAAATTGTCAAAATTTTGAAAAAATGATCAATAATTGTCAAAAACGGTCAATAATTGTTAAAATTTTTGAAAAATCGTCAAAAATTTTTAAATATGGTCAAAAATTGTCAAGAACTTGGGAAAATTGTCAAAAATTGTTAAAAGCTGTCAAAATTTTGAAAAAATGGTTAATAATTGCCAAATATTTTCAAAAATTTGGAAAAATGGTCAATAATTGTCAAAATTTTTGGAAAATGGTCAAATTTTTCGAAAAATTGTCAAAAACTGTCAAAATTTTGAAAAAATGTTCAATAACTATAAAAAATGGTCAAAAATGGTCAATAATTATTAAAAATTGTCAAAATTTTTGGAAAATTGTCAATAATTGTCAGAACCTGTCAAAAATGCTCAATAATTGTCAAAAATGGTCAATAATTGTCAAAAATGGTCAATAATTATTAAAATTGTCAAAAATTGTCAAAATTTTGAAAAAATGTTAAAATTTTTGAAAAATTGTCAAAAATGGTCAATATATGTCAAATAATTGTCAAAAATGGTGAAAAATTCACGAAAAATGGTCATTCTATTGTGCATAAGAAGCAAGCTTCTATTGGCGGTCCGACGACCGCTCACCTTTTTTCTGTAGGACAATTAATTCTTCTTTAGTTATTTACTAAAAAAGAGGGAATTCTATCAAAAAATTAAAACCTTTGCGGTATTATACAAATTCATACAGTTCTGGGAAACAAAAAAATTCTTTAGGCATTCCAAACGAACAGCATTCACGTGTAGATATTCATTGTATTCTCGGAAGAGATGAGTCAAATTTAAACCCCTACCGCATTTCATATTTCATACAATCCCAAATCCGCCGAGATATGCCATATAATATATCATCTTGCTTACACCATTGCAGGTAACTATACTATATAATAATACCTATTGGCTGCTTAACCGAGATATGTCGGTATATACACACAAAAAAAGTCGTGAGCAACGATTTTATAGTCTATTTGAACATTATTAATAGCTCGGTTATAAAATTATAATTAGGAACTGAACTTTCCAAATTTATAACAATTGCTGCAAATTTTTGCTAACAAGGGGGCGTTCGTTAATTGCCTGATGAGTTTTTCACGATTTTATGAACCGGTGTGAAGTTAGCAACCGAATTGATGGAAATACCCGAAGGGCCAGTGGCGTACCGTGATAGGAAATAACAGAAAAAATTGTCAGATCTTCAAAGAAATAGTGAATAATTCAGAAAAATTGAAAATATTACCAGAAACACATTCAAATGGGTCTGAGCACATCAAAATAGCCAAAAACTACCCCAAAAAAATAAAAAAAGTATAAAAAGCATGACGGAAACGGAGAGTAAATAGACCTGACAACTTTTTCTGTTATTTCCTATCACGGTACGCAACTGGTCCTTCGGGTATTTCCGTCAATTCGGTTGCTAACTTTTGGTTGCCAACTTCACACCTCCTCCTTCCCGGTGAGATGTCGTGGGATTTTCTTGACTTCCTCCTCCCGTCCCTAATCTCAATATTTCTATTTTTGGTCTAAATACGTTGGTTAAGACAAGTATTTAAGATTAAAAATTACGTGATATTTTGCCAAGACCTTTTCTCTCCCAACAGGCCAGCTATATTTTTTGTCAATTTTGCAGTTAAAAATTCATGTTAATTAGATATTGTTAGTATTTGCCTAATATATTTTTTGCTTTTAAAGGGATACTAATTATTTATTTATTTTTTTAAAATTTTTTTCCATCTTTATTTTGCTTTATATATATTTTTTTTTGAAACGAACTAGTAAATAGCGGGGAATGCAGCAAAGTAAAAGAGAACTCTTTAAAGGTTTTCCTAGCTTTCGGAAATCTTTATTTCCATCATCAGGAAAACTACAAAAATTGTATCGTAAAACTTGACAATTATTCTACTTACAACTTTGGTGAGTATGGTTACTGAGTTCTCTTTTACTTTGCTGCATTCCCCACTATTTACTAGTTCGTTTCTAACTAGTCAGAAACGACTATCCTTCTATCTTATATATATATATATATTTTTTTTTGTATATATCTATATTTTTTTTAGTATTTCAAAATTTTGGACAATTTTTCAAAAACTTTAACAATTTTTTACAATTATCAACTATTTTTCAACATTTTGACAATTTTTAACAATAATTGTCCATTTTTGACAGTTTTTGATAGTTTTTGACAATTATTGGCCATTTTTGACAGTTTTTCAAAATTTTTGACCATTTTAGACCATTTTTCCAAATTTTAACAATTATTGACCATTTTTGACAATTTTTGAGCATTTTTGACAGGTTCTGACAATTATTGACCATATTTGACAATTTTTAAAAATAATTGTCCATTTTTGATAGTTTTTGACAATTATTGGCCATTTTTGACAGTTTTTCAAAAATTTTAACAATTTTTGGCCGTTTTTCAACATTATTGATCATTTTTGATAATTATTGACAATTGTTGACAATTATGGAGCATTTTTCCAAATTTTTGACCATATTTCAGATTTTTTGACAATTTTTCAAAAATTTTAACAATTTTTGACAATTATCAACTATTTTTCAAAATTTTGACTGTTTTTCAAAATTAGTGACTATTTTTCAAAATTATTGACCATTTTTGATAATTGTTGACAATTATGGACCATTTTTGATAATTATTGACCATTTTTGACCATATTTCAAAATTTTTGACAATTTTTCAAAAACTTCAACAATTTTTGAGAATTATCAAGTATTTTTAAAATTTTGACAATTTTTAACAATAATTGTCCATTTTGACAGTTTTTGATAGTTTTTGACAATTATTGGCCATTTTTGAAAGTTTTTCAAAATTTTTGACAATTTTTGACCGTTTTTCAACATTATTGATCATTTTTTATAATTATTGACAATTGTTGACAATTATGGACCATTTTTCCAAATTTTTGACCATATTTCAAATTTTTTGACAATTTTTCAAAAATTTTAACAATTTTTGACAATTATCAACGATTTTTCAAAATTTTGACTGTTTTTCAAAATTAGTGACCATTTTTCAAAATTTTTGACCATTTTTGATAATTGTTGACAATTATGGATCATTTTTGATAATTATTGACCATTTTAGACCATATTTCAAAATTTTTGACAATTTTTCAAAAACTTCAACAATTTCTGACAATTATCAAGTATTTTTAAAATTTTGACAATTTTTAAACAATAATTGTCCATTTTGACAGTTTTCGATAGTTTTTGACAATTATTGGCCATTTTTGACAGTTTTTCAAAATTTTTGGCAGTTTTTCAAAAATTTTGACAATTTTTCAAAAAGTTTGACCATTTTAGACCATTTTGCCAAATTTTAACAATTATTGACCATTTTTGACAATTTTTGAGCATTTTTGACAGGTTCTGACAATTATTGGCCATTTTTGACAGTTTTTCAAAATTTTTGGCAGTTTTTCAAAAATTTTGACAATTTTTCAAAATCATTGATCATTTTTGATAATTATTGACAATTGTTAACAATTATGGACCATTTTTCCAAATTTTTGACCATATTTCAAAATTTTTAATAATTTTTGACAATTATCAACTATTTTTCAAAATTTTGACAATTTTTAACATTAATTGATTTTTGACAGTTTTTGACAATTTTTGGCCATTTTTGATAGTTTTTGACAATTATCGACCATTTTTGACAGTTTTTGATAAAAATTGTCCATTTTTAAAAGTTTTTGACAATTATTGACCATTTTTGACCATATTTAAAAATTTTTGGCAATTTTCGTCTAATTTTATTTGATAAATTGTTAATGAATGAATCTCTTATGTTTATTATCGGAATATGAAAAGCATGTACTTTTTAAAATAATACAAACAATTTTTTTTCGCAGAAATCTATTTATTTTTTATTAAAATCGATTTTTGACAAATCGATTAATTTTTAATAAGGAAAAATACATTTTTATTTAATCGATTCTTTTCCATTAATCTCACATCCCTAGGATTGGTTCGAAATTTGTTTGTGCGTAAGATTCGAAAACACTTTATTAAACTAGTTGATACAAGAAACACCTCCGACTTGAACAATTCGAAAAATCTACCTGTGGTTTGCCGACATCAAAGAATCCCGAGTAAAGGACAAAAGGTTACACCGAGATAGGTCTCTTCTACCATATGCGTACACTCATAATAAAAATATTTATTACAAAAAGGCACAATAGCAGAACCGTATGAAGATTGTTATTGTTTAGGGGGCATCCATTAATTACGAGAGCTCAGAATAGGGCGAGAGGGGTCCAATGAAATCTCATTTAAACCGAGGGGGGATAAAAATATAAAATATTATAGATATTAAAAAAAATTATTTTGAGTGTTTATTTTGCCTGCTAAAATGACATGGCTATTAATATCATTTAGTACGAGAGTATTTATTTAATTTAAATAAATTAAGTTTAAAATATTTTTAGTGTCAATCTCACGTAGTGCTGGGGGGGGGGGGGGTGAGGGCAAATCTCACTAAAACTCACCTAAGGGCGGGGGAGTAGTCTAAATTGACCGGAATTAATGGATGCCCCCTCAACTCAATAACAAAGAAGTGAATGATAAAATAATTTTGAATTCAATACTTTAAAAATTTATTTTGATATTAATTTTTTTTAAAGTATTTCATTCAAATGATTTTAGTTTATTTTCAAACATCAAAAGGACTTTATGTAGCTTGAAATAATAACTAAGTATTACACTTGCAAATGATAAAATTAGATTGAATTTAGAAACTTATAGGCACGGAGAATGAAAAGTACCCAATAGTAAAATGCTGTAAAATATTTATTAGTGCAATGCTCTCTCTCTCAACGCTTTAACAAGAAAATTCCAAATAATAAGTACAAAGTGATTTCCCAGAAGCACACGGACAGGGCATTAATAAAACAAAATTCAAACATAGAGTAGGGAGGGTCAGTTTAGGCCCACAACACTTAGGCCACATGTGACCCCTGGAAGGTGAACAGGTTACTAGGAGACATCTCCTTTATATAGGCAGGTGTAGGCCAAAAATCACCGAACACACATCCTCTCTCTCTCTCTAAGACATGCCTGACAGTTTCGTCTTCCTGTTCACACATCCTGCTTAGAGGTGTGTCCACTAGCCCCATTGTATGGAGGTGTTTCCTTAGCTGACAGTGGCCAGTCAGAAATCCTACTGTTAAACATAGGTTTTTCCTGGTCATCGCCAAATATGTCTTCCCAAGGTCGCCCAGGGTGATCCTGGCAAGATTGCATCCCTTGATTTCATCCCATCTCTTTAGGGATTGAGCATGGGTCTAACGACGACAGGCCGTAGGTGTTGCTGGGTCGCTGGATAAAGAATCGGCAATGGTGTTAGCTTTACTCCTGTCGTGCCCTTTAACCCACCCTCAGGATAATATCGTTATCTACCGAGGTGTTAGCTAAATCTTGATGGCACTCTAATACTAGCCCTGATGTAACACGTTGTCTGTTCAAGGCTAATAGAGTTAGGTTCTGGTTAGTACTTTTGTGGCAGCCAGTTCTGTTTGAACCAGGCTGGTATTTTTTCCCATTCCTCCAACTTAGAGATCCACATCCTGAGCCTTCTTTGGTTTTTGAGCAGTCGTTGGGTTAAAGTTATGAGATTTTTTAAATAAATCGACCAAACTTTTTACTTTCCATACGTCAACTTCATCCATTTCCGGTTTTCCAACATTGAACGTTCCTTGTTCATATCTCACTAATATGAAACAATAAAAAAACTACTCTACTGCATAATTTAAATAATCCTTTATTAAACAACGTTTAGATACGCCTGTGGATTTCTTATAAGTCTAGTGGAATGTCTAGACAAAGATCGGGATATCCTCTCGCTCATCACCAAGAGAAAGAAGGCAAGACTTTTTGAGAGAAGAATGTACAAAAAGTCGTTCGTGGGAAAAAAGGTTCGCATGTATAAACACCGCTAGTTGAAAAGAGAAACAGAATATATCCGAGGGTGGATGGCCGAAGCAGCATTCTTTGCCCACCCTGTGAATTAATTTGGATGCTTCAAGTATTATATTTGTATCTTCGATTCGGCGTAGTTGCCACGTTTCTATTTACATCGTATGTTCCTCGTATATATTTAATTATTTTTTTTTATAAAAAAACTCCAGTCTATAATTAAGCTCCATACAAAATTTAAATCAAAATTCCACAGCTTTACTGAAATTCCAATGAAATTATAAACCCGAGCATCATTGACATTATTTCCTAATTCCATCTGTTGAATCACTTTTTACATACTATTGAAACTTGCCGAGATTCCGATATTCCCGTTTTATTCTTCATCCCGATATTCCCGTTATTCCTACCAAGCACCTTTATTAAAATTACATTAATAAGGACTCGATGTAAAGATGGAAACAACAGGAAAATTTAATTCAATCTTTAGAGAGAGAAATTTACTTATTAGAAAAAAACGAAACGACAACGTCGGAATTTGTGACATTTGACGTATGCTTGTGTCATCTGTCATATTATTCTCACTAATCAATTGCAATATCTGTATAGGGTGTTTCAGAAATCCGTTCCAAAAAATTGATAACGGCAAATAATGTCATTTGCTCGCAACGATTCCACTGTTGTCAGATTTAGGATCTAGTTAAAAATTTCGGAGATTTTAGGATTCAAAATAAAAATAACGGAGGTGTCGTAATAAAGGATCTCATCTCTATGAAGAAACGTTCGCTTTTGTAGGTGTTTCGCCTAAATATCCAAAAGCTCGTCAGAGAAAGAGGCATATTTAATCGATAGCATCTTTTTATGTAAATAAGGGCTTAAAACCGAATGGAATAGTAGGATTTGCGGCTTTTGTAGAAGGATTTTCTATCGTTGTTATGAAGTAGTCGGTTTTCAAGGCGTACTGATATATTAATTATTGCGTTTTGTCTAAAGATTAGTGCCCCTTTGTCTTAGTTTCTACGCTGCCTCTTTCATTGTCAATTCGCTCTGGGGTAGAACATAAGTGGATGTATAGAAATTCATAGAAATAATGAATTTACGTTTATACTATGGTTATATTAGTAAATTTCCGTATGGGCTAACCTGTATTATGCATTTTGGAATTTTGAAATTTTTGCCAAAAATAGTACACGGTCAGACTCAAAAAATCGTACAGATCTTAATAATTGGAATATCGAGCTGAAATTTGAGATGGATACTTTCAGATAGTGGTAGAATACGGAAAAAAATCAGGAACATCGTATCTATAAAATTGTATATACAAGGTGATCCGAAAGTGAGAAGTAACTTTTTTCCGAAAATTTACAATTGCCTATAATCTTTATTAGCGACTTTACAACATTTTTATATATATGTACGGGTTCGAAATAGTCGATTTTGATATAAAAACATTATAAAAAAATATGGTCCGAAAATTGAAATTTTTCCGTAAAATGCAAAATTTACGACCGAAAAAATCGCATTATTTAAATACTCGTTTTACAATATTTTTATATGGATTTTCGTAATCTATGGGGTCATATTAGGAGATTTCCATCATTAAATATACGAAAAAACTCATAAATATACAATTATAGTGAATAATATGAAAAAATGTGAAAATCTGAGATTTTTCGAAACCTGTAACTTCTAATATACAAGTTTGATCGAATTTTTATGCTGATTTTCGGATTCTACGGGGTCGAATTAGTAAACTTCCGTGATCAAAAGTATGGGCAAATTTGTATTATAGATTTTACAATTTTGAAATTTTTGACAAAAGTCCGAAAATAGTGTACGGTCAGACTCAAAATATCGTACAGACCTTAATAATTGGAATATCGAGCTGAAATTTGAGATGGATACTTTCAGATAGTGGTAGAATACGGAAAAAAAATCAGGAACATCGTATCTATAAAATTATATATACAAGGTGATCCGAAAGTGAGAAGTAACTTTTTCCGAAAATTTACAAATTGCCTATAATCTTTATTAGCGACTTTACAACATTTTTATATGGATTTTTGAAATGTACGGGTTCGAAATAGTCGATTTTGATATAAAAACAGTATAAAAAAATTGAAATTTTTCGGTATAAAATTTACGACCGAAAAAATCGCACTTTTTAAATACTCATTTTACAATATTTTTATATGGATTTTCGTAATCTACGGGGTCATATTAGGAGACTTCCATCATTAATTATACGAAAAAACACAGAAATATTCAATTATAGTGAATAATATGAAAAAATGTGAAAATCCGAGATTTTTCGAAATTCATATTCCTGTAACTTCTAATATACAAGTTTGATCGAATTTTTATGCTGATTTTCGGATTCTACGGGGTCGAATTAGTAAATTTCCGTGATCAAAAGTATGGGCAAATTTGTATTATAGATTTTACAATTTTGAAATTTTTGACAAAAGTCCGAAAATAGTGTACGGTCAGACTCAAAATATCGTGCAGACCTTAATAATTGGAATATCGAGCTGAAATTTGAGATGGATACTCTCAGATAGTGCTGGAATACGGAAAAAAATCAGGAACATCGTATCTATAAAATTGTATATACAAGGTGATCCGAAAGTGAGAAGTAACTTTTTCCGAAAATTTACAAATTGCCTATAATCTTTATTAGCGACTTTACAACATTTTTATATGGATTTTTGAAATGTACGGGTTCGAAATAGTCGATTTTGATATAAAAACAGTATAAAAAAATTGAAATTTTTCGGTATAAAATTTACGACCGAAAAAATCGCACTTTTTAAATACTCATTTTACAATATTTTTATATGGATTTTCGTAATATACGGGGTCATATTAGGAGATTTCCATCATTATTTATACGAAAAACACAGAAATATACAATTATAGTGAATAATATGAAAAAATGTGAAAATCCGAGATTTTTCGAAATCCATATACCTGTAACTTCTAATATACAAGTTTGATTGAATTTTTATGCTGATTTTCGGATTCTACGGGGTCGAATTAGTAAATTTCCGCGATCAAAAGTATGGGCAAATTTGTATTATGGATTTTCCAATTTTGAAATTTTTGACAAAAGTCCGAAAATAGTGTACGGTCAGACTCAAAATATCGTACAGACCTTAATAATTGGAATATCGAGCTGAAATTTGAGATGGATACTCTCCGATAGTGCTGGAATACGGAAAAAAATCAGGAACATCGTATCTATAAAATTGTATATACAAGGTGATCCGAAAGTGAGAAGTAACTTTTTCCGAAAATTTACAAATTGCCTATAATCTTTATTAGCGACTTTACAACATTTTTATATGGATTTTTGAAATGTACGGGTTCGAAATAGTCGATTTTGATATAAAAACAGTATAAAAAAATTGAAATTTTTCGGTATAAAATTTACGACCGAAAAAATCGCACTTTTTAAATACTCATTTTACAATATTTTTATATGGATTTTCGTAATATACGGGGTCATATTAGGAGATTTCCATCATTATTTATACGAAAAACACAGAAATATACAATTATAGTGAATAATATGAAAAAATGTGAAAATCCGAGATTTTTCGAAATCCATATACCTGTAACTTCTAATATACAAGTTTGATTGAATTTTTATGCTGATTTTCGGATTCTACGGGGTCGAATTAGTAAATTTCCGCGATCAAAAGTATGGGCAAATTTGTATTATGGATTTTCCAATTTTGAAATTTTTGACAAAAGTCCGAAAATAGTGTACGGTCAGACTCAAAATATCGTACAGACCTTAATAATTGGAATATCGAGCTGAAATTTGAGATGGATACTCTCCGATAGTGCTGGAATACGGAAAAAAATCAGGAACATCGTATCTATAAAATTGTATATACAAGGTGATCCGAAAGTGAGAAGTAACTTTTTCCGAAAATTTACAAATTGCCTATAATCTTTATTAGCGACTTTACAACATTTTTATATGGATTTTTGAAATGTACGGGTTCGAAATAGTCGATTTTGATATAAAAACAGTATAAAAAAATTGAAATTTTTCGGTATAAAATTTACGACCGAAAAAATCGCACTTTTTAAATACTCATTTTACAATATTTTTATATGGATTTTCGTAATATACGGGGTCATATTAGGAGATTTCCATCATTATTTATACGAAAAACACAGAAATATACAATTATAGTGAATAATATGAAAAAATGTGAAAATCCGAGATTTTTCGAAATCCATATACCTGTAACTTCTAATATACAAGTTTGATTGAATTTTTATGCTGATTTTCGGATTCTACGGGGTCGAATTAGTAAATTTCCGCGATCAAAAGTATGGGCAAATTTGTATTATGGATTTTCCAATTTTGAAATTTTTGACAAAAGTCCGAAAATAGTGTACGGTCAGACTCAAAATATCGTACAGACCTTAATAATTGGAATATCGAGCTGAAATTTGAGATGGATACTCTCCGATAGTGCTGGAATACGGAAAAAAATCAGGAACATCGTATCTATAAAATTGTATATACAAGGTGATCCGAAAGTGAGAAGTAACTTTTTCCGAAAATTTACAAATTGCCTATAATCTTTATTAGCGACTTTACAACATTTTTATATGGATTTTTGAAATGTACGGGTTCGAAATAGTCGATTTTGATATAAAAACAGTATAAAAAAATTGAAATTTTTCGGTATAAAATTTACGACCGAAAAAATCGCACTTTTTAAATACTCATTTTACAATATTTTTATATGGATTTTCGTAATATACGGGGTCATATTAGGAGATTTCCATCATTATTTATACGAAAAACACAGAAATATACAATTATAGTGAATAATATGAAAAAATGTGAAAATCCGAGATTTTTCGAAATCCATATACCTGTAACTTCTAATATACAAGTTTGATTGAATTTTTATGCTGATTTTCGGATTCTACGGGGTCGAATTAGTAAATTTCCGCGATCAAAAGTATGGGCAAATTTGTATTATGGATTTTCCAATTTTGAAATTTTTGACAAAAGTCCGAAAATAGTGTACGGTCAGACTCAAAATATCGTACAGACCTTAATAATTGGAATATCGAGCTGAAATTTGAGATGGATACTCTCCGATAGTGCTGGAATACGGAAAAAAATCAGGAACATCGTATCTATAAAATTGTATATACAAGGTGATCCGAAAGTGAGAAGTAACTTTTTTCCGAAAAGTTACAAATTTACAAATTGTCTAAAATCTTTATCAACTTTACATGTTTATGAGGATTTTTAAAATGTACGGGTTCGAAATAGTCGATTTTTATATAAAAACAGTATAAAAAAATATGGTCCGAAAATCGAAATTTTCCCGTAAAATGCAAAATTTACGACCGAAAAAATCGCACTATTTAAATACTCATTTTACAATATTTTTATATGGATTTTCGTAATCTACGGGGTCATATTAGGAGATTTCCATCATTAAATATTCGAAAAAACACAGAAATATACAATTATAGTGAATAATATGAAAAAATGTGAAAATCCGAGATTTTTCGAAATTCATATACCTGTAACTTCTAATATACAAGTTTGATCGAATTTTTATGCTGATTTTCGGATTCTACGGGGTCGAATTAGTAAATTTCCGTGATCAAAAGTATGGGCAAATTTGTATTATGGATTTTACAATTTTGAAATTTTTGACAAAAGTCCGAAAATAGTGTACGGTCAGACTCAAAATATCGTACAGACCTTAATAATCGGAATATCGAGCTGAAATTTGAGATGGATACTCTCAGTTAGTGCTGGAATACGGAAAAAAATCAGGAACATCGTATCTATAAAATTGTATATACAAGGTGATCCGAAAGTGAGAAGTAACTTTTTTCCGAAAATTTACAAATTGCCTATAATCTTTATTAGCGACTTTACAACATTTTTATATGGATTTTTGAAATGTACGGGTTCGAAATAGTCGATTTTGATATAAAAACAGTATAAAAAAATTGAAATTTTTCGGTATAAAATTTACGACCGAAAAAATCGCACTTTTTAAATACTCATTTTACAATATTTTTATATGGATTTTCGTAATATACGGGGTCATATTAGGAGATTTCCATCATTATTTATACGAAAAACACAGAAATATACAATTATAGTGAATAATATGAAAAAATGTGAAAATCCGAGATTTTTCGAAATCCATATACCTGTAACTTCTAATATACAAGTTTGATTGAATTTTTATGCTGATTTTCGGATTCTACGGGGTCGAATTAGTAAATTTCCGCGATCAAAAGTATGGGCAAATTTGTATTATGGATTTTCCAATTTTGAAATTTTTGACAAAAGTCCGAAAATAGTGTACGGTCAGACTCAAAATATCGTACAGACCTTAATAATTGGAATATCGAGCTGAAATTTGAGATGGATACTCTCCGATAGTGCTGGAATACGGAAAAAAATCAGGAACATCGTATCTATAAAATTGTATATACAAGGTGATCCGAAAGTGAGAAGTAACTTTTTCCGAAAATTTACAAATTGCCTATAATCTTTATTAGCGACTTTACAACATTTTTATATGGATTTTTGAAATGTACGGGTTCGAAATAGTCGATTTTGATATAAAAACAGTATAAAAAAATTGAAATTTTTCGGTATAAAATTTACGACCGAAAAAATCGCACTTTTTAAATACTCATTTTACAATATTTTTATATGGATTTTCGTAATATACGGGGTCATATTAGGAGATTTCCATCATTATTTATACGAAAAACACAGAAATATACAATTATAGTGAATAATATGAAAAAATGTGAAAATCCGAGATTTTTCGAAATCCATATACCTGTAACTTCTAATATACAAGTTTGATTGAATTTTTATGCTGATTTTCGGATTCTACGGGGTCGAATTAGTAAATTTCCGCGATCAAAAGTATGGGCAAATTTGTATTATGGATTTTCCAATTTTGAAATTTTTGACAAAAGTCCGAAAATAGTGTACGGTCAGACTCAAAATATCGTACAGACCTTAATAATTGGAATATCGAGCTGAAATTTGAGATGGATACTCTCCGATAGTGCTGGAATACGGAAAAAAATCAGGAACATCGTATCTATAAAATTGTATATACAAGGTGATCCGAAAGTGAGAAGTAACTTTTTTCCGAAAAGTTACAAATTTACAAATTGTCTAAAATCTTTATCAACTTTACATGTTTATGAGGATTTTTAAAATGTACGGGTTCGAAATAGTCGATTTTTATATAAAAACAGTATAAAAAAATATGGTCCGAAAATCGAAATTTTCCCGTAAAATGCAAAATTTACGACCGAAAAAATCGCACTATTTAAATACTCATTTTACAATATTTTTATATGGATTTTCGTAATCTACGGGGTCATATTAGGAGATTTCCATCATTAAATATTCGAAAAAACACAGAAATATACAATTATAGTGAATAATATGAAAAAATGTGAAAATCCGAGATTTTTCGAAATTCATATACCTGTAACTTCTAATATACAAGTTTGATCGAATTTTTATGCTGATTTTCGGATTCTACGGGGTCGAATTAGTAAATTTCCGTGATCAAAAGTATGGGCAAATTTGTATTATGGATTTTACAATTTTGAAATTTTTGACAAAAGTCCGAAAATAGTGTACGGTCAGACTCAAAATATCGTACAGACCTTAATAATCGGAATATCGAGCTGAAATTTGAGATGGATACTCTCAGTTAGTGCTGGAATACGGAAAAAAATCAGGAACATCGTGTCTATAAAATTGTATATACAAGGTGATCCGAAAGTGAGAAGTAGCTTTTTTCCGAAAATTTACAAATTGTCTAAAATCTTTATTAGCGACTTTACAACATTTTTATATGGATTTTTGAAATGTACGGGTTCGAAATAGTCGATTTTGATATAAAAACAGTATAAAAAAATATGGTCCGAAAATTGAAATTTTTCCGTATAAAATTACGACCGAAAAAATCGCACTTTTTAAATACTCATTTTACAATATTTTTATATGGATATTCGTAATCTACGGGGTCATATTAGGAGATTTCCATCATTAAATATACGAAAAAACACAGAAATCCGAGATTTTTAGAAATTCATATACCTGTAACTTCTAATATACAAGTTTGATTGAATTTTTATGCTGATTTTCGGATTCTACGGTATCGAATTAGTAAATTTCCGTGATCAAAAGTATGGGCAAATTTGTATTATGGATTTTACAATTTTGAAATTTTTGACAAAAGTCCGAAAATAGTGTACGGTCAGACTCAAAATATCGTGCAGACCTTAATAATTGGAATATCGAGCTGAAATTTGAGATGGATACTTTCAGATAGTGGTAGAATACGGAAAAAAAATCAGGAACATCGTATCTATAAAATTGTATATACAAGGTGATCCGAAAGTGAGAAGTAACTTTTTTCCGAAAATTTACAAATTGTCTAAAATCTTTATTAACTTTACATGTTAATATGGATTTTTGAAATGTACGGGCTCGAAATAGTCGATTTTTATATAAAAACAGTATAAAAAAATATGGTCCGAAAATCGAAATTTTCCCGTAAAATGCAAAATTTACGACCGAAAAAATCGCACTATTTAAATACTCATTTTACAATATTTTATATGGATTTTCGTAATCTACGGGGTCATATTAGGAGATTTCCATCATTAAATATTCGAAAAAACACAGAAATATACAATTATAGTGAATAATATGGAAAAATGTGAAAATGATCCGAAAGTGAGAAGTAACTTTTTTCCGAAAATTTACAAATTGCCTATAATCTTTATTAGCGACTTTACAACATTTTTATATGGATTTTTGAAATGTACGGGTTCGAAATAGTCGATTTTGATATAAAAACAGTATAAAAAAATATGGTCCGAAAATCGAAATTTTCCCGTAAAATGCAAAATTTACGACCGAAAAAATCGCACTATTTAAATACTCATTTTACAATATTTTTATATGGATTTTCGTATTCTACAGGGTCATATTAGGAGATTTCCATAATTAAATATACGAAAAAACACAGAAATATACAATTATAGTGAATAATATGAAAAAATGTGAAAATCCGAGATTTTTCGAAATCCATATACCTGTAACTTCTAGTATACAAGTTTGATCGAATTTTTATGCTGATTTTCGGATTCTACGGGGTCGAATTAGTAAATTTCCGTGATCAAAAGTATGGGCAAATTTGTATTATGGATTTTACAATTTTGAAATTTTTGACAAAAGTCCGAAAATAGTGTACGGTCAGACTCAAAATATCGTACAGACCTTAATAATCGGAATATCGAGCTGAAATTTGAGATGGATACTCTCAGTTAGTGCTGGAATACGGAAAAAAATCAGGAACATCGTGTCTATAAAATTGTATATACAAGGTGATCCGAAAGTGAGAAGTAGCTTTTTTCCGAAAATTTACAAATTGTCTAAAATCTTTATTAGCGACTTTACAACATTTTTATATGGATTTTTGAAATGTACGGGTTCGAAATAGTCGATTTTGATATAAAAACAGTATAAAAAAATATGGTCCGAAAATTGAAATTTTTCCGTATAAAATTACGACCGAAAAAATCGCACTTTTTAAATACTCATTTTACAATATTTTTATATGGATTTTCGTATTCTACGGGTCATATTAGGAGATTTCCATCATTAAATATACGAAAAAACACAGAAATATACAATTATAGTGAATAATATGAAAAAATGTGAAAATCTGAGATTTTTAGAAATTCATATACCTGTAACTTCTAATATACAAGTTTGATCGAATTTTTATTATAGAATTTGGAATTTTCAAATTTCCGAAAATTTATTCTAACTATTTACCGCATATACACTAATTCGCGAACAAGTCGGAAATTTCGATAAGGTCGAGTAAAAAACTGAAAATGACAGTACTTATGGAAAATTTAATGCTGAATCGAATGGCGATGGATAGAATATAATACGATGTCTGGTTCTGAAGTTATAAGCATAATAATGGAAGCATGTCAAAACCCCACGTTGGGCGCCATATGGTTATGTTAAAAAATTGCTTAATTGCTTCAAAGAGGCGTGAGAGATGGAAATCCTGAATCGTTAATTTTTTTAAATTATTTATAAACGTCTCTGTTTGTTGGCTGCATTTTCGAAATCAACTTTACCCGGTTTCCGACAACCTTATAATGTATACGGTAAATATTTAGACTGTCTTTAGTGGAACATAACAAGTCTAAATTAATTTACATTCAGAGAGAGAGTCGGTATGGTTTTAAGATTCGTCTTCGTGGCTTGGTTGAGTGGTTCGGAGTATTATTCTGTATTCTCTTTTCATTCTCCTAAACTTTTGTTTTTTTATTTCTATATCAGCAGCGCTGTATTTGCCAACCTTCTTTCTACATTAAAAGCGATGGGAATTTAAATTGTTTTTGATTCACCAGAAATGAATTCGAGAATAAAATCAGCAGATGGGGAAGAAAACATAGAAAATTAATTATTTTTTTTGAGTGCAAACTTCTTTAGCCCCGTAACCGACATGCTGATGTGACGTGCTGCACCGCGAGTGTATCATGTGCGTGTTGGACTCTTTTTAGATGGGTAACGATAACATTTCCATCTACCATGGGCGTACGATGAAATTTTTATAAGGGGATTAATTTATTTGTGTGTTTACTTGTATCCTAGTAACCATTTCTCATAATTGCCTATTTTAAATTCTATTTATATTAAATAATGAAATTTTGACATTTATATTGTTTTGGATGTGAAAATGAAGCGGCAACAATCGTTGTTACGGACATGTCGGTGTATTGTTGTATTAAAGCAATTGTAATTTTCGTCAAAGTAATGACGTCCAGCGGTGTTATTTTCCAGTGAAACAATTTTGATTTATTACTTTTTGTAGTTACGTGTGACAAAAGGGCATTACGGTAGGTGAATTATGTCTGCTTTCTATGACATCGTCGTTAAAAGCATAAATAATTAGGTTTTGGAATTGTTGTTTCACACATTGGTGGAGATAAATTGAGTTCGGTTATTTCGAGGCGGAACAAAGAACTCTTCCCACTGATTTTACTCTGTCAAAAATACACCGAAACAAGTGGATTTTTGAGAAATTAATTTTATATCCTTAAAATACAACTACCTATCTATTTGGTCCGATTAAGTGGGTTTTATGCAAAAGGCAGGCAGCACTGTTGAGCCTGATAAGGGCTACTGGTCTCTTCACATAAACGGTATAACCTAAGACTGGTGGTACCGAACCAATCAATCAATCAGTGAAAATTCAAACCTAACAAAGTCTGGAAAATCGATTGGCTTATACAATAATGAATCTGTCTAATTGTGAGTTGTTAAGGGCCCTCTCGATATCGGTAACGCCTCTGTTAGTTCAAATTCGGAATATGTCAAAGTGCAATTGCCGTATAACCATATAATCGATATAGAATATATCTATACAGTCTCGATTTATATTTTTCGGTCAAATATATTTTGTAACGGTAAACTAAACTCGACTGACGGATAACCAAAAATCGAAGCCGTATTTTCTGTTAAAACGAAGTTAAATTTGCTCGGGTGTGGAATAAATATGGAAAATGCAGTCGAAAAAGTGTCGAAATGGTGTAAAATTGTGAGTACTTCATTATTATTACTGGCCACCTCTAAACGCTTCACTTTTGTTGGTAACAATTGCTGTCATGTGCCATAAGTCAATTACGATTGTTTTCGCTAGAACCACAGATCTTATAAATGCCCACCTCTAAACGCTCTACTTTTGTTGGTAACAATTGCTGTCATGTGTCATAAGTCGATTACGATGGTTTTCGCTAGAACCACAGATCTTATTACTGGCCACCTCTAAACGCTTTACTTTTGTTGGTAACAATTGCTGTCATGTGTCATAAGTCGATTACAATTGTTTTCGCTAGAACCACAGATCTTATTACTGGCCTCCTCTAAACGCTTTACTTTTGTTGGTAACAATTGCTGTCATGTGCCATAAGTCAATTACGATTGTTTTCGCTAGAACCACAGATCTTATAAATGGCCACCTCTAAACGCTTTATTTTTGTTGGTAACAATTGCTGTCATGTGTCATGTGTCATAAGTCGATTACGATTGTTTTCGCTAGAACCACAGATCTTATTACTGGCCTCCTTTAAACGCTCTACTTTTGCTGGTAACAATTGCTGTCATAAGTCGATTACGATTGTTTTCGCTAGAACCACAGATCTTATTACTGGCCACCTCTAAACGCTCTACTTTTGTTGGTAACAATTGCTGTCATGTGTCATAAGTCGATTACGATTGTTTTCGCTAGAACCACAGATCTTATTACTGGCCACCGTTAAACGCTCTACTTTTGTTGGTAACAATTGCTGTCATAAGTCGATTACGATTGTTTTCGCTAGAACCACAGATGTTATTACTGGCCACCTCTAAACGCTTTATTTTTGTTGGTAACAATTGCTGTCATGTGTCATGTTCATAAGTCGATTACGATTGTTTTCGCTAGAACCACAGATTTTATTACTGGCCACCTTTAAACGCTCTACTTTTGTTGGTAACAATTGCTGTCATAAGTCGATTACGATTGTTTTCGCTAGTACCACAGATCTTATTACTGGCCACCTCTAAACGCTCTACTTTTGTTGGTAACAATTGCTGTCATGTGTCATAAGTCGATTACGATTGTTTTCGCTAGAACCACAGATCTTATTACTGGCCACCGTTAAACGCTCTACTTTTGTTGGTAACAATTGCTGTCATAAGTCGATTACGATTGTTTTCGCTAGAACCACAGATGTTATTACTGGCCACCTCTAAACGCTTTATTTTTGTTGGTAACAATTGCTGTCATGTGTCATGTTCATAAGTCGATTACGATTGTTTTCGCTAGAACCACAGATTTTATTACTGGCCACCTTTAAACGCTCTACTTTTGTTGGTAACAATTGCTGTCATAAGTCGATTACGATTGTTTTCGCTAGAACCACAGATCTTATTACTGGCCATATCTAAACGCTCTACTTTTGTTGGCAGCAATTGCTGTCATGTGTCATAAGTCGATTACGATTATTTTCGCTAGAACCATAGATCTTATTACTGGTCACCTCTAAACGCTTTACTTTTGTTGGTAACAATTGCTGTCATGTGCCATAAGTCGATTACGATTGTTTTCGCTAGAACCACAGATCTTATTACTGGCCACCTCTAAACGCTCTACTTTTGTTGGTAACAATTGCTGTCATGTGTCATAAGTCGATTACGATTGTTTTCGCTAGAACCACAGATCTGGGATCATAACCACCGAAACTGATATTTAAGACACTAGAATATTCAAATTTGGTAATAAAAGTAATATCAAAACACTTTGAACCTAAAATGGCGTGTAGTAATAGCAACTCCACCTTTCTTGGACACAAACCCGACCTATAAATTCGAACATAAACTTTCATTAGCTCCAAAAAAATAGATAGGATACGGTGAATATTTTACGTTGGCATCACTGACAACTCCGTATTCACCATGATAAATACCAACCTATATTTTACTTTGCCGTTTAATCGCCAGGTTAGTTGTTTGTTGGTAATGCACTCGTTTGTCATGAAAACCCGACGGTCTTTGTTAGAAGCGATGTTTCTTTGTTTTATAAATGGTTCGCTGACAACGGAAAGGTAGAGATTTTTGATATTTTGTTGAATACAAAAGGGTGAAAATAAAAACAAGCGATAGTTGATGATGAGAGGTTTTGAAGTTAATCTGCGTTTGGAGAGATCGGGGAGAAAGGAAAACAGGAACATAAAACATTTCTGGATATTTTGATGGACTTCCTTGAAAAGGAAGGTGCTGGGGGTGGCTCTGTAGCAACTGGTGCCTCCCTTCTCAAGTTTTAACACTTGGGCTCTAAGAAGAGTTTTAGACTTCAGTCAAATTTTCCAAGGTTGGACCATGATTGGAAGATGATGCTTTTGAAGATCTCAGTGAAATTTTCTGTAAAAATAGATCCGTTTCGTTGTCCACTGTGTATTTGGATACTTTTCATGCGAAAAAGAGCAGAACTATAAGCTATAAATTCAAAAGAATTTTCCAGTTTATTGATTCCAAGCTTTAGATAATAAATCTGAATAAACCAGTTAAAAATTCAAACATTTGTACTGAAAATCGTTTATTTAAAAAAACATTTGTATGAATCGGATAAACGTGATCTTAGTATAAACTCATTGTGACCTGTCAATGTCAAATGTGAGTTGAATTAACCTTATTCATCACCCGATCGGATGTGAAATTTTTAAAATAATAATTTTCGGTGTGCTGTGGAACGTATACGATAAAACCCGACTCGTAGCTAATATGGCAGTCAAGCGTGTAAGTTAATTACTTAAGAAGAAGAAAGAGGTAATTGACATATCTTCGATTGTCTTAAAAAGACAGAATCGTAGAGGATATGTGCGGGCATGCACACACGTTCACTTTATAGGGGTACCCAAGTTAACTTCAAAGAAGGCGCGGCAGCCCGAACAATTATATCGCATTATAAATGGTCCTGGTTTCCAGAAAATATTGATTGGCGTTATTTTGAAAGAGATCACGTAGTAGAAGTGTCAAATTGTCCAAAAATAATGTTAATAACTGAGAGACAAATATTTAATTAGTGCATCCGTTTTTAGAAATAACGACTTACACTTTTTTTCCTTTATAAATAAAGCTTTTATAAACATCAAATTCTTGGCAGAAACGAGTGTATACAAAAATATCTCGCCTTCTAATAACTTAATTCGTTTAAATGTGTCAAAAAGAAAGATGAGATCGATGAAGAGAATAAATGGAAAGTATCTATCGTTCCATTAAGTTTATTTTCTATGGTGTTTCGAAATGAACAGCCTTAACGCTTAAGGCTCGTACAGACCAAAATACAAAGTTCGCGAGCTGCTCGTGAGAACAGCTCGCGAACTTGGTCTGTACCCCTCTTTAAATGAAGAATCTGATTGTTCATATCATTTTTCGCGTCTATATTTATCTATTTCGATGGTTCAAACCACAGAACAAAATCAAACCGTAATCGATCTGACATATGACAGCAAAAACTGGGGATTTAAATGTAGCCAACATTAATTGCATCGCATTGCAAACTGACAAAATCGAAATTTTAACTAAGTTTCGGTAGTTAAGTTATAAAATACCAAAAGGAAAATTAAATTGTTTGACTGTGATTTTACGATATAATTTTGCTTACATCATTGACATTCGATAGTTCCCATGAATAAACGATTTATACTTCACACTACAATGAACAAAGAATGAAATTTCTTTTGTAGATTATAAAAAAAATTTATCCACACCGATTACATGTACAATCATGTTATAGAAAAATTGGAAGTTTCTTTATTAAACTATACGATGGAATTGTATTTAAAGAAAAAATATTCATCTCCAGACTATTTTAGAGGTACAAGTAAAATCTAATTCAATAAAATTCAAAAAAATAGAAGAGTGATTTTGAGACATTATACGTTGGAAAATAAGCATATTTGAGAGGCGAAAAATCTACTTAGTAGAGGAAATTTTATACTAAATCGAATGGCGTTGACTAGAGAGAGCTAAGTATAACGGTTATACAGTTATAAGCAAAAATATGGAGTCATGTCACATAGGTCGATCGAGAACCGATAAAAAATTTTAACTATCAATTTTTACACTTTCTAATGGGTAAATTCGTGATCTACGGGGTCGAATTAGTAGGATTTGATATATTGGAAAATGTGGAAACGTATATTTTGGATTTTCAAATTTTTTTATTTTGATATAGTATGGGGGAAAACACATCAAATGACATGTACGTTCTCAAAAAATCATACTGGCCATATTAATGAGAATTTGGACTTGAAATTTTAGATACAAGTTTCCAAAGGACCAATTAATAGGGGAAAAAATCAACAGCACCGTATCTAAAAAATTTTCGATGCGAAAGTATGTGAGACTAAAAAGTTTTGAAATATTCTCAAAAAATAGAAGAGTGATTTTCAGACATTATACGTTGGAAAATAAGCATATTTGAGAGGCGAAAAATCTTCTTTTTATAGAAAATTTTATGCTTAATCGAATAGCGTTGACTAGAGAGAGCTAAGTATAAAAGTTATACAGTTATAAGCAAAAGTATGGAGTCATATCACATCGATCGATCGAGAACCGATAAAAAATTTTAATTATCAATTTTTACACTTTCTAATGGGTAAATTCGTGATCTACGGGGTCGAATTAGTAGGATTTGATATATTGGAAAATGTGGAAACGTATATTTTGGATTTTCAAATTTTTTTATTTTGATTTAGTATGGGGGAAAACCAATCAAATAACATATACGTTCTCAAAAAATCATACTGGCCATATTACTGAAAATTTGGACTTGAAATTTTAGATACACGTTTCCAAAGGTCCAATTAATAGGAGAAAAAATTGACCTCACCGTATCTAAAAAAATTTCCATACGAAAGTATGCGAGACCAAAAAGTCTTGAAATATTCTCAAAAAATAGAAGAGTGATTTTGAGACATTATACATTGGAAAATAGGCATATTCGAGAAACGAAAAATCTTCTTTTTATAGAAAATTTTATGCTTAATCGAATTGCGCTAACTAGAGAGAGCTAAGTATAACGGTTATACAGTTATAAGCAAAAGTATGGAGTCATGTCACATCGGTCGATCGAGAACCGATAAAAAATTTTAATTATCAATTTTTACACTTTCTAATGGGTAAATTCGTGATCTACGGGGTCGAATTAGTAGGATTTGATATATTGGAAAATGTGGAAACGCATATTTTGGATTTTCAAATTTTTTTATTTTGATTTAGTATGGGGGAAAACCAATCAAATAACATATACGTTCTCAAAAAATCATACTGGCCATATTACTGAAAATTTGGACTTGAAATTTTAGATACACGTTTCCAAAGGTTCAATTAATAGGAGAAAAAATTAACCTCACCGTATCTAAAAAAATTTCCATACGAAAGTATGCGAGACCAAAAAGTCTTGAAATATTCTCAAAAAATAGAAGAGTGATTTTGAGACATTATACATTGGAAAATAGGCATATTCGAGAGACGAAAAATCTTCTTTTTATAGAAAATTTTATGCTTAATCGAATTGCGCTAACTAGAGAGAGCTAAGTATAACGGTTATACAGTTATAAGCAAAAGTATGGAGTCATGTCAAATCGGTCGATCGAGAACTGTTAAAAATTTTTAACTATCTATTTTTACACTTTCTCCTTTCAAATTCGTGCTCTACGGGGTCGAATTAGTGAGATTTGATGTATTGGGAAATGTGGAAGCGAATATTTTCGATTTTGAAAATCAATTAAAATAAAAAATAATAAAATGGTAGAATCACCGTCAGACTTCTAAATTTCAGCAGAATAAAAATCAGTAACAAAGAATTTCATGGTATGAAGAGTTAAAATTATAGCGAGAGGAAGAGGAAGAGGAAGAGGAAGAGGAAGAGGAAGAGGAAGAGGAAGAGGAAGAGGAAGAGGAAGAGGAAGAGGAAGAGGAAGAGGAAGAGGAAGAGGAAGAGGAAGAGGAAGAGGAAGAGGAAGAGGAAGAGGAAGAGGAAGAGGAAGAGGAAGAGGAAGAGGAAGAGGAAGAGGAAGAGGAAGAGGAAGAGGAAGAGGAAGAGGAAGAGGAAGAGGAAGAGGAAGAGGAAGAGGAAGAGGAAGAGGAAGAGGAAGAGGAAGAGGAAGAGGAAGAGGAAGAGGAAGAGGAAGAGGAAGAGGAAGAGGAAGAGGAAGAGGAAGAGGAAGAGGAAGAGGAAGAGGAAGAGGAAGAGGAAGAGGAAGAGGAAGAGGAAGAGGAAGAGGAAGAGGAAGAGGAAGAGGAAGAGGAAGAGGAAGAGGAAGAGGAAGAGGAAGAGGAAGAGGAAGAGGAAGAGGAAGAGGAAGAGGAAGAGGAAGAGGAAGAGGAAGAGGAAGAGGAAGAGGAAGAGGAAGAGGAAGAGGAAGAGGAAGAGGAAGAGGAAGAGGAAGAGGAAGAGGAAGAGGAAGAGGAAGAGGAAGAGGAAGAGGAAGAGGAAGAGGAAGAGGAAGAGGAAGAGGAAGAGGAAGAGGAAGAGGAAGAGGAAGAGGAAGAGGAAGAGGAAGAGGAAGAGGAAGAGGAAGAGGAAGAGGAAGAGGAAGAGGAAGAGGAAGAGGAAGAGGAAGAGGAAGAGGAAGAGGAAGAGGAAGAGGAAGAGGAAGAGGAAGAGGAAGAGGAAGAGGAAGAGGAAGAGGAAGAGGAAGAGGAAGAGGAAGAGGAAGAGGAAGAGGAAGGGGAAGAGGAAGAGGAAGAGGAAGAGGAAGAGGAAGAGGAAGAGGAAGAGGAAGAGGAAGAGGAAGAGGAAGAGGAAGAGGAAGAGGAAGAGGAAGAGGAAGAGGAAGAGGAAGAGGAAGAGGAAGAGGAAGAGGAAGAGGAAGAGGAAGAGGAAGAGGAAGAGGAAGAGGAAGAGGAAGAGGAAGAGGAAGAGGAAGAGGAAGAGGAAGAGGAAGAGGAAGAAACAATAATAATTCTTCATACTGAAATAAAACGAACATTTCTTAAACACAACCTGAGAGGAGTTTTGGCTGGGGCATCTTACATAAAAAATCATAAAAAATAATAATAATAATATTTACCTTAAATGCAAAAATCCTGGCCCTAGTAGTAATAATAATTATTATTATTGCCAAGGTTTTAGCCGCAATTAAAAAATAAATGGTTTCAATTTTTGATAGTATAAATTATAAAATAGTGGTCCCATGAAAAAATTATTTTTATTGAAGGTTATTCATATATAAATGTCACATTGGTTATATAGTTATATTTATATGTCATATTTTTATAGAAAATTTGTTACTGAAATACGAAATGACACTTTTTTAAAAACTTCACGTCGAGTTTTGTTCCAAGGGGGGCACATTTTTACGATACAGGCATCTGTCATTTGTCAACCCCCTCCCTTCCACTTCACCAACCCCTTATTTTTAAATAGGGAATATAACATGTGCGGCACATCATTAGAAAAGCATTTAGATGGAGTATTCAGACATAATGATCGTCCACGATTTTTTTCGATATTTATACCATCTTTGCAAAAAAAAGTCTTAATTAATTTAAAGTACAACCCCTCTTAAAAATGAAACGCAACTCCTATGGTTGGCTAATGTGTCAATTTTTCTGTCACATCAAAAGTAAATTAATACTTCCAAAAGGGTATATTCTATTGTTTCCTAATTTCCTTAGAATCTAAGGAATACTGCCAAATATCGGGGTGGACTGTTTTATGTGGCCCACTCTGTATATATGAAAGATGAATGATGTATATTTAATATATTTAAAGTTATGAAAATGTGAAAATATGTATAAGAGAGTCACTGAGATGACTTTTTTCAATTTAAAATCTCTTCGCAGCCGACTTTATGAGAAAATATTCATCTTTGTTTTATACGAAGACCAAAGAGAGTAAATTTTACATTTATGCACCCTGTATATTAGTTCTCAGACACAGAAATTCCAGTTAACGAAATTATTAACATATGTTTAAAAATTGTTTACCCGCATAATATAAAAGGTTATGTAGATGACAAATGTATTAATTTTGTTCTCCAGCTAGGGAAAGAAATTACAACAATTTTACGGTGAGGTCAGACCGTCAAATATTCACATGTGCTCAATGTTTTTGTCCTCGATGAATCACTGATTTCTCGGTATACAACAATGTTTTTGTAGACATGTGTGCATAATATGTGTCAACATTCCCTTTTAAATCAAAGTTAATCTAAAAAGAATATTGCTTATTTTTCTATAAAAGAATCCCCCGTTGTTTTTCCTCGCTCCCCAAGCAATCACTGTCTCCCCCAAGTGACGTTCCCTTTTTCCTGCAGTTCCACACAATCGACAAAAGGTACTCGAAAGTAATTTTCAGGAACCTTTCAGCTAAAGTGGCTATATAATATGAATAGAGGCTTAACCCCGTTCTCTTAATACACCTACTCGAAAGGAAAAGAAGAAAAGCTTTTATTACGAGCTTTAAAAAACTTTCGGAAAACTCGATGTGTACTCAAGACTAGAGGTGTGGAATTGTGTTTTCTTTGGAAATTGATTTATTCATCATTACAAAAAAAGCATCTCTGAGCAAAGTAGTAATAGACGGTTTATATGGTGCACCCTGTATATTCCTCAATTAAAAATAAACTTTTCGGAAAAAGTCTGTTAAGAATCAACAAATTTAATTCAAGTTACAAAGGAAAATATCCAGGTATGCATAATTTACATAAAATAAATTTATGATAAAAAGTGAATGTACTGGATGTATATTTTTAAAAGCACAAATTGACTCTGTACTATATATTCGTTTTCGGAACCATGTGTATGTCATTACTGCATATATATATACATAAACTGGAAAATTTATATCGTTTTATCCAACCAGAATCTTTGTAGAGTGCATTCAAAGTACGCCGATGATTTTAATTTAGAATAGAGTTCAATAAAAACATGACCAATGCAATAATTTAAAAATACCTTCAAATGTTGATGTTAGAAGCGGAATAATCCAAATTTTTAAAAATATACAGGTGTTCTATTAATATTTTTAGTTTTCACACCATTTCCTTTCAAACCGGAAGTTGGCCATATTGATTTTGCGTGTAAAATAATTCAAAAGTATCCGAAATAAAACCCCCATCAAAATTTGAACCAAATCTATCAATGAAAGTTTCAGGGGTGTCTCTTGACTCATTTACCCCCATTCTGGTCACAATTTTGTTAATTCACTCAGGATAAGTCTGTAGTATGCAAATTGTTTATTTTCTAATTAATTGCCTCTGTTAAATTTAGATTTAACCAAACCAGCCGCTTTCAACGAGCAATCAACGAAAAAAAAAACCGAAAAAAAAACAAACGAAAAGTCATTGTCTTCGAAGGCATGTGAGTACCACAGAGATGCGCTGTTCGGCCAATTTGAAGTTATTGGCACTTTGACAATTTTATATAAGTTGAATTGTATCTAATTGTACAGTACCGTATCCAAAAAAATTTCCATACGAAAATTTAGTTTTGAAATATTCTCAAAAAATAGAAGAGTGATTTTGAGACATTATACATTTGAAAACAGGCATATTTGAGAGTCGAAAAATCTTCTATTTATAGAAAATTTTATGCTAAATCGAATGGCGTTGACTAGATAGAGCTAAGTATAACGGTTATACAGTTATAACCAAATGTATGGAGTCATGTCACATCGGTCGATCGAGAACTGATAAAAAATTTTACTATCAATTTTTACACTTTCTAATGGGTAAATTCGTGATCTACGTGGTCGAATTAGTAGGATTTGATATATTGGAAAATGTGGAAGCGTATATTTTGGATTTTGAAAAAATTTTATTTTGATATAGTATGGGGGAAAGCCAATCAAATAACATATACGTTATACTGGCCATATTATTGGAAATTTGGACTTGAAATTTTAGATACAAGTTTCCAAAGGACCAATTAATAGGGGAAAAAATCAACAACACCGTATCTAAAAAATTTTCCATACGAAAGTATGTGATACCAAAAAGTTTTGAAATATTCTCAAAAAATAGAAGAGTAATTTTGAGACATTATACGTTGGAAAATAGGCATATTTGAGAGGCGAAAAATCTTCTTAAAGTAGAAAATTTTATGCTTAATCGAATGGCGCTAACTAGGGAGAGCTAAGTATAACGGTTATACAGTTATAAGCAAAAATATGGAGTCATGTTACATAGGTCGATCGAGAACCGATAAAAAATTTTAACTATCAATATTTACACTTTCTAATGGGTAAATTCGTGATCTACGGGGTCGAATTAGTAGGATTTGATATATTGGAAAATGTGGAAACGTATATTTTGGATTTTCAAATTTTTTTATTTTGATATAGTATGGGGGAAAACACATCAAATGACATGTACGTTCTCAAAAAATCATACTGGCCATATTAATGAAAATTTGGAGTTGAAATTTCAGATACACGTTTCCAAAGGACCAATTAATAGGGGAAAAAATCAACAGCACCGTATCTAAAAAATTTTCCATACGAAAGTATGTGATACCAAAAAGTTTTGAAATATTCTCAAAAAATAGAAGAGTGATTTTGAGACATTATACATTGGAAAATAGACATATTTGAGAGGCGAAAAATCTTCTTTTTATAGAAAATTTTTTGCTAAATCGAATGGCGTTGACTAGAGAGAGCTTTGTGTAACGGTTATACAGTTATAACCAAAAGTATGGAGTTATGTCACATCGGTCGATTGAGAACCGATAAAAATTTTACTATCAATTTTTACACTTTCTAATGGGTAAATTCGTGATCTACGTGGTCGAATTAGTAGGATTTGATATATTGGAAAATGTGGAAACGTATATTTTGGATTTTCAAATTTTTTTATTTTGATTTAGTATGGGGGAAAACCAATCAAATAACATATACGTTCTCAAAAAATCATACTGGCCATATTAATGAAAATTTGGAGTTGAAATTTCAGATACACGTTTCCAAAGGACCAATTAATAGGGGAAAAAATCAACAGCACCGTATCTAAAAAATTTTCCATACGAAAGTATGTGATACCAAAAAGTTTTGAAATATTCTCAAAAAATAGAAGAGTGATTTTGAGACATTATACATTGGAAAATAGACATATTTGAGAGGCGAAAAATCTTCTTTTTATAGAAAATTTTTTGCTAAATCGAATGGCGTTGACTAGAGAGAGCTTTGTGTAACGGTTATACAGTTATAACCAAAAGTATGGAGTTATGTCACATCGGTCGATTGAGAACCGATAAAAATTTTACTATCAATTTTTACACTTTCTAATGGGTAAATTCGTGATCTACGTGGTCGAATTAGTAGGATTTGATATATTGGAAAATGTGGAAACGTATATTTTGGATTTTCAAAATTTTTTATTTTGATATAGTATGGGGGAAAACCAATCAAATACATATACGTTCTCAAAAAATCATACTGGCCATATTAATTGAAATTTGAACTATTAATTTCAGATACACATTTCCAAAGGACCAATTAATAGGGGAAAAAATCAACAGCATCGTATCTAAAAAATTTTCCATACGAAAGTATGTGAGACCAAAAAGTTTTGAAATATTCCCAAAAAATAGAAGAGTGATTTTGAGACATTATACATTGGAAAATAGACGTATTTGAGAGGTGAAAAATCTTCTTTTTATAAAAATTTTTATACTGAATCGAATAGCGTTAACTAGAGGGAGCTATGTGTAACGGTTATACAGTTATAATCAAAAGTATGGAGTCTTGTCACATCAGTCGATCGAGAACTGATAACAAATTTCAACTATCAATTTTTACACTTTCTAATGGGTAAATTCGAGATCTTCGGGGTCGAATTAGTGGGATTTGATATATTGGAACATGTGGAAGCGTATATTTTGGATTTTCAAAATTTTTTATTTTGATATAGTATGGGGGAAAACCAATCAAATGACATATACGTTCTCAAAAAATCATACTGGCCATATTAATTGAAATTTGAACTATAAATTTCAGATACACATTTCCAAAGGACCAATTAACAGGGGAAAAAATCAACAGCACCGTATCTAAAAAAAATTTCATACGTAAGTATGTGGGACCAAAAAGTTTTGAAATATTCTCAAAAAATAGAAGAGTGATTTAAAGACATTATACATTGGAAAATAGACATATTTGAGAGGCGAAAAATCTTCTTTTGATAGAAAATTTAATGCTTAATCGAATGGCGTTAACTAGAGAGAGCTATGTAGAATGGTTATACAGTTATAACCAAAGGTATGGAGTCTTGTCACATCGGTCGATTGAGAACTGATGAAAAATTTTAACTATAAATTTTTACACTTTCTAATGAGTAAATTCGTGATCTACGGGGTCGAGTTAGTAGGATTTGATATATTGGAAAATGTTTTAGAGTATATTTTGGATTTTTAACATTTTTTATTTTGATTTAGTATGGGGGAAAACCAATCAAATAACATATACGTTCTCAAAAAATCATACTGGCCATATTACTGAAAATTTGGACTTGAAATTTTAGATACACGTTTCCAAAGGACCAATTAATAGGGAAAAAAATCAACAGTACCGTATCTAAAAAATTTTCCAAACGAAAATATGTGAGAACAAAAAGTTTGGTATTTTGTATATTGTAATTGCTGATAGGCCAGACTTCAGAAAGTAAGAAATCAGTGCAAAAAAAATTCACTTGTCGCGAAAAATATCCTTCGTTCTATATAATTACCAAAAATGTTAAACTCAACCATCCACCCTCGTAATATTTAACAAGATCTATGGGAATAGAGAAATATTTAATGAGGATCATATGGTGATCGTTAAGAAAATGAAATTGGCTGTGCATAAAAAACAAAAAGTCAGTTGTTGCTTTAAAAAATAAATTACGTCCGTCCTTTGAGTGATCATTTGATTAGTAGGACAGATTATAAATATATACCTCGACCTCATCGGCGGAAGCGGTCATTACATCTTAATAGGGTCTATTCCGGCGCTACTTCGTCTAGCAGGGCATGTTTTAGAGATGGAAGAATCTTTTGTCAACACCGTGTGTATTGCAAAATATTTTCTAAAAAGTTTTTATTTCTATCATAATTTCATTGGCCTAAAGTTATTTTCGGGAAAAGCCCATTCCGATAACAACTTTTGCCCACCTCTAATAATTATTTGCAGCATAACCAAGGAATTCTAGCGCACCATAATTCAACTAACGGCGACAGCAGGTCTATCGTAATTAGTTTTTTGACAAAAACCTTCAAAATACTATTTCAAATTCAAATTCGAAACATAACATTTTGCAGTAAACCACCACAAAACAAATCGGTTACACTTCCTAGACCGAATGTAATTTCCTTCTAAGCATCGCACCAAATGCGACCAGTCACCGTCAACGAGACCGCCTCTTTATCTTGTATCTGCCCCTCAAGATTTGTGAATGTGGTCCAGAGCGTTCACTATTTATGCTTCTCGAAAAGCAGTTTACTTCCACTTTGGATTGATTACCCACCTTTATCAACATTTTTTTATAAAATAGTTTAAATAATTCAGATTCAGCTAAATTTTATTATTCAATACACAGACAGATTGTAACAATTTGTTCACGGAAACAATTTCAACTAAAATAATAACCCAACATCGCTTCCTGTAGAGATGTGTGTTAAGTAGCTGTATATATCATTATTAGGATACTAAAATATAAACTGTGAACTACCAATTAACTGAGTTAAATATAACCCGACAAAGAATCTTCAATAATAAACAATATTTGAAAAACATCGGTTAGTGAATAAAGACAGCTGGCTTTGTATCCTTATAGAAGGTAGGAAACGACAAAATTATATAGCAGGTATGGACTTGGGATAAAATTTGGAAAAATTTACAACTTCCTCGTGTGAAGGCGTAGGAACCCCTGAAGGAATTATATGGTCCCCCCCAACTGCCAGTTGACTAAATTTAAAATACTTGTTTATAAGGGTGTCCCAGGATTCGATGGATTGATTGATTGGTTCGGCACCACCAGTCAGAAGCTTAGAGCAGCTCAGCCTTTAGGCTTTTTGTGCTCTTGATTCTACCATTTATGTGAAGATACCAGTAACCCTTATCAGTCTCAACAGTCTTTTCACTAGGTCCTTCTTGGAGAAATCCTCCCTTGGATACTCTATTCCTAGGAGTCTATATCTCCAATGAAACAGTGCTTCACATTCGAAGATAATGTGAGAGGCTGTTTCCTCCTCTTCCATGCACAACCCTATATATGCCAATTGTATGCATATGTGCTTCCTTAGGGTACAGTGACCGGTGAGTAATCCCGTCACTTTCCTTATCTGGCCCCTGCTGAGGTTTAATATTTCGTTAGTCAGGGTTTTTGACCAGGAGTTTGCTGTGTACCTGTTTTGGCACGTGACCCTTGTACCTCTGGACCCACTTAAGAGTTACTCTATTATGGTTTGCCAGGGTTAAAAGTTTTTGTAGGCAGTCACAGACCAGTTTGAGACATGCTAAAGATTTGAGTACTGCCTGACTATCTGGGAGTATAAGGATCTTTTTGCCTCTATATTTGCAAACAAGTGCCGATAGAATAGATTTCTGCCTGGAATACATATGCAAACTTCCCCAACGATGAGTGTATATTGCACCTGGGTCTGGCACCAGGACTCCAACTCATGTCAGTTTTAGATCCGTCTGTGTACCACACCAACGTTCCTTCCTGGCTGAATGCTTCCAGCCTATCCCAGTTTAGCTGGATATGGTAGGGTTGGTTGTCGTTAATTGTGGCCAACATGTTATCACTTCTCATTTCAAGAAGCGAGTTTGTGATAACATCTGTGATTCTGGAATGACTAAGAGATTTGGTTCCTTCGTGCCAATTCCCATTGCATTCCATCCTGTATGCAGCCATTCTCGCTTCCGCCTTAACATGCAGAGCAAGAGGCGGAAGATTGAGAATGGCTTCCATTGCCGCAGTCGGGCTGCTTCTCATCGCTCCCATTATGCACAGACAGGCAAGACTCTGAAGTTTTGATAGCTCCTGTTCTGCTTTGCTCTGATCTTTTTTTGGCAACCAAACTAAGGCTCCATAGGCAACCATGGGTCTCAACGCAGTTGTGTACAGCCAGTACAGCCATCTCCCGTTTGGTAGCCATTCGAGCCATTTTCCCTTTATTGGTTTTGTCATGTAGGTGTGAATTCCAGATTAGTTTTGCATCCAGAATTATGCCCAGATACTTAACCTCCTGGATAAGACACAGCAGCACGTTGAAGAGGCTTGGCAGTTCTAGTCTCTCAAGCTTCCTTTTTCTAGTGAAGGGAATGAGCGCAGTTTTTGCAGGGTGTACCTTTAGGCATTCCCTCCTACACCATATCCAGACCTTGTTACAGTGCTTCACATTGGAATGAATGGAATGACTATGGGTGTTGGTTTTCCTCGTGCCAATTCCCATTGCATTCCATCCTGTATGCATTGAGAATGGCTTCCAATGCCGCAGCTTCTCATCGCACCCATTATGCACAGACAGGCAAGACTCTGAAGTTTTGATAGCTCCAGTTCTGCTTTGCTCTGATCTGTTTTTGGCCACCAAACTAAGGCTCCATAGGTAACCATGGGTCTCAACGCAGTTGTGTACAGCCAGTACAGCCATCTCCCGTTTGGTAGCCATTCGAGCCATTTTCCCTTTATTGGTTTTGTCATGTAGGTGTGAATTCCAGATTAGTTTTGCATCCAGAATTATGCCCAGATACTTAACCTCCTGGATAAGACACAGCAGCACGTTGAAGAGGCTTGGCAGTTCTAGTCTCTTAAGCTTCCCTTTTCTAGTGAAGGGAATGAGCGCAGTTTTTGCAGGGTGTACCTTTAGGCATTCCCTCCTACACCATATCCAGACCTTGTTACAGTGCTTCACATTGGAATGAATGGAATGACTATGGGTGTTGGTTTTCCTCGTGCCAATTCCCATTGCATTCCATCCTGTATGCATTGAGAATGGCTTCCAATGCCGCAGCTTCTCATCGCACCCATTATGCACAGACAGGCAAGACTCTGAAGTTTTGATAGCTCCAGTTCTGCTTTGCTCTGATCTGTTTTTGGCCACCAAACTAAGGCTCCATAGGTAACCATGGGTCTCAACGCAGTTGTGTACAGCCAGTACAGCCATCTCCCGTTTGGTAGCCATTCGAGCCATTTTCCCTTTATTGGTTTTGTCATGTAGGTGTGAATTCCAGATTAGTTTTGCATCCAGAATTATGCCCAGATACTTAACCTCCTGGATAAGACACAGCAGCACGTTGAAGAGGCTTGGCAGTTCTAGTCTCTCAAGCTTCCTTTTTCTAGTGAAGGGAATGAGCGCAGTTTTTGCAGGGTGTACCTTTAGGCATTCCCTCCTACACCATATCCAGACCTTGTTACAGTGCTTCACATTGGAATGAATGGAATGACTATGGGTGTTGGTTTTCCTCGTGCCAATTCCCATTGCATTCCATCCTGTATGCATTGAGAATGGCTTCCAATGCCGCAGCTTCTCATCGCACCCATTATGCACAGACAGGCAAGACTCTGAAGTTTTGATAGCTCCAGTTCTGCTTTGCTCTGATCTGTTTTTGGCCACCAAACTGAGGCTCCATAGGTAACCATGGGTCTCAACGCAGTTGTGTACAGCCAGTACAGCCATCTCCCGTTTGGTAGCCATTAGAGCCATTTTCCATTTATTGGTTTTGTCATGTAGGTGTGTATTCCAGATTAGTTTTGCATCCAGAATTATGCCCAGATACTTGACCTCTTGGATAAGAGACAGCTGCACGTTGAAGAGGATTGGCAGTTTTAGTCTCTCAAGCTTCCTTTTTCTAGTGAAGGGAATGAGCGCAGTTTTTGCAGGGTTCACCATTTCCAGAGCTCGTTGCATGAGCTCCGATATAACATTAGGGTATTCCCAGGACTTCGTACCAAGTTATTTTAATAATTTTACCGTTTTATATGAAAAATCGACTGGTTGAATTCCGTCTCTGAAAAGTCGAAGGGGTTATTTCCGCCCTGAATGACTATATATTATAATTAACGACGTATAGCCTATAATTAAAAACGTACAACAAAAGCACACTCTGTATTAAATTTTCAACATCCTCTATTCATAGAAATTGGAAAGAATAAATTTCATTCACGAGTGCTCGTAAAAAAGAAATAAAAAAAAAGTTGAAATTACGTGGAGTTATTGAAAACAGTATTTTCCCTTCCCCTTCTTGAGAAACAAAGATTGTTAAATATTTATATTTCTTTACGTTAAAACATTATTCACGGCAAATCTTTAAAATCGTCTAATCCGCGATAAAACTTCCAACAAAACATTTCGACCTTGAGATGATGCTAAGGAGAGCATTTTAGCTTTTGTATAAAAATAAAATGAATCACCAGTGCTATTTAGAACCACGTTCGGCGTGTTTGTGCACACGATCATCGATCTCGGTAATTTTATGCTGGTTTAATGTATCGCTGGAATAACTCATTGTCAGTGGCGTCCAATAATCGTACTGCTCAATTTGACAATTGATAAACGGGTAGTCTTAAGGAGTAGCAAAAACCAAAATGTTCTTAATGCATGGTGCTACATTTTAATACCAGTTGAAACCTTCTAATGCAATTGCTGCATCCTATAGGGTGAAAATCATCACAAACCATGTGACATGATTGTACAAGGCAAAACAGTTTAGATCCACTTTTCTACAGATGCTGAATCCTCACTTTCAGCACTGCCTATATTACCCATTGGACGTGATGGCTAGAGCCAGGAATAGACGCTGGAGGGGTGCGACCAAAGAGGAAGTACAGGAATTGAAGAAGGGGAAGTGGGAGAAGGTGCGATTGGGTATAAGAGAGATTGGATGGACCTGAAATTCGGGGAGGTGAACTACTTCTTGACACATGTGTTCACTGGACATGGGTCAAGAGTAGGGTACCTCCACAAGATTGGGAAAAGAGAGACTGAAGTGTGCGAGAGGTGTGAAGTGGAGGATGATGTCTTTATATGCTGGAGGAACGAGGAAGTGCTGAAGAAGTTGGAGAGGAAACTAGGGGAGGTGGTGTATTGGGAAAACATGGTGGAGATAATGTTGAGGGCGGAGGACGGATGGATGGAGGTGGGTGACGTAGTAGAGAGTATTAGGGGGAGAGAAGGACTCGATATGGCGTGAGAGGTAGGAGTGATAGTTAGGGAGAAGACGACGGTGTGAGCGGAGAGTGTGCGAGAGACCGCCGTCCGTCTCGGGTAGTGATTCCGAGACGAGGGTAACGGCGAGTTTGAGGTGGGTTTGGTTGGTAGGCATCCCCTTGGTGATGAGTCCAGCACTGTTTGAGTCCAGGACCCATTCGAACATAAGTTTCCCGTTTCGACCCGAAAAAAAAGCTCTTGATCTTAGTGAAAAGGGTTCTTTTCAAATGGTAAGTGGTAAATACCAATTTTGTGTATCCCTATAACCTCCAAACAGGATGTGTCCTGGAAAATTTTTTTTCTCTGAGAAATGTAAATTTCTTCAAACAAATCGAACGAAAACGAAATTTTAAAAAATACACAAGTGTATTTAGACATGCAAATTCCCAGAGAAGTTTAATGTAAAGTTGCCCTAGTCACGACCATGACTCACCATCGATCCGTTTGGTGGACAACCGAACGTGATTTTATTACTAATTTTCAACTGATACGTCTATTCAAAGGATGTTTTGTGTTAGTCGATTTAAATGTACTGGGGGGTATTGAGGTGAGTTCATCTTTCAAAGCAAACAGGATGTGTTTAGTATGTATATATATATATATACACCGGAAAATGAAGATATAATTCTGGCAAACAATATGTTATCTCCGACGCAAACGAGGGTTTTTGCACAAGAGCAATGTATAACAATATGATTGGAAATTTTGATTATGGCTTACAATATCGATTTAATCCTTTTTTAAAGGGGGTTCCAAAATTTATTTAGATAATACATTCGAAAGATCCACAGGATTAGAAGTAAATGCACCACAAGACTAACTTTCAGACATTTCGAAAAGGTAACTTGTTTCCAAGAAGGCTTTAAATGAATTTCACATCGATGTATCGAAAATATCCTCTAGGACGCTGTTGAGGAGTGAATAAGATAGCTACGATATGCTTGTCGAAGGCCGAGGCAGAGGGGAAGTGCTGAAGAAGTTGGAGAGAAAACTAGGGGAGGCGGTGTATTTGGAGAACATGGTGAAGATAATGTTGAGGGGGGAGGAGGAATGGATGGAGGTGAGTGGCGTAGTGGAGAGCATAATTGGGGGAAGAGAAGGACTCGATATGGAATCAGAGGTAGGATTGATTGTTAGGGAGAAGACGATGGTGTGAGCGGAGAGTGTGCGAGGGACCGCCGCTCGTCTGGAAGTATGCTGGGGTAGTGATTCCGAGGCGGGGGTAACGGCGAGTTTGAAGTGGGTTTGGTTGGTAGGCATATCTTGGGGATGAGTCCAACACTGTTTCCCATCTCGATCCGAAGAAAAAAAAAAAGGTGAGCGGTCGTCGGACCGCCGACAGAAGCTTGCTTCTTATGCACAATAGAATGACCATTTTTCGTAAATTTTTCACCATTTTTCAAAAATTTTGACAATTTTCGACCATTTTTGACGAATTTTGACAATTATTGACCGTCTCTGACAATTATTAACCATTTTTGACAATTTTTCAAAAATTTTAACATATTTGGCAATTATTGACCATTTTTTCAAAATTTTGACAATTTTTTCAAATTTTATTAATTATTGACCATTTTTGACAATTATTGACCAATTTTGACAGCTTTGACAATTATTGATCATTTTTGGCAATTTTTCAAAAATGTTGACCATTTTAGACCATTTTTCCAAATTTTAACAATTATTCACCATTTTTGACAATTTTTGAGCATTTTTGACAGGTTCTGACAATTATTGACCATTTTTGACAATTTTTCAAAAATTTAGACAATTTTTAATAATTATTGACCATTTTTGACAGTTTTTTATAATTATTGTCCATTTTTTCAAAATTTTTATAATTATTGTCCATTTTTTCAAAATTTTGACAATTTTTGACCATTTTTCACAAATTTTGAAAATTTTTGACCATTATTGACCATTTTTCCAAATTTTTGAAAATATTTGGCAATTATTAACCATTTTTTCAAAATTTTGACAGTTTTTGACAATTTTTGACGATTTTTCCAAATTCTTGACAATTTTTGACCATATTTAAAAAATTTTGACAATTTTTCAAAAATTTTAACAATTATTGACAATTTTTGACAGTTTTTGACGAATTTTGACAAATTTTGACAATTATTGACCGTCTTTGACAATTATTGACCATTTTTGACAATTTTTCAAAAATTTTGACCATTTTAGACCATTTCTCCAAATTTTAACAATTATTGACCATTTTTGAGCATTTTTGACAGGTTCTGACAATTATCGACCGTTTTTGACAATTTTTAATAATTATTGACCATTTTTGACAGTTTTTTATAATTATTGACCATTTTTTCAAAATTTTGACAATTTTTGACCATTTTTCCAAATTTTTGAAAATATTTGGCAATTATTAACCATTTTTTCAAAATTTTGACAATTTTTGACGATTTTTCCAAATTCTTGACAATTTTTGACCATATTTAAAAATTTTTGACAATTTTTCAAAAATTTTAACAATTATTGACCATTTTTGACAGTTTTTGACGAATTTTGACAATTATTGACCTTCTTTGACAATTATTGACCATTTTTGACAATTTTTCAAAAATTTCAACATATTTAGCAATTATTGACCATTTTTTCAAAATTTTGACAATTTTTGACCATTATTCAAAATTTTAACAATTATTGATCCTTTTGGACCATTTTTGACAATTTTTGACGAATTTTGATTGGTTTTGACAATTATTGATCGTCTTTTACAATTATTGACCATTTTTGACAATTTTTCAAAAATTTTAAACATTTTTTAAAAGTCCTATGTGGTGCAATAAGAAGACAGCTTCAAAAAACGATATGCTTGTGTTACGAAATATAGTAGTAGAAAATATATGAAGCAAGAGTTCCAGAAGTAGACGCAAGAGGAATGCCAAGAAAAAAATGGAACGAGGACTTAAAAAAGGCAATTTTTTCAAAAAGTTGCTAGATGCCATCTCGTATCGAATAATCTCTTCGTCTTTCTGAATTCCTTCTTCAAATATCAACGAAATATCAATTCCAATTCCAACACACGTACTCCAAATAATAGACACTCAATATTTGTAGTTATAGAGAGGAACCAAAATACAAGTAGAGACTTTCAAGTGTCATTACAAAATACGACGAAATACAATTTAAGAAAATGTCATACGGATGTTAAATAAAAATTTAGTGTTATTCTCAACAATAAAGAATTCAATTTAATGTAAGTGGACATGATAACGATGGTTTTTGACTGCAAATGAGTTATAATCCCTAAAATGTCTCTTATTTTCCGAACAGCTGCTGTTCGTGTTATTTATTGTCACTAGTGATAAGTCAGGTACACATTACGAAACATTTTTTTCTGTCTAGCAAAAAATAAATTCTCCAAAAATACTTTGTTCTGTATAAACATTTGTGTGATTATACTTTTAGACCGGTCACTATTATTTTATTTTGACAAATAGAACAAAAATTTAATATAAGAGGTTTCCTTATACGAATTTCCAAATTTTGACATCTCAGGAGCAAATTTACGCCACGAATTTGAAAGAAGGAAATGAACAATAAAAAAAATTCAGATAGCCAAGGAAGAAAGAAGAAAGGAAAGGAGGAAGGAATGAGGAAGGAAGAAGGAAGAAGGAAGAAGGAAGAAGGAAGAAGGAAGAAGGAAGAAGGAAGAAGGAAGAAGGAAGAAGGAAGAAGGAAGAAGGAAGAAGGAAGAAGGAAGAAGGAAGAAGGAAGAAGGAAGAAGGAAGAAGGAAGAAGGAAGAAGGAAGAAGGAAGAAGGAAGAAGGAAGAAGGAAGAAGGAAGAAGGAAGAAGGAAGAAGGAAGAAGGAAGAAGGAAGAAGGAAGAAGGAAGAAGGAAGAAGGAAGAAGGAAGAAGGAAGAAGGAAGAAGGAAGAAGGAAGAAGGAAGAAGGAAGAAGGAAGAAGGAAGAAGGAAGAAGGAAGAAGGAAGAAGGAAGAAGGAAGAAGGAAGAAGGAAGAAGGAAGAAGGAAGAAGGAAGAAGGAAGAAGGAAGAAGGAAGAAGGAAGAAGGAAGAAGGAAGAAGGAAGAAGGAAGAAGGAAGAAGGAAGAAGGAAGAAGGAAGAAGGAAGAAGGAAGAAGGAAGAAGGAAGAAGGAAGAAGGAAGAAGGAAGAAGGAAGAAGGAAGAAGGAAGAAGGAAGAAGGAAGAAGGAAGAAGGAAGAAGGAAGAAGGAAGAATTTGATACTTAAGACATAATTTATCAGGAATAGCTCATCCAAAAGGCTAGAAACTGGTATCTGATTTTTGGCAAGATCTCTCTTTCTCTCGTCCTTAGACCTAAATATTTCCACCAAACTAATTTGATTGGTGAAATATGAACCCAACCTCATCTAACCCTTTCGAAATAATACAAATTACTTATTAATTTTCAAACTCTACGATCTATTTTTCCGTCTCACTGGTCTATTTTCCTGTAGAATATTCGACCCGGGAAAAGTGCCAACAACTTTTCTAATGAGATATTGTCTAGGATGTCTATTAATTTAGTTAGTGTTATAAAAAAGCGAAAAGTAGAAGCTATTTCTTGCGACTGGCTTGATAAATGGGTACAAAACGTTGGAACATTTATTAAAAACACGTTGAAAGACAAAACGGTACAAATTGATATGAAAATTGATGAAGTACTACCAAAAGAGGAAGCTTTGTATCAATCTAGAAGCCTTTATTGAAGATACGAAGCTTCTGGAATGGGAAATATGGAAAATGTCACACCGATTTCTCCAGTTCCACATCTTCTCTGGTTTAACCTTCTTCAGACATGGACTAAGTGAAGGAAGAATCATTTGATAAAACCCACCTCCTCGCATTTTAAAAATTAGAAATCCTGGAACATACCACAGGATAAAATTATGAAAAAGTATAACAGTAGCAACGATTATCCAGTTTGGGCCTTGGGGAATACTTGTTGGTGAAGGCTACTGGTCTAACACAGTAAGAAGAAGGTGTGGGATCCCAACACAATTCTCAGATTTGGAAAAAAAACGCCATTCAATGGTATACAGATGGTCCTAGCTGAATGGGCAAACTAGTGGAGCGAGAAGGAAGTGGAGATTGCTGGATAGAAGAGGAACTGTCAGAAATCGCTTTTACTTGAACGTGCACTAAAACGGATTTAACAACTCATAAACGAACTTTCAAAATATCTATGGTCCTAAAAAAAGGATGTTTATGAGTAGTGTTAAACATTTTATTATTTACCGAAATAAATTTAATATCCCTTATTTCAAAAATTTTACGTTCCAAGTATTTCGTACTACGAGTGTAATGAGAATTTTCGCATGCCCCGAAGTGCTTATAAGCAATAAAGTATACAACTTGTAACGAACTTCATTAAGTTTCCCAATAAATAGCTACTACGTGTTTTCAACTTTCTTGTTGGTTATTACAATGAAACAATGTTTGTTGGGAAAGAAAGAACGTTAACTATAAACTTACTAGTTTAGTAATAAGATGTAAAAAAGAGCTACATTTAAAAAAATTCCACTATATAGTATATCCATCGAACAAACAGAGCGACCCAAACAACGATAGATGCGTGATCGAAGTATGATCACTGTGCGCCTTTGCATCTATTGGCTGAAATAAATATGCCTCCCTACGCTGGCCAATCGGATTTAACTGCAATCGGACGGCAGAATTCATTGTCTCTGTATCTACAAGCTCTCTCGTCTGAGAGATCACGTGCACTATGCATGATACTGTTTTTGAACACTCCATTGCTAGTAATAAGGACGAATCTAGACTGAAATGGGTAGTTAATTATTTAGGTTAGTATTTATGCTTATTGTTAAATTATAGGTTAATAACTGTAGTATGTATATGTTTAGTTATAATAATTATTGTAATCATAAAATATATCGACCAAGTATATAAGTAACAATTGCAAAATAAGCAGACACGCGCTAGATTGAAAGAATGTGTAGGCTGGCAATTGTTGCTTTGGGTTTTTGGTCAGAGAGTTCAAATTAAACATTTGTCGAAGAAAGAACGTCAACCCTAATTAAAAGGAAACCAAACCGAGTAATTTAACATTATTAGAAGATAAGGAGAATTCAAACGGGGTCGGTATGATCTACAAGATTTAACCAACCATTCTGGTTTGCAATTAGAAAGGATAGCATAACTTGCAGACCGGTATCGGCGTATTCGCGCCTCGTCAGTACAAAATATATGTTCTCCGTCCAAGAGCCCTAAGAGCCTAGACCCGGATTGAATTTGACACTAAGATCACAATCAATACATGTTTTCCAGTAACGGAAATGTTAAAGTTGTGACAAAAATTCGAAATTTTGTTATAAAGCGTTAAAATATTATATTTATTCTTCGATATCTATTGGTAACACGCTTTACTAAATACGACAATTTTACAGGAAACTGTAATAATACTTGACTCCTGACTAAAATAAAACTAAGTTTTAGTAAAGCTACCAATAATTGAAATCGAAAATATTCACCCATAAACTTCTGATATCCATTTTCTCAACTAAAAGTTTTCTATTATTTTGAGTTTTTCTCCGATATGGTAAGATCTAGATCATGTTTAATTTTTTGGATTAGTTTCCTTATATTTACGCTTGCACGCTACTACGCTACGTGTTTTACATAGGTTGGGCGTTTGGTCGAATATGCCTAACCAATAGCCGCCGAAATTTTTCAGATCATGATATTGTAAAAAAACTGAAGAGTACTTTATTACAGTTACCTGTAAAGAATTGTCAATGTCTGTTGGGGCATGTAGCCCGAGGAGTAGTTGTTGTTTCTTAGTGAACGGTCTCTGTTCTTTGAGAAGTATTTGTAAGGCGTAATTAAACTATTATCTTCTGACATCTAAAGAAAATTGTCTACAAATTTACTCTTTTTGTTGTACTGATTAGTTAAATGACATTTCTCAAGTAAATTAAGAAATTACTCGGTCTGTTTATAAAGGCACACCGACGTACTTTAGCAGCTATTTTTATCCTTACAGGTGGAAAAACATCATTTTGCGTACCGTAACAGAAATCCAAGTGTTTAGATTAGAGGTGATAGCTTAGAATAACATCTAGACCCGCTAACCGATGCGTGACCACAAAATTTATACTAACAGCAGGCGTTTTTCTTCTTTTTTTCATAAATAACAAATTATTCTTGTCGACTATTTTTATATATCACACGCTTTACGATGTTGAGAAATTCTATGTTAATTTGTGAAATAGAAATTTCATAAAAATATTTACAATCATACTGAAACCCTGTTTTTCAGGGATGACCCAGTCGGTATATCTTGGAAACTTCAGAGGAAGTATAGTAAGAGTATAGTCAGTAAAAACAAAAAAAGAAGCGTGGAAAATGTATATAAATAACAAAACAACGGAAAACTATGAAATGTACAAAGAGAATGGGAAAAATGTAAAAGAGTAGCAGTAGCTAAAAGAAACCAGTGGAAAGAATTTGGCGAAAAAATGGAAAGCAATAGTCAATCAAATCAAAAGCTGTTTTACAAGACATTGAAGTCATTAAGAAAGGAAAAAACACAAGAAATAGCCTGGATAAAAAATAAAAAGGAGATATACTGAGAAATGAAAACGGAGTAATTGATAGATGGAGAAAGTATTTTGAGGAATTATTAGGATCAGACAAAAAAGTTCAAGACAAAAACAAAAAAAAGGATGCAATAATTGAAAATGAAGTTTTTTGTTATTTCATAAAATGTCTCCAAGTGGATAGTGATTTTTCTGTGAAAGTGGCTATATCTTTTTAACCACTCGGTATAGGATAGAAAATCCCTATATTTTCTGAAGGCTTAAAACATGATCTTTCTAAATCTGCCAGTAGATATCCATTGGAAAAAAAAAGTTTAGTTCGGTACGCAAAACTGGAACACCCTGTATATTTTAAAATATTTTCATATTATAGTTTAAGTTGAAGTAAAATTTGTGGTATAAAAAGATTTTTCAAATATTTTATATTTTCTTCAATTCTTGTCCGGTCCCGGACTTTTGCCGAACTCTGTATATACGTATACAGTATGTCTGAAAAAGTTTTTTATTTGTAATCTTACGAAAAAAGTTATTCTTTATAAAAAGTTCTGCATGGCCCATAAAGTAAAACGCGAATGTCAGTTGTCAATTTTTTAGATCTTATACGAGGTTTGTAAAAAAATATGAATTTGATACAAGAGTAAAGTACCTTAATTTTTTACAATATCGAAAACTTTAATTATGAAAAGTTGTTCGAAATAGAAAACTATGTTTTAATATCGTCACATGCTTCCTGAATTTTTCTTTTCAAATGATCAATATTGTCGAATAGTCTTTTAAGGTACACTCTTTGCTTTAGGTATCCCCACAAAAAGAAGTCTAGTGGGTTCAAGTCTGGAGATCTAGCAGGCCAAGCAAATTCCACAAATTTTCCTAATACTCGCCCATTAAAAGTTTGCAGTAGATATTCTCGAACATTTTTGGTACTATTACATGGTGCCCCTTCATGTTGGTACCATATGCGTTGTCTTTCTATTATTGGTAGGTTATCAATAAAATTATCATTCAAAAATTCCAAGTAACCTTCAGAATTCGATAGTATTATAGCTATTACTATTATTTATTTATTACTGATTTAAGTTCATTGCTAAAATATTTCAAATCAACAAATAAACATTGACGTGTTTCACAACTAAAATTTGCAAAATTTAAGTTGAAATTGAAGTGGTCAAAATATTCCTATTAATCTTTTGCAATTTGTGGACTAATCTACTGTCAAATATAAATACCTGAATATTATTATTTTCGAAAGCAGAGATTTTCATAAAGAATACCTATTTTTCGTAAAACTTACAATAAAAAAGTTTCCCATATGTTGCCAACTTTTTCAGACGTACTGTATATATATAGTTAGAGATACGTTAAAAATTTGGGTGAATTTCATGAAATAATGTGCATATCTCCAACACGATACATCATAAAAAAAATGAATAATTTTTCGAACTATACATTTTTTCCTTTGTTGATTTGTAGCGGTTGACAAAATTTCGTCCACCTCTAATAATAATGGAGCGTGTTCGTATTATCAGATTTTCACTGCGCACGTGCTGTTGCTCGAAGCTACTGAATAAAGTCGACTTATCTCAGTATACGTAATTACAAGATTATTATTATTAAATAATTTGCCGTGCTTGAGAAAATTATTCTAGTAGATCACTTTAATTAACGTCGTAAGCATTAGTTTAATCATCTCCTTCGGCCAATATATTAATCGGACTTATGTTTGGTACCGTTCAGAAGCTCAGCATCTACTTCCTTTTTCCTTTTTTCTCAACAACTCTACTTCTAGAGATGTCGAAGAATAAAAATATATTATTCTAACGCTTTGACAAAGTTTTGAAAAATAATTTTTCCAAAGACAGTGACCGTTCAACGAAGAAGAAACAACTACTTCCCGGGCTACATGCCCCGACAGACATTGAATTACACTTCTAAGTCAAACGGGGTTGGTAAATCTACAAGATTTAAACCAACCATTCTGGTTTGCAACTAGAAGGGACAACATAACTTGCAGACCGGTTTCGGCGTATTGCGCCTCATCAGTACAAGGTATATGTTATCGTCCGATAGTTAATCCCGGACTGAACTGAACTCTACTTCTGGTGATAATATTGGTTAATTTTTCTATCCTTATTACTCCCATCTTCACCTGATCTTATTCTGGCTTTATAGACTTTCTTAATTTGATCTTTGGTCCTTCCAAAGCTCAATTGAATACGTAACTTTGACCTTCTTCCATCAATTTCCATTTAACCTCTGATATATGTGACTCAGAAAACTGCCGGTGTGGATGAATGAATTTTTTTAGTTAAATCGGGTAATTGAACTTGTAAATGGATCTATGTAAATAATTTTATCTACGACCACCATTAAAATGAAGCATTTACAAACTCATATAAATACGTGAAATTACATTTTATACATACGTCTAAAGCGTGCAAAAAGGAACAATGCTTTTTAAATTGAAGTTTCATTATAACACCGAAAAGAGTGCGAAAAAGTACAATGCTTTTTGAATGGGATAATCATTATAACACTCTTTTTGATGTGGAAAAAAAATTGTCAAAAATGGTTAAAATTTTTGAAAAATTGTCAAAAATGGTCAATAATTGTCAAAACCAATCCAAAAATTGTTAAAATTTTGAAAAATGGTCAAAAATTGTTAAATATCTAAAAAAATGGTCAATGACTGTCAACATTTTTGAAAAATTGTTGGAAGTTTGAAAAATTGTCAAAAATGGTATATAATTGTTAAAATTTTGAAAAATTGTCACAAATGTTAAATAATTGTTGAAAAATGGTCAAAAACTGTCAAACATTTTGGAAAAATGGTCAATAATTATAAAAAACTGTCAAAAATGATCAATAATTGTTAAAAATTGATAAAAATTGTCAAAAATGGTCAATAATTGTAAAAATTTTGAAAAATGGTCAAAAATTGTTAAATATTTTGAAAAATGTACAATAATTGTTAAAATTTTTGAAAAATTGTCAAAAATGGTCAATAATTGTAAGAAACTGTCAAAATGGTCAAAAATTGTTAAATAATTTGAAAAAATTATCAATAATTATAAAAAACTGTCAAAAATGGTCAGTAATTGTTAAAAATTGTCAAAAATGGTCAATAATGGTCAAAACCTGTCAAAAATGGACAAAAATTGTCGAAAATGGTCAATAATTGTTAAAATCAGGAAAAATGGTCTAAAATGGTCATAATTTTTGAAAAATTGTTAAAAATGATCAATAATTGTCAAAATGGTTCAATAATTGTCGAAAATGGTCCATAATTGTTAAAATTTGAAAAAATGTTCAAAAATTGTCAAAATTTTTGAAAAAATGGTCAATATAGTCAATAATTGTTGAAAATTGTCAAAAATGGTCAATAATTGTAAGAAACTGTCAAAAATGGTCAAAAATTGTTAAATATTTTGAAAAAATTATCAATAATTATAAAAAACTGTCAAAAATGGTCAGTAATTGTTAAAAATTGTCAAAAATGGTCAATAATTGTCAGAACCTGTCAAAAATGGACAAAAATTGTCCAAAATGGTTAATAATTGTTAAAATCTGGAAAAATGGTCTAAAATGGTCATAATTTTTGAAAAACTGTTAAAAATGATCAATAATTGTCAAAACTGTCAAAATGGTTCAATAATTGTCGAAAATGGTCAATAATTGTTAAAATTTGAAAAAATGTTCAAAAATTGTCAAAATTTTTGAAAAAATGGTCAATATAGTCAATAATTGTTGAAAATTGTTAAAAATGGTCAATAATTGTAAGAAACTGTCAAAAATGGTCAAAAATTGTTAAATATTTTGAAAAAATTATCAATAATTATAAAAAACTGTCAAAAATGGTCAGTAATTGTTAAAAATTGTCAAAAATGGTCAATAATTGTCAGAACCTGTCAAAAATGGACAAAAATTGTCGAAAATGGTTAATAATTGTTAAAATCTGGAAAAATGGTCTAAAATGGTCATAATTTTTGAAAAATTGTCAAAAATGATCAATAATTGTTAAAATCTGAAAAAATGTTCAAAAATTGTCAAATTTTTTGAAAAAATGATCAATTATAGTTGAAAATTATCAAAATTTTTGAAAAATGGTCAAAATTTTTGAAAAATTGTCAAAAATGGTCTAATATAGATATAGATATATATATATATATATATATATATATATATTATAGATTATATATTTTTTATTTGTATATATGAAGGTAATAAGTTTATGAAATTTACTTACATCAATGTTTAAATTTATGGGAGTTTTCAACATTGAATAATGGGACCATACCGTTGATGATTTCCATTGATATTTGCTCTACTTTCCCGAGAAGTATGCAATAGGAACATTTTCCGTGTATTTTTTGATTTTTTTAGTGTTTCACCAATCCAAAAAATCTCCATATGACTTCATGTATATTTTTCTTGACTTTTCTGCAATTTCAAGAGGAGCGCAATCGGATTCTTCTTCCATGTTTATTTAGCTTAACAATCAGTGTTTTACCAATCAAAATTTGAAAAATAATTTTTAATGTGGTCGTAGATAAAATATTGTATGATAGTCATTCGTGAAGTATCACTTCACGCACTTGTATCATAAATAACTATTATTAGTTTCTATTCTGTATACATATTTTATCTAAGTTTGAAAGTTGTTGTATAAAACACACCTTGTTGATATATGCAAACTTGTAAATATATAAAGAATTGTTTGTTTCATAAATCCCCATTGTTTTATCTTTCAAAGTGTTTGTTCTGCATCATTTATCTATTTACAGAGTTTCTTTTTAAAATTTTATCTTGAAGGTTGAACAAATATTTCGTATTAAAAAGTAAGCAAATTGTTTTGAATTTGCTTCTAAATATGTTGAAAATTGAAAAACCCATCCTGCTCCGCTCCTCGTCCTCGATATATCCACTTAAGACTCATTGTGTGGGCCCGATAATCTTTAAGAAGCAATAAATGTTACAGGGTCGGATCGAAATAGGATATTTTGCGGACGGCGTGCCAATACGATATCTCTAACAATATAAAGTGAAGCCTACAGTCGGGTATCGCGGCGGTGCTGATCCCGTGTCGATGCGTTAAGTGAGCCCATACACAACCGTCCAGTTGACCACTCGACGGTGCTGTGACGATGCTTGTCAGGTGCTGTGCTGATAAGTGTGTTTAGACCTTTACCAGCCGCTAGAAATATCATCCGGCTAGAGCTCCTGAATTGGTATAATCTTATAAGGATGCATTTTCTTTTCTTTTAGTATGTTCAGAATAAAATTCCTCTTAAGACGTAACCTTCTATGCAAATTGCTGTCGAAAGTGGCAAAAAACACCCTCACCTGACGTACACCATAAAAATTATACTAATGCATGTTTATATTTCACTTTAAAGGCACATAATTTAATTTTTTTCGTCGAGCTCTTAGATGCACTACCGTAGGGATATCGATCGAATTCCGCAACCTTTTTCACGTGAAGCTAAATTGGCCCAACGTTCTTTATTTTATGGTCGATTAAGATGGAAAATTGGTTTATAGCAGCGAAGTGAACTACCAAACTGTTTTTCCAAAGCTTGACAATAAAATAAAATTACGATCGGCCAGCACGGAAACGGGAAGTTGAAGTATAAAATACATTTTACTGCATTTCAATATAATTTCTCCAACTCTAACGTTTAATTCCAAAATAATATATCGATCATTATAAAGATTTATTGTTAGAGACAATCCTTGTTGCTGCGCCAATTTAATAACCTTAAAGCGCAGCTCACACAGAACAGGTGCGTGGTGGTGTGGAAAGAGTAGCTATGGAAGGGCTCAATAAGTATTGAAGAGATACCGACATCGGAGTCACCACGTCACCTGTTCTGTGTGAACTACGCTTAACCAAAAGTTCTAAAAGTAGAGGTGAGTTATCTCTATTTTTTGACAAATTGTTAACTCAAACATTTATCCAGCTTTCAGCGATGAAAATTTATTTTCCACACTCGAAAACATATTTTCAACAAGAAGCTCTCGGCGTAAATCTTAAGCTTTATCCCCGACAAAAGTCCTACTTTCATTTTTGTCGACGACATTTTCGAGATGAAAATATTTTTATGTTTTCCGGACACGCGTCGGAAGTAGGGAAGTTTCTCGCACGATCGGAAGTTTGATCGGTCAATAAAATTAAGGATAACGCAGTCAGTCAGGTAAGGTAGGATTAAGTAAATAGAGGGGAAGGATAAGGAGAGAAAAAATGAAAGGCGAGGCCAGTCTTTATAACCATGAATCATATCTCGAAAAAGAAAAAAAAAATGAGTGTGCTTTAGACTACACAACTGAAGTAAAACTTTCAATGCTATTTTAATTTGCTGAAATACGGAAGAGTGATAAGGAGAGAGATAGAGAGAGAGAGACAAGAAAACTACATAGAATGAAACGCGCCCCAATGTCGAGAGTAGAGCTGCGAATTAGTAGAGGGAGAAAATAGATATTGCATATGACGCTACGACGCCAGCAACTAGTACGAGATACGCACTTCATTATCAGTTAATTGGGTCTCATTAGGTTTAAAATATCCAGAAATCCAGGATAGTAGGGTAGGGAAAATGAGGGGAATAAGGCCGGTTGAGAAGTAGTTGAGAGGGGGGGGGGGGAGAAACATTAAAGTAAGGAAAGCCCCAGGGATAGATGGCCTGAGGGGTGATATGAAGAGGCTGTTGGATGACAATGGGGAGTACTTCTGGGAACTATTCAACAGGGTATTGAGGGAAGAAGAGTTCCCGGAAGGATGGAAGGTGGCCAGGGTGATACTGATAAAGAAGGCGGGTAGAGAGGGGAAGCGGGCGGGGGACTATAGGCCTATCAGCCTGCTGTTGCAAGACAATGTTAAGATAGGACAACGTCTGTCAGGTCTTCTATATATATATACAGGGTGTTTCTAAATTCATGCGACAAAATTCAGGAGGTGATTGCTCGTATGAAATTAAGATGGGTCTTTTCTGTAACAAAATTTCAGTAAAGCTAGAAATTGTTCTCTCTTGCCCCTACAGTAATATACGAAACGTCTATCTCTCTCTCTCTTTCAACTTTCTCTCTCTCAACTCTCTCTCTCTCTCAACTCTCAACTCTCTCAACTCTCTCTCTCTCTCTCTCTCTCTCTCTCCCAACTCTCTCTCTCTCTCTCTCAACTCTCTCTCTCTCTCAACTCTCTCAACTCTCTCAACTCTCTCAACTCTCTCAACTCTCTCAACTCTCTCAACTCTCTCAACTCTCTCAACTCTCTCAACTCTCTCAACTCTCTCAACTCTCTCAACTCTCTCAACTCTCTCAACTCTCTCAACTCTCTCAACTCTCTCAACTCTCTCAACTCTCTCAACTCTCTCAACTCTCTCAACTCTCTCAACTCTCTCAACTCTCAACTCTCTCAACTCTCTCTCTCTCAACTCTCTCTCTCTCAACTCTCTCTCTTAACTCTCTCTCAACTCTCTCTCAACTCTCTCTCTCAACTCTCTCTCAACTCTCTCTCTCAACTCTCCCTCTCAATTCTCTCTCAACTCTCTCTCAGCCCTCTTTAAATTCTCTCTCTCAACCCTCTCTCTCAACTCTCTCTCTTTCAACTCTCTCTCTCAACTCTCTCTCCCAACTCTCTCTCCCAACTCTCTCTCAACTCTCTCTCAACTCTCTCTCTCAACTCTCCCTCTCAATTCTCTCTCAACTCTCTCTCAACCCTCTTTAAATTCTCTCTCTCAACCCTCTCTAAATTCTCTCTCTCAACTCTCTCTCCCAACTCTCTCTCAACTCTCTCTCAACTCTCTCTCTCTCTCTCAATTCTCTCTAAATTATCTCTCTCAACTCTCCCTCTCAATTCATCCTCTCAACGCTCTCTCAACTCTCCCTCTCAATTCTCTCTCTCAACTCTCTCTCAACCCTCTCTAAATTCTCTCTCTCTCAACTCTCCCTCTCAATTCTCTCTCTCAACTCTCCCTCTCAATTCTCTCCCAACTCTCTCTCAACCCTCTCTAAATTCTCTTTCTCAACTCTCTCTCAACCCTCTCTCTCAACTCTCTCTCAACTCTCTCTCAACTCTCCCTCAACTCTCTCTCAACTCTCCCTCTCAATTCTCTCTCAACTCTCTCTCAACCCTCTCTCAACTCTCTCTCTCAACTCTCTCTCAACCCTCTCTAAATTCTCTCTCAACTCTCTCTCAACCCTCTCTAAATTCTCTCTCTCAACTCTCTCTCAACCCTCTCTAAATTCTCTCTCTCAACTCTCTCTCTCTCTTCTCTCTCTCTCTCTCTTTCTCTCTCTCTCTCTCAACTCTCTCTCTCTCTCTCAACTCTCTCTCTCTCTCAACTCTCTCTCTCTCTCAACTCTCTCTCAACTCTCTCTCAACTCTCTCTCTCAACTCTCTCTCTTAACTCTCTCTCAACTCTCTCTCTCAACTCTCCCTCTCACTTCTCTCTCAACTCTCTCTCAACCCTCTTTAAATTCTTTCTCTCAACCCTCTCTAAATTCTCTCTCTCAACTCTCTCTCTCTCTCTCTCTCTCTCTCTCTCTCTCTCTCTCTCTCTCTCTCTCTCTCTCTCTCTCTCTCTCTCTCTCCCAACTCTCTCTCCCAACTCTCTCTCCCAACTCTCTCTCCCAACTCTCTCTCTCAACTCTCTCGCTCAACTCTCCCTCTCAATTCTCTCTCTCAACTCTCTCTCAACCCTCTCTAAATTATCTCTCTCAACTCTCCCTCTCAATTCATCCTCTCAACGCTCTCTCAACTCTCCCCCTCAATTCTCCCTCTCAACTCTCTCTCAACTCTCCCTCTCAATTCTCTCTCTCAACTCTCTCTCAACCCTCTCTAAATTCTCTCTCTCTCAACTCTCCCTCTCAATTCTCTCTCTCAACCCTCTCTAAATTCTCTCTCTCTCAACTCTCCCTCTCAATTCTCTACCAACTCTCTCTCAACCCTCTCTAAATTCTCTTTCTCAACTCTCTCTCAACCCTCTCTAAATTCTCTCTCTCAACTCTCTCTCAACTCTCCCTCAACTCTCTCTCAACTCTCCCTCTCAATTCTCTCTCAACTCTCTCTCAACCCTCTCTCAACTCTCTCTCTCAACTCTCTCTCAACTCTCTCTCAACCCTCTCTAAATTCTCTCTCAACCCTCTCTAAATTCTCTCTCAACTCTCTCTCAACCCTCTCTAAATTCTCTCTCTCAACTCTCTCTAAATTCTCTCTCTCTCTCTTTCTCTCTCTCTCTCTCTCTCTCAACTCTCTCCCTCTCTCTCTCAACTCTCTCCCTCTCTCTCTCAACTCTCTCTCAACTCTCTCTCTCTTAACTCTCTCTTAACTCTCTCTCAACTCTCTCTCTCAACTCTCCCTCTCAATTCTCTCTCAATTCTCTCTCAACTCTCTCTCAACCCTCTTTAAATTCTCTCTCTCAACCCTCTCTAAATTCTCTCTCTCAACTCTCTCTCTCTCTCTCTCTCTCTCTCTCTCTCTCTTTCTATTTTTGTATCTTCACTAACTCATATCTCTCTCTCAACTCTCTCTCTCTCTCTCTCTCTCTCTCTCTCTCTCTCTCTCTCTCTCTCTCTCTCTCTCTCTTTCTATTTTTGTATCTTCACTAACTCATATCTCTCTCTCAACTCTCTCTCTCTCTCTCTTTCTATTTTTGTATCTTCACTAACTCATATCTTCCTCTGAACTTTGGTTCGCCTCGCCCGATCACACTTTTCGTAACGCTCTCGTCACGTGCGTAAAAAACTTTTACTTCAAAAAGTTTGTTATGGTCGCCAATTCATTCAAACAAAATTTTTTTTATTATTAGTTTCATTCATTCATTCATTTATTTATTCGCATGTCTAGACATACTGGAAATATCTCACTTCGATATGACCGAGATCGAAGGAAATTTTAAAAAGTTTGCCAGATTGTTTTGGCATCAAAACACGTTTGGGCAAATGTCGTCGACCGAAAGCCAGACGATTTTAAGTTTCTTATCGAATGTCAAAACGACCGACTGTAACGTCGATGAAACTGTCACTCTAGACTGTTTGTTTTTAGTGCACGGACCGTTATCGATGCAAAAGGAAGCTGCAAAATGCAGTGGCGGCGAATTTGCTTTTTTTATTATTCTGATGACGTAAAATTGGAATAGAAAAATTTTCGAGCTGAGAACTTTACAGGGTGATCAAAAAATGTAGTGCCGGCTAATTTTAAAAAGTTTTATTAGATCTTCATTTTACTCCAAAAATCTATTGTTACTTTTAATCCTGATAACATTAAAATGGAATATAAAAATTTGAGAGATAAACTTTGTACAGGGTGATGCAAAAAATGCAGTATAGGCGAATTTAGAAAACTAAACAATTTCATTTTTCATCCTAATTAAGTGAAATTGGTTTAAATTTTGTATAGGGTGACACAAAAAAATTAAAAAATACACAACAAAATATCTAAACGGTTGAAAAAAATTTAAAAATCGACAAATATTTACTGGATTAAATTTGAAGCCCTAGTTATGATATATGCGACCTATTTTCGTTAAATACCTTCCTATTTGTCGTACCCTAACAACTGTTGAATAATTTCAATGACCTTGTTAGCAAATAACATAGTTAATGGTGATAAAGTGCTATATATTATTGGCCATTAAAGTTTTTTGCGTCATAGAAACTTTATGTAAGTAGATTGATTAGGATATTTTTTCGTTGGAACAACACGTCAAAGTTGTTCAATGGGTCGATAAACTAAAGGAATGTCAATGTCATTACCGAATATTATGGTTGAATTATGTTGGCTTTGTTGAATGTGAGTGGAGGAATTTGTAAAATAGACTTTTTGGGGATGGGAAATCGACCAAGCGCAATCAGTTATTTTGGAAAATTCAAATTTGACCATAAAATGGAATATAGAAATTTTTTTAGAAATATTTGTTCACTTAAAAAATCATAAGCAGCAGAAAAATGGAAATATTAAGCTACAATTTTAACAGGACACTCTTAAAGGACCAACCCCTAACGAGAAAAAAATTCAACAATGCTATCATAAAAACAGTTCCATTTTACATGTTGCTAAAATGAAGGTAACGAAAATCTTGGAGAAAAAATTTGAGCCAACTTTTTGTTTGTCGAAAAATTTTACAAAAAATGGATGAAAATTTTCAAAAATACTATTTTGTCTCTTATGTAAACACACAGGATTTTTAGGAATGGGAAATTGTCTGGTACCCGTAAAATGGGATATCGAAATTTTTTTAAAAACATTTGTTGACATAAAAAATCATAAACAGCAGAAAAATGGAAATATTAAGCTACAATTTTAACAGGACACTCTTAAAGGACCAACCCCTAACGAGAAAAAAATTCAACAATGCTATCATAAAAACAGTTCCATTTTACTTGTTGCTAAAATGAAGGTAACGAAAATCTTGGAGAAAAAATTTGAGCCAACTTTTTGTTTGTCGAAAAATTTTACAAAAAATGGATGAAAATTTTCAAAAATACTATTTTGTCTCTTATGTAAACACACAGGATTTTTAGGAATGGGAAATTGTCTGGTACCCGTAAAATGGGATATCGAAATTTTTTAAACAACATTTGTTGACATAAAAAATCATAAACAGCAGAAAAATGGAAATATTAAGCTACAATTTTAGCAGGACACTCTTAAAGGACCAACCTAACGAGAAAAAAATTCAACAATGATATCATCAAAACAGTTCTATTTTACATGTTGCTAAAATGAAGGTAACGAAAATCTTGGAGAAAAAAATTTAAGACAACTTTTTGTATCTCGAAAAATTTCACAAAAAATGGTTGAAAATTTTCAAAAAAACTATTTTGTCTCTTATGTAAACACACAGGATTTTTAGGAATGGGAAATTATCTGGTACCCGTAAAATGGGATATCGAAATTTTTTAAAAAACATTTGTTGACATAAAAAATCATAAACAGCAGAAAAATGGAAATATTAAGCTACAATTTTAGCAGGACACTCTTAAAGGACCAACCTAACGAGAAAAAAATTCAACAATGCTTATCATCAAAACAATTCCATTTTACATGTTGGTAAAATGAAGGTAACGAAAATCTTGGAGAAAAAATTTAAGTCAACTTTTTGTATCTCGAAAGATTTCACAAAAAATGGATGAAAATTTTCAAAAAAACTATTTTGTCTCTTATGTAAACACACAGGATTTTTAGGAATGGGAAATTATCTGGTACCCGTAAAATGGGATATCGAAATTTTTTAAAAAACATTTGTTGACATAAAAAATCATAAACAGCAGAAAAATCGAAATATTAAGCTACAATTTTAGCAGGGCACTCTTAAAGGACCAACCTAACGAGAAAAAAATTCAGCAATGCTATCATTTCAAAAATGGAGAAAAAATTTAAGTCAACTTTTTGTATCTCGAAAGATTTCACAAAAAATGGATGAGAATTTTCAAAAAAAACTATTTCGTCCCTTAAGTAAACACACAGGATTTTTAGGAATGGGAAATTTTCTGGTACCCGTAAAATGGGATATCGAAATTTTTTAAAAAACATTTGTTGACATAAAAAATCATAAACATCAGAAAAATGAAAATATTAAGCTACAATTTTAGCAGGACACTCTTAAAGGACCAACCTAACGAGAAAAAAATTCAACAATGCTTATCATCAAAACAATTCCATTTTACATGTTGGTAAAATGAAGGTAACGAAAATCTTGGAGAAAAAATTTAAGTCAACTTTTTGTATCTCGAAAGATTTCACAAAAAATGGATGAGAATTTTCAAAAAAAACTATTTTGTCTCTTAAGTAAACACACAGGATTTTTAGGAATGGGAAATTTTCTGGTACCCGTAAAATGGGATATAGAAATTTTTTAAAAAACATTTGTTGACATAAAAAATCATAAACAGTAGAAAAATGGAAATATTAAGCTACAATTTTAGCAGGACACTCTTAAAGGACCAACCTAACGAGAAAAAGTTCAACAATTATATCATAAAAACAGTTGCTTTAAATGTTGCTAAAAAGAAGGTAACGAAAATCTGGTAAAGAACTTTTTGTATCTCGAAAAATTTAACAAAAAATGGTTGAAAATTTTCGAAAAAACTATTTTGTTTCTCAAGTAAACACACTGGATATTTTTTAAACAGGATTTTTTGGAATGGGAAATCGTTTGGTACCCGTAGAGTATATCGAAATTTTTAAAAAAATTTTGTTCACTTACAAAATCATAAACAGTAGAAAAATGGAAATATTAAACTACAATTTTAGCAGGACACTCTTAAAGGACCAACCTAACGAGAAAAAAATCAACAATACTATAACCGAAAGAGTTTTAATTCTACACGTTCTCAAAAATAAACTCCGAAAAAAACCTGGACTCATTTTAAGGCATCATATTTCAGAAAAAATAAGTAGTTTTGGCCACCAATTGATTCAAGAGGACATTTTACATAATATATACACTAATTTTAGTGAAATTAAATTTTGACCATAAAATCGAATATCCAGAATTTAAAAAATTGTAAAAACCAGATATATGTAAATATTAAGATGAAATTTCAACAGGAAACACTTAAAGGATTAGTTTAAAAAAAATGAACAATACTGTAACATTTTGAGTTCAAAGAAAAAAAAATGAAAATAATCGAAAAAAATATAATTTTCACTTTTTTATAATTAACTCGAAATTGGCAATTAAAAAAATAAATCTGATAATAATAATAATAAACGTTAAAAGTGTAATGATATATTAAAAACAATCGCATTGGTTTATCTCTTGATCTAAAATTTGATGTACAACCTGATAGAACTAATTAATCCAGAATCGAACAGCCAGTTCCACCGATAAATACAAATTTACATTAAAATCGTACTAGGAAATTCATTTACCTAAATACTAACAAGCTATTGGTTAAATAATGCTGACCGAATAATCGTTTTTGAATTAATTTCTGACTTCGCTACGATCGTAATTTTCATTTGTTGAAATCGTCGGGTCGCTACAAAGTTCCGGTGCATTTAATTATTTCGAAAATAAATGTAATTATAACCATTTAGAAAATAACAGACCTAGAAATAATAAGCGTTGAATCTATAACCACTAGCCAAAGAACAAATTTCTATTCGCAAATTTTCTCGAATCGGCCCTTTCGTTTAGAAGTTAGGACGGGTATAAAAATTAGGGAAAATACCTCATCTGGATCTCTAGTTGGAAATGAATACAAATGATGTTGCAATTATTGTAAATAATAAAACAGGTACGTAGTTTGTAGAAAAAAATTAGCAATATTTATGAACTTCCAGTAATTTCGCATAATTAGTTTATATTGAACTAAATTTTTCCCAGTATCAATTAAATAACGTTATAATTGCATTCGAAGCTATAAATGGAATTAGTCGGAAAAATTCAAAGATTATAAAATGATTTACGACCATTTTTAAATTTAAAAAAAAAACCAAATAAACCGTGTAAACATTATAGCCAATTAAAATTTATGGTCAATTTCACAAATCACCCTGTAAATTAATAAAGAAGAGGAGTTGACATTTTTTAGTAGTCACATGATTATCCTCCCTGAGGGACTCTACATATGGTAGAAGTATGTAAAGTTCCTCATGACTCACCCTGTATAATCTTCGAGTTCACTTGAAAAATATCGACACTTTTAAGATACAGGAGCTTTGAAAAAGACTATAGTCTATTTGAACATGATTGACAACTCTTCATTTCATTATGTTATTGTATTTTGGTTGAATGTAGTGTTGTTTGGGGTTGATTTACTCAAAGTTCCACTATAATTTCTGTAATCTGAGAGCCAAGAACGTAGTATATACAGGGTGATTCATTAGAGCGATAAAGTCCAATATCTTGTAAATCCTCGAAGAAATTCGAATGAAATTTTTACCGTTACCGTTACATTTTTTTAAATGGGACACCCTGTATTTTATATCGGTAAATGAAAGTTCCTTTACTATACTTCAAATTTGATTGAGTATTCCCTATACCCAAACTGAATAGTATTAATTTTCATAGTCCCCTGAACAAAGAGAATTCTACTTCACCGTAGAACGCCACTGGTGAAGTAGATAAGCAAAGCGGGTTCTACTTCACCAGTGGCGTTCTACGATGAAGTAGAATCCTCTTTGTTCAGGGGACTATGGAAATTAAAAGTGTGCTGCGAGGAGGAGAGAAGTAGTACGTTGGGAACGGCACTGCGTTGTGTGACGCGCGAAAAGGACATTAACACTTTGGTGTGGGACGAATGTACTACATCTCCCCCTCGCAGCACACTATTAATTTCCATAGTCCCTTGAACAAAGAGGAGTCTACTTCACCGTAGAACGCCTCTGGTGAAGTAGAACCCGCTTTGCTTATCTACTAGAGACAATTAAATGATATGTTTCTCGAGAGGTGGAATGGACGAGCAGGATCATTAACCGTTAGCATAGCTTCTGAAGAAAAAAATTAACTTTATTCAACTATGGTGATCTTGATGCTCGTCCATTCCACTTTTCGGGAAACATATCATTCAATTGACTCTAGTAGATAAGCAAAGAGGGTTCTACTTCACCAGTGAAGTAGAATCCTCTTTGTTCAGGGGACTATGGAAATTAATAGTGTGCTACGAGGGAGAGAGAAGTAGTACGTTAGGAACGGCACTGCGTTGTGTGACGCACGAAAAGGACATCAACACTTTGGTGTGGGACGAATGTACTACTTCTCCCCCTCGCAGCACACTATTAATTTCCGTAGTCCCTTGAACAAAGAGGATTCTACTTCACCGTAGAACGCCTCTGGTGAAGTAGAACCCGCTTTGCTTATCTACTAGAGACAATTAAATGATATGTTTCTCGAGAGGTGGAATGGACGAGCAGGATCATTAACCGTTAGCATAGCTTCTGAAGAAAAAAATTAACTTTATTCAACTATGGTGATCTTGATGCTCGTCCATTCCACTTTTCGGGAAACATATCATTCAATTGACTCTAGTAGATAAGCAAAGAGGGTTCTACTTCACCAGTGAAGTAGAATCCTCTTTGTTCAGGGGACTATGGAAATTAATAGTGTGCTACGAGGGAGAGAGAAGTAGTACGTTAGGAACGGCACTGCGTTGTGTGACGCACGAAAAGGACATCAACACTTTGGTGTGGGACGAATGTACTACTTCTCCCCCTCGCAGCACACTATTAATTTCCGTAGTCCCTTGAACAAAGAGGATTCTACTTCACCGTAGAACGCCTCTGGTGAAGTAGAACCCGCTTTGCTTATCTACTAGAGTCAATTGAATGATATGTTTCCCGAGAGGTGGAATGGACGAGCAGGATCATTAACCGTTAGCATAGCTTCTGAAGAAAAAATCAACTTTATTCAACTTTGGTGATCTTGATGCTCGTCCATTCCACCTTTCGGGAAACATATCATTCAATTGACTCTAGTAGATAAGCAAAGCGGGTTCTACTTTACCAGTGAAGTAGAATCCTCTTTGTTCAGGGGACTATGGAAATTAATAGTGTGTTGCGAGGGAGAGAGAAGTAGTACGTTGGAAACGGCACTGCGTTGTGTGACGCGCGAAAAGGACATTAACACTTTGGTGTGGGACAAATGTACTACTTCTCCCCCTCGCAGCACACTATTAATTTCCATAGTCCCTTGAACAAAGAGGAGTGTACTTCACCGTAGAACGCCTCTGGTGAAGTAGAACCAGCTTTACTTATCTACTAGAGTCAATATGTTTCCCGAGAGGTGGAATGGACGAGCAGGATCATTAACCGTTAGCATAGCTTCTGAAGAAAAAAATTAACTTTATTCAACTATGGTGATCTTGATGCTCGTCCATTCCACTTTTCGGGAAACATATCATTCAATTGACTCTAGTAGATAAGCAAAGAGGGTTCTACTTCACCAGTGAAGTAGAATCCTCTTTGTTCAGGGGACTATGGAAATTAATAGTGTGCTACGAGGGAGAGAGAAGTAGTACGTTAGGAACGGCACTGCGTTGTGTGACGCACGAAAAGGACATTAACACTTTGGTGTGGGACAAATGTACTACTTCTCCCCCTCGCAGCACACTATTAATTTCCGTAGTCCCTTGAACAAAGAGGATTCTACTTCACCTTAGAACGCCACTGGTGAAGTAGAACCCGCTTTGCTTATCTACTAGAGTCAATATGTTTCCCGAGAGGTGGAATGGACGAGCAGGATCATTAACCGTTAGCATAGCTTCTGAAGAAAAATCAACTTTATTCAACTAAGGTGATCTTGATGCTCGTCCATTCCACTTTTCGGGAAACATATCATTCAATTGACTCTATTAGATAAGCAAAGCTGGTTTTACTTTACCAGTGAAGTAGAATCCTCTTTGTTCAGGGGACTATGGAAATTAATAGTATGCTACGAGGGAAGAGAAGTAGTACGTTAGGAACGGCACTGCGTTGTGTGACGCACGAAAAGGACATTAACACTTTGGTGTGGGACAAATGTACTACTTCTCCCCCTCGCAGCACACTATTAATTTCCGTAGTCCCTTGAACAAAGAGGATTCTACTTCACCGTAGAACGCCTCTGGTGAAGTAGAACCCGCTTTGCTTATCTACTAGAGTCAATTGAATGATATGTTTCCCGAGAGGTGGAATGGACGAGCAGGATCATTAACCGTTAGCATAGCTTCTGAAGAAAAAAATTAACTTTATTCAACTATGGTGATCTTGATGCTCGTCCATTCCACTTTTCGGGAAACATATCATTCAATTGACTCTAGTAGATAAGCAAAGAGGGTTCTACTTCACCAGTGAAGTAGAATCCTCTTTGTTCAGGGGACTATGGAAATTAATAGTGTGCTACGAGGGAGAGAGAAGTAGTACGTTAGGAACGGCACTGCGTTGTGTGACGCACGAAAAGGACATTAACACTTTGGTGTGGGACAAATGTACTACTTCTCCCCCTCGCAGCACACTATTAATTTCCGTAGTCCCTTGAACAAAGAGGATTCTACTTCACCTTAGAACGCCACTGGTGAAGTAGAACCCGCTTTGCTTATCTACTAGAGTCAATTGAATGATATGTTTCCCGAGAGGTGGAATGGACGAGCAGGATCATTAACCGTTAGCATAGCTTCTGAAGAAAAATCAACTTTATTCAACTAAGGTGATCTTGATGCTCGTCCATTCCACTTTTCGGGAAACATATCATTCAATTGACTCTATTAGATAAGCAAAGCTGGTTCTACTTTACCAGTGAAGTAGAATCCTCTTTGTTCAGGGGACTATGGAAATTAATAGTGTGCTACGAGGGAGAGAGAAGTAGTACGTTAGGAACGGCACTGCGTTGTGTGACGCACGAAAAGGACATTAACACTTTGGTGTGGGACAAATGTACTACTTCTCCCCCTCGCAGCACACTATTAATTTCCGTAGTCCCTTGAACAAAGAGGAGTGTACTTCACCGTAGAACGCCTCTGGTGAAGTAGAACCCGCTTTGCTTATCTACTAGAGTCAATTGAATGATATGTTTCCCGAGAGGTGGAATGGACGAGCAGGATCATTAACCGTTAGCATAGCTTCTGAAGAAAAAAATTAACTTTATTCAACTATGGTGATCTTGATGCTCGTCCATTCCACTTTTCGGGAAACATATCATTCAATTGACTCTAGTAGATAAGCAAAGAGGGTTCTACTTCACCAGTGAAGTAGAATCCTCTTTGTTCAGGGGACTATGGAAATTAATAGTGTGCTACGAGGGAGAGAGAAGTAGTACGTTAGGAACGGCACTGCGTTGTGTGACGCACGAAAAGGACATTAACACTTTGGTGTGAGACAAATGTACTACTTCTCCCCCTCGCAGCACACTATTAATTTCCGTAGTCCCTTGAACAAAGAGGATTCTACTTCACCTTAGAACGCCACTGGTGAAGTAGAACCCGCTTTGCTTATCTACTAGAGTCAATTGAATGATATGTTTCCCGAGAGGTGGAATGGACGAGCAGGATCATTAACCGTTAGCATAGCTTCTGAAGAAAAAATCAACTTTATTCAACTATGGTGATCTTGATGCTCGTCCATTCCACTTTTCGGGAAACATATCATTCAATTGAATCTAGTAGATAAGCAAAGAGGGTTCTACTTTACCAGTGAAGTAGAATCCTCTTTGTTCAGGGGACTATGGAAATTAATAGTGTGCTACGAGGGAGAGAGAAGTAGTACGTTAGGAACGGCACTGCGTTGTGTGACGCACGAAAAGGACATCAACACTTTGGTGTGGGACGAATGTACTACTTCTCCCCCTCGCAGCACACTATTAATTTCCGTAGTCCCTTGAACAAAGAGGATTCTACTTCACCGTAGAACGCCTCTGGTGAAGTAGTACCCGCTTTGCTTATCTACTAGAGTCAATTGAATGATATGTTTCCCGAGAGGTGGAATGCACGAGCAGGATCATTAACCGTTAGCATAGCTTCTGAAGAAAAAATCAACTTTATTCAACTTTGGTGATCTTGATGCTCGTCCATTCCACCTTTCGGGAAACATATCATTCAATTGACTCTAGTAGATAAGAAAAGAGGGTTCTACTTTACCAGTGAAGTAGAATCCTCTTTGTTCAGGGGACTATGGAAATTAATAGTGTGTTGCGAGGGAGAGAGAAGTAGTACGTTGGAAACGGCACTGCGTTGTGTGACGCGCGAAAAGGACATTAACACTTTGGTGTGAGACAAATGTACTACTTCTCCCCCTCGCAGCACACTATTAATTTCCGTAGTCCCTTGAACAAAGAGGATTCTACTTCACCTTAGAACGCCACTGGTGAAGTAGAACCCGCTTTGCTTATCTACTAGAGTCAATTGAATGATATGTTTCCCGAGAGGTGGAATGGACGAGCAGGATCATTAACCGTTAGCATAGCTTCTGAAGAAAAAATCAACTTTATTCAACTATGGTGATCTTGATGCTCGTCCATTCCACTTTTCGGGAAACATATCATTCAATTGAATCTAGTAGATAAGCAAAGAGGGTTCTACTTTACCAGTGAAGTAGAATCCTCTTTGTTCAGGGGACTATGGAAATTAATAGTGTGCTACGAGGGAGAGAGAAGTAGTACGTTAGGAACGGCACTGCGTTGTGTGACGCACGAAAAGGACATCAACACTTTGGTGTGGGACGAATGTACTACTTCTCCCCCTCGCAGCACACTATTAATTTCCGTAGTCCCTTGAACAAAGAGGATTCTACTTCACCGTAGAACGCCTCTGGTGAAGTAGTACCCGCTTTGCTTATCTACTAGAGTCAATTGAATGATATGTTTCCCGAGAGGTGGAATGCACGAGCAGGATCATTAACCGTTAGCATAGCTTCTGAAGAAAAAATCAACTTTATTCAACTTTGGTGATCTTGATGCTCGTCCATTCCACCTTTCGGGAAACATATCATTCAATTGACTCTAGTAGATAAGAAAAGCGGGTTCTACTTTACCAGTGAAGTAGAATCCTCTTTGTTCAGGGGACTATGGAAATTAATAGTGTGTTGCGAGGGAGAGAGAAGTAGTACGTTGGAAACGGCACTGCGTTGTGTGACGCGCGAAAAGGACATTAACACTTTGGTGTGGGACAAATGTACTACTTCTCCCCCTCGCAGCACACTATTAATTTCCGTAGTCCCTTGAACAAAGAGGAGTCTACTTCACCGTAGAACGCCTCTGGTGAAGTAGAACCAGCTTTGCTTATCTACTAGAGTCAATTGAATGATATGTTTCCCGAGAGGTGGAATGGACGAGCAGGATCATTAACCGTTAGCATAGCTTCTGAAGAAAAAATCAACTTTATTCAACTTTGGTGATCTTGATGCTCGTCCATTCCACTTTTCGGGAAACATATCATTCAATTGACTCTAGTAGATAAGCAAAGAGGGTTCTACTTCACCAGTGAAGTAGAATCCTCTTTGTTCAGGGGACTATGGAAATTAATAGTGTGCTACGAGGGAGAGAGAAGTAGTACGTTAGGAACGGCACTGCGTTGTGTGACGCACGAAAAGGACATTAACACTTTGGTGTGGGACAAATGTACTACTTCTCCCCCTCGCAGCACACTATTAATTTCCGTAGTCCCTTGAACAAAGAGGATTCTACTTCACCTTAGAACGCCACTGGTGAAGTAGAACCCGCTTTGCTTATCTACTAGAGTCAATTGAATGATATGTTTCCCGAGAGGTGGAATGGACGAGCAGGATCATTAACCGTTAGCATAGCTTCTGAAGAAAAAAATTAACTTTATTCAACTATGGTGATCTTGATGCTCGTCCATTCCACTTTTCGGGAAACATATCATTCAATTGACTCTATTAGATAAGCAAAGCTGGTTCTACTTTACCAGTGAAGTAGAATCCTCTTTGTTCAGGGGACTATGGAAATTAATAGTGTGCTACGAGGGAAGAGAAGTAGTACGTTAGGAACGGCACTGCGTTGTGTGACGCGCGAAAAGGACATTAACACTTTGGTGTGGGACAAATGTACTACTTCTCCCCCTCGCAGCACACTATTAATATCCATAGTACCCTGAACAAAGACGATTCTACTTCACCGTAGAACGCCACTGGTGAAGTAGAACCCGCTTTGCTTATCTACTAGAGTCAATTGAATGATATGTTTCCCGAAAGGTGGAATGGAAGAGCACGACCATTAACCGTTGGCATAGCTTCTGAAGAAAAAAATCAACTTTATTCAACTATGGTGATCTTGATGCTCGTCCATTCCACTTTTCGGGAAACATATCATTCAATTGACTCTAGTAGATAAGCAAAGCGGGTTCTACTTTACCAGTGAAGTAGAATCCTCTTTGTTCAGGGGACTATGGAAATTAATAGTGTGTTGCGAGGGAGAGAGAAGTAGTACGTTGGAAACGGCACTGCGTTGTGTGACGCGCGAAAAGGACATTAACACTTTGGTGTGGGACAAATGTACTACTTCTCCCCCTCGCAGCACACTATTAATTTCCGTAGTCCCTTGAACAAAGAGGAGTGTACTTCACCGTAGAACGCCTCTGGTGAAGTAGAACCAGCTTTACTTATCTACTAGAGTCAATATGTTTCCCGAGAGGTGGAATGGACGAGCAGGATCATTAACCGTTAGCATAGCTTCTGAAGAAAAAAATTAACTTTATTCAACTATGGTGATCTTGATGCTCGTCCATTCCACTTTTCGGGAAACATATCATTCAATTGACTCTAGTAGATAAGCAAAGAGGGTTCTACTTCACCAGTGAAGTAGAATCCTCTTTGTTCAGGGGACTATGGAAATTAATAGTGTGCTACGAGGGAGAGAGAAGTAGTACGTTAGGAACGGCACTGCGTTGTGTGACGCACGAAAAGGACATTAACACTTTGGTGTGGGACAAATGTACTACTTCTCCCCCTCGCAGCACACTATTAATTTCCGTAGTCCCTTGAACAAAGAGGATTCTACTTCACCTTAGAACGCCACTGGTGAAGTAGAACCCGCTTTGCTTATCTACTAGAGTCAATATGTTTCCCGAGAGGTGGAATGGACGAGCAGGATCATTAACCGTTAGCATAGCTTCTGAAGAAAAATCAACTTTATTCAACTAAGGTGATCTTGATGCTCGTCCATTCCACTTTTCGGGAAACATATCATTCAATTGACTCTATTAGATAAGCAAAGCTGGTTCTACTTTACCAGTGAAGTAGAATCCTCTTTGTTCAGGGGACTATGGAAATTAATAGTATGCTACGAGGGAAGAGAAGTAGTACGTTAGGAACGGCACTGCGTTGTGTGACGCACGAAAAGGACATTAACACTTTGGTGTGGGACAAATGTACTACTTCTCCCCCTCGCAGCACACTATTAATTTCCGTAGTCCCTTGAACAAAGAGGATTCTACTTCACCGTAGAACGCCTCTGGTGAAGTAGAACCCGCTTTGCTTATCTACTAGAGTCAATTGAATGATATGTTTCCCGAGAGGTGGAATGGACGAGCAGGATCATTAACCGTTAGCATAGCTTCTGAAGAAAAAAATTAACTTTATTCAACTATGGTGATCTTGATGCTCGTCCATTCCACTTTTCGGGAAACATATCATTCAATTGACTCTAGTAGATAAGCAAAGAGGGTTCTACTTCACCAGTGAAGTAGAATCCTCTTTGTTCAGGGGACTATGGAAATTAATAGTGTGCTACGAGGGAGAGAGAAGTAGTACGTTAGGAACGGCACTGCGTTGTGTGACGCACGAAAAGGACATTAACACTTTGGTGTGGGACAAATGTACTACTTCTCCCCCTCGCAGCACACTATTAATTTCCGTAGTCCCTTGAACAAAGAGGATTCTACTTCACCTTAGAACGCCACTGGTGAAGTAGAACCCGCTTTGCTTATCTACTAGAGTCAATTGAATGATATGTTTCCCGAGAGGTGGAATGGACGAGCAGGATCATTAACCGTTAGCATAGCTTCTGAAGAAAAATCAACTTTATTCAACTAAGGTGATCTTGATGCTCGTCCATTCCACTTTTCGGGAAACATATCATTCAATTGACTCTATTAGATAAGCAAAGCTGGTTCTACTTTACCAGTGAAGTAGAATCCTCTTTGTTCAGGGGACTATGGAAATTAATAGTGTGCTACGAGGGAGAGAGAAGTAGTACGTTAGGAACGGCACTGCGTTGTGTGACGCACGAAAAGGACATTAACACTTTGGTGTGGGACAAATGTACTACTTCTCCCCCTCGCAGCACACTATTAATTTCCGTAGTCCCTTGAACAAAGAGGAGTGTACTTCACCGTAGAACGCCTCTGGTGAAGTAGAACCCGCTTTGCTTATCTACTAGAGTCAATTGAATGATATGTTTCCCGAGAGGTGGAATGGACGAGCAGGATCATTAACCGTTAGCATAGCTTCTGAAGAAAAAAATTAACTTTATTCAACTATGGTGATCTTGATGCTCGTCCATTCCACTTTTCGGGAAACATATCATTCAATTGACTCTAGTAGATAAGCAAAGAGGGTTCTACTTCACCAGTGAAGTAGAATCCTCTTTGTTCAGGGGACTATGGAAATTAATAGTGTGCTACGAGGGAGAGAGAAGTAGTACGTTAGGAACGGCACTGCGTTGTGTGACGCACGAAAAGGACATTAACACTTTGGTGTGAGACAAATGTACTACTTCTCCCCCTCGCAGCACACTATTAATTTCCGTAGTCCCTTGAACAAAGAGGATTCTACTTCACCTTAGAACGCCACTGGTGAAGTAGAACCCGCTTTGCTTATCTACTAGAGTCAATTGAATGATATGTTTCCCGAGAGGTGGAATGGACGAGCAGGATCATTAACCGTTAGCATAGCTTCTGAAGAAAAAATCAACTTTATTCAACTATGGTGATCTTGATGCTCGTCCATTCCACTTTTCGGGAAACATATCATTCAATTGAATCTAGTAGATAAGCAAAGAGGGTTCTACTTTACCAGTGAAGTAGAATCCTCTTTGTTCAGGGGACTATGGAAATTAATAGTGTGCTACGAGGGAGAGAGAAGTAGTACGTTAGGAACGGCACTGCGTTGTGTGACGCACGAAAAGGACATCAACACTTTGGTGTGGGACGAATGTACTACTTCTCCCCCTCGCAGCACACTATTAATTTCCGTAGTCCCTTGAACAAAGAGGATTCTACTTCACCGTAGAACGCCTCTGGTGAAGTAGTACCCGCTTTGCTTATCTACTAGAGTCAATTGAATGATATGTTTCCCGAGAGGTGGAATGCACGAGCAGGATCATTAACCGTTAGCATAGCTTCTGAAGAAAAAATCAACTTTATTCAACTTTGGTGATCTTGATGCTCGTCCATTCCACCTTTCGGGAAACATATCATTCAATTGACTCTAGTAGATAAGAAAAGCGGGTTCTACTTTACCAGTGAAGTAGAATCCTCTTTGTTCAGGGGACTATGGAAATTAATAGTGTGTTGCGAGGGAGAGAGAAGTAGTACGTTGGAAACGGCACTGCGTTGTGTGACGCGCGAAAAGGACATTAACACTTTGGTGTGGGACAAATGTACTACTTCTCCCCCTCGCAGCACACTATTAATTTCCGTAGTCCCTTGAACAAAGAGGAGTCTACTTCACCGTAGAACGCCTCTGGTGAAGTAGAACCAGCTTTGCTTATCTACTAGAGTCAATTGAATGATATGTTTCCCGAGAGGTGGAATGGACGAGCAGGATCATTAACCGTTAGCATAGCTTCTGAAGAAAAAATCAACTTTATTCAACTTTGGTGATCTTGATGCTCGTCCATTCCACTTTTCGGGAAACATATCATTCAATTGACTCTAGTAGATAAGCAAAGAGGGTTCTACTTCACCAGTGAAGTAGAATCCTCTTTGTTCAGGGGACTATGGAAATTAATAGTGTGCTACGAGGGAGAGAGAAGTAGTACGTTAGGAACGGCACTGCGTTGTGTGACGCACGAAAAGGACATTAACACTTTGGTGTGGGACAAATGTACTACTTCTCCCCCTCGCAGCACACTATTAATTTCCGTAGTCCCTTGAACAAAGAGGATTCTACTTCACCTTAGAACGCCACTGGTGAAGTAGAACCCGCTTTGCTTATCTACTAGAGTCAATTGAATGATATGTTTCCCGAGAGGTGGAATGGACGAGCAGGATCATTAACCGTTAGCATAGCTTCTGAAGAAAAAAATTAACTTTATTCAACTATGGTGATCTTGATGCTCGTCCATTCCACTTTTCGGGAAACATATCATTCAATTGACTCTATTAGATAAGCAAAGCTGGTTCTACTTTACCAGTGAAGTAGAATCCTCTTTGTTCAGGGGACTATGGAAATTAATAGTGTGCTACGAGGGAAGAGAAGTAGTACGTTAGGAACGGCACTGCGTTGTGTGACGCGCGAAAAGGACATTAACACTTTGGTGTGGGACAAATGTACTACTTCTCCCCCTCGCAGCACACTATTAATATCCATAGTACCCTGAACAAAGACGATTCTACTTCACCGTAGAACGCCACTGGTGAAGTAGAACCCGCTTTGCTTATCTACTAGAGTCAATTGAATGATATGTTTCCCGAAAGGTGGAATGGAAGAGCACGACCATTAACCGTTGGCATAGCTTCTGAAGAAAAAAATCAACTTTATTCAACTATGGTGATCTTGATGCTCGTCCATTCCACTTTTCGGGAAACATATCATTCAATTGACTCTAGTAGATAAGCAAAGCGGGTTCTACTTTACCAGTGAAGTAGAATCCTCTTTGTTCAGGGGACTATGGAAATTAATAGTGTGTTGCGAGGGAGAGAGAAGTAGTACGTTGGAAACGGCACTGCGTTGTGTGACGCGCGAAAAGGACATTAACACTTTGGTGTGGGACAAATGTACTACTTCTCCCCCTCGCAGCACACTATTAATTTCCGTAGTCCCTTGAACAAAGAGGATTCTACTTCACCGTAGAACGCCTCTGGTGAAGTAGAACCCGCTTTGCTTATCTACTAGAGTCAATTGAATGATATGTTTCCCGAGAGGTGGAATGGACGAGCAGGATCATTAACCGTTAGCATAGCTTCTGAAGAAAAAATCAACTTTATTCAACTTTGGTGATCTTGATGCTCGTCCATTCCACTTTTCGGGAAACATATCATTCAATTGACTCTAGTAGATAAGCAAAGAGGGTTCTACTTTACCAGTGAAGTAGAATCCTCTTTGTTCAGGGGACTATGGAAATTAATAGTGTGCTACGAGGGAGAGAGAAGTTTTCTGGGCATCAAGATCACTAAGGTTGAATAAAGTTGATTGTAAGGAAAGATGGAATAAGGCAGGTTTTTCAAAATGTTGATGGGCAAATGTTTAGAGATGTAAGTCGATCTTATGAAGACCATCTTGAAGCCTGCATCGATGTAGAGGGTAATCACTTCAAGAGTATAATCTACTACAACGTTATATCATTGCAATAACGAAGACGAATTCAAATTTGAAGTAAAATACTGGGTGTCCCATTTGCGTTCTGGAACACGTTGTACAATTGCGACTAATTTTAAAATATGAGCATCTGGTCTGACTACCCTGTATACACGAACAACGTTCTAAAAGCGAAACAAATCGGTAGGTAAATGAAATCCGAGAGAATCTAGTTACCATAATGAAATTCGATAGGATGGATAGGATAGAGCATGAAACATTGCTTGGTATCCGTCACACACAGGGTAAAATAATTATATTTACCCGGGAAAAGAGCAGCAAAAAGTTCGATAGCTTTGAAAATAAAAATTTCAAAGCTAAAAAATCAGTCAATAGCTGCTCTCGCATCTGCAGATTTTTAGAGCATGACAATTTTCTGTTTGGGTCAGTAGATGGAATCCGAAGGCATTTTTTAGATTTTTAACTTTAAAATGGGGTTTCGCGATATCGAATGTTTCTCTTTCATATACAGATACATTCAAATACAAACGGAACATAGGGATTTAGTGTATTGTCCGATCTAAATAGTCCACCAACAAAACATTTCTATAAGTTCACTTCAATGAATATCAAGTATTGATCTGGACAGCTGGATTCAGAACCAATGTATGAAACCACGCCCATTCTCCTTCCAAAATTTGTTAGTTATGTGCGAGCTGTGCGAACTGCGATTTAGTATTGAATAATTATTTGATGGAGGTAGTAAACCTCGCTACATATTTAAACAATATGCTTACGTTTTATGTTGTTAAAATTGAAAATTAATTGTTAAATTCTCTTTAACAATTAATGTTTCGATTTAAGATAATATGTTTTGATTTCTTTTGGCCATAACAGCTTTCAAAATAAAAATAAATTCGTAAATAAAACAAAATAAGGCTTGAACACTCTCACCGATCGACTGACTGACTGACTGTCTGACGCTAATTAAGGACCGCCCACAGTTGAGAATAGGGAGTAGTGGGAATTGTACGATATGTTATAGGTGTCCAAATAAACGATTGTAATAATCGTGTTTTTAATCTGTTGAAGCTGGATGTTGGTCGGCTAGTTCAAAAGCAGTTCTTATACAATGCTGAAAATCCCTATGTTCCGTTTGTGTTTGAATGTATCTGTATATACTATAGAATAAAAGACAACTTAAAAGCTTATTAAAACTTTCGAGGACGGGACTAAAACTTTTTGCCGATACTGGATAGCTTGAATGAAATTAGGCTCAGTTTTAGAGCTGTGACCTTTCGGAGCGTGAACAATTTTTTACAGGTGGAAAGTCGTTGATTACCCCAAACAAAAAAGTAAGATGGATTGCGAGTCACGTTGAAAATGCAATTAACGTAGAGATCAAACAAAATTTCCTAACACACCAAAAAAAAACATCGTAAAATTTACCTTTGGGTATGAAAGTTGGAAAAATATTTACAGGGTGATTAAATCTCTAAAATGTGGAATCTAGATCCCAAAATACAGATATTGCAGGTTTCCAAGATATACATACAGAGTGTTTAAATTTGATAATACTTTTTTATGTTTTTTGGCAAGAGGATTACGAATTTAAAGTTCTAATTTAGTACGAATGAAAGAGGTCGTTGGCTACATCTTGTCGCTTCATTTTCTTAATGAATCACTCTGTAGATTGCGATCTAGAAAAAAATTAACTGCCTGATATTATTTTCAACGGTCCTAAAATAACCTTTTCTGCAAATTAAAGGGTAATTTGATACGAAAAAGGGGTTTCTCAAACCCCACAATCACCCTCCAATTATTCAGAACGAAAATGGAGAGAATAAACTTGATGAGAGCAGATCCGTAATCGCTCGAAGTAAAATAAAAACACAAAAAATGTATCTGGCAAATAAAAATTGGGATTTTAGAGAAAATCTATTTAAAAATTGTGCCTCTTGGAGGGGAAACATAAAAATCCATACTGTCTAATAACCCTGTACAAGTTTGACTCGTTTTAAATCCGGATCTGATAGAGAAAGTTGGAACAAGAAACTGACGAATAAACCTAGAGTCTCAATAACATCACTACTATCATAAATTTTTTTTATTCAATTACGCCCTCTAGCGGTGATTGATTGATTGGATCGGCACCGCCAGTCAGAGGCTTAGAGACCTCAGCCTTAAGGCTTTTTGTGCTCTTGGTTATACCGTTTATGTGAAGAGACCAGTAGCTCTTATCAGGCTCAATACTCTTTTCACTAGGTCCTTTTTGGAGAAATCCTCCCTTGGATAATCTAGTCCTAGGAGTCTATATCTCCAATGAGACAGTGCTTCACATTCGAAGATAATGAGAGAGGCTGTTTCCTCCTCTTCTATGCACAACCGACAGATAGGTTCCTCCCTATATATGCCAACACCAACGTTCCTTCCTGACTGCATGCTTCCAACCTATCCCAGTTTTGCTGGATATGGTATGGTTGGTTGTCGTTAATTGTGGCCAACATGTTATCACTTCTCATTTCAAGAAGCGAGTCTGTGAATATTTCAGTTACAAAATAACTGGAAAGAAGATTTCAAAGTAACTGGTTCCTCGAGTTGACTGGACCATTAAATAATAGTGATTAATACTGTTACTCCTTTTACTATTTCAACTTTATTTATTTCTTCGATTTCAACTTTAACAACTCTAATCTCGTATACTACTCGTACTAACGTCAACTGTCCCGCTTTTTATGCTTTCCACATGTTCCAGACAGTTCTCGATTTTTCGATGACATTTCTAGACTTTTCAATGACACTTCTAGATGTTTCCAGATGTTTGTCTTCTTCTTTTCCTATATGGACCTTTACATATTCTCAGTACAGGACCGACGTAACAATACCAATGGTATCTTTTAAAATTTATTGACAGGACCTTGAAAAACAGATGGATCACTCTATTGTTGGTTGTCCTTCGAAAAATGAGAGAAGGATACTGGTAAACATTATTAGTCTTTATTACTAGCAGAATATTCCCAAAGCTTGTCCAAACAAATCTACCTCCATTGAATCTACACCTTCTTCAGCTATCTTCACTGCAATAACGAATTCTAACCTCAAAATTTCCACCACGTAAACATGACAGAATGCATTTTATCTCGGTATTATTTATTAAACAGTTTCTGCTTTGCTAATCCCGGTACGCCTAAAACTACAACACCAGACAAACAACGAAATCATCTACGTATATATATATATATATATATATATAACGAAATTAATGAAAACATAAACCGGCGTGGTGCTCAAGCCATCCTAGTTTCGTATAACTTCGTTTGTAGGCGCATTTCAGAGCGCGGATGTATCTAACTGCGCGATAAATTTTACAGAAATATACTTTTAAAGCGTGTTTCACCTTCAGCATCAGAGGTGTAACAATAAGGGGGTTCTTGGTCATATAAGAAGCTCTGGAATGTACCAGCTGATAGGAAAAGATACTGAACCGAATGGAACAAGTCTTGTAATGCTTGGAGATATTGGAGAACACTTCATTCTATAAAAAGACTCATCGAATGTCCTTTGGTCTGGATTCCTGAACGTTTGATTTGGATCATAGCTTAACGGTAGATTATTTTCCAAATAAGGTTGTTGAAGCTGTATGAGACTAGAATCTATGTTGACTTCAAAAAGAGTTTTTATATTCCAAAGGCAAAGTAAGGAACTGAAGTAGACATCAACCACAGTACCTACAATTGGTTTAGAGCACAGGGTATGACAGTGCTGAATGAGCAACTGGCTAGACACAGCACAGTAAATTGGGTGCCACTCTTTCGTAACTCCCAACGGGTTTGATCAGGTTGGAGACATGTGCTGCTAGTGAAATTTGAATTAGTCTGATGCACAATAGACTGTATTGAGTCACCTACAATTGGTTTAGAGCACAGGGTATCACAGTGCTGAAAAGTCTCTTGAGCAGCTGGCTAGACACAGCACAGTAACTTGGGTGCCACTCCTTCGTAACTCCCAACAGGTCTAATCAGCCTGCAGACATGTGCTGATAGTGAAATTTGAATTGGTCTGATACACAATAGACTGTATTGAGTCCCCTACAATTGGTTTAGAGCACAGGGTATCTCAGTGCTGAAAAGTCTCTTGAGCAGCTGGCTAGACACAGCACAGTAACTTGGGTGCCACTCCTTCGTAACTCCCAAAAGGTCTGATCAGGCTACAGACATGTGCTGCTAGTGAAATTTGAATTGGTCTGAGGCACAATAGACTGTATTGAGTCACCTACAATTGGTTTAGAGCACAGGGAATCACAGTGCTGAAGAGTCCCTTGAGCAGCTGGCTAGACACAGCACAGTAACTTGGGTGCCACTCCTTCGTATCTCCCAACATGTCTGATCAGGCTGCAGACATGTGCTGCTAGTGAAATTTGAATTGGTCTGAGGCACAATAGACTGTATTGAGTCACCTACAATTGGTTTAGAGCACAGGGTATCACAGTGCTGAAGAGTCCCTTGAGCAACTGGCTAGACACAGCACAGTAACTTGGGTGCCACTCCTTCGTAACTCCTATTAGATCTGATCAGGCTACAGACATGTGCTGCTAGTGAAATTTGAATTGGTCTGATGCACAATAGACTGTATTGAGTCACCTACAATTGGTTTAGAGCACAGGGAATCACAGTGCTGAAGAGTCCCTCGAGCAACTGGCTAGACACAGCACAGTAACTTGGGTGCCACTCCTTCGTAACTCCCAACAGGTCTAATCAGCCTGCAGACATGTGCTGATAGTGAAATTTGAATTGGTCTGATACACAATAGACTGTATTGAGTCCCCTACAATTGGTTTAGAGCACAGGGTATCACAGTGCTGAAAAGTCTCTTGAGCAGCTGGCTAGACACAGCACAGTAACTTGGGTGCCACTCCTTCGTAACTCCCAACAGGTCTGATCAGGCTACAGACATGTGCTGCTAGTGAAATTTGAATTGGTCTGATGCACAATAGACTGTATTGAGTCACCTACAATTGGTTTAGAGCACAGGGTATCACAGTGCCGAAGAGTCTCTTGAGCAACTGGCTAGACACAGCACAGTAACTTAGGTGGTACTTCTTCGTAACTCCCAACAGGTCTGATCAGGCTGCAGACATGTGCTGCTAGTGAAATTTGAATTGGTCTGATGCACAATATACTGTATTGAGTCACCTACAATTGGTTTAGAGCGCAGGGAATCACAGTGCCGAAGAGTCCCTTGAGCAGCTGGCTAGACACAGCACAGTAACTTGGGTGCCACTCCTTCGTATCTCCCAACATGTCTGATCAGGCTGCAGACATGTGCTGCTAGTGAAATTTGAATTGGTCTGATGCACAATAGACTGTATTGAGTCACCTACAATTGGTTTAAAGCACAGGGTATTATCACAGTGCTGAAGAGTCTCTTGAGCAGCTGGCTAGACACAGCACAGTAACTTGGGTGCCACTCCTTCGTAACTCCCAACAGGTCTGATCAGGCTGCAGACATGTGCTGATAGTGAAATTTGAATTGGTCTGATGCACAATAGACTGTATTGAGTCACCTACAATTGGTTTAAAGCACAGGGTATTATCACAGTGCTGAAAAGTCTCTTGAGCAGCTGGCTAGACACAGCACAGTAACTTGGGTGCCACTCCTTCGTAACTCCCAACAGGTCTGATCAGGCTGCAGACATGTGCTGATAGTGAAATTATAATTGGTCTGATGCACAATAGACTGTATTGAGTCACCTACAATTGGTTTAGAGCACAGGGTATCACAGTGCTGAAAAGTCTCTTGAGCATCTGGCTAGACACAGCACAGTAACTTGGGTGCCAGTCCTTCGTAACTCCCAACAGGTCTGATCAGGCTGCAGACATGTGCTGCTAGTGAAATTTGAATTGGTCTGATGCACAATAGACTGTATTGAGTCACCTACAATTGGTTTAGAGCACAGGGTATCACAGAGCTGAAGAGTCTCTTGAGCAGCTGGCTAGACACAGCACAGTAAATTGGGTGCCACTCCTTCGTAACTCCCAACAGGTCTGATCAGGCTGCAGACATGTGCTGATAGTGAAATTTGAATTGGTCTGATGTACAATAGACTGAATTGAGTCACCTAAGAACTAATTTGTATCTGTAGCTTGGAGAATTTTGTAGATTAGACATTTCCTTGTCTGTTAAAGATCCATTAGAGGTGTGAAGGAGGCATTAAGGACACTTTTTCTAACTATTATTGGAAAATAAAGGATAAACTTGACCCGACAAAAATTCCAAACTCGTTTGGGACTGCTTGGAGACACTACAAGAGCTGGGCAGTCATAATAGATTGTCCTTAGCCTGGGTACCAGGCCACTCAGATCACAAAGGCAATGAAGAGGCAGACTTACTAGCCCGAGAGTGAGGTAGGCCAAAGAATTCATTTAAGAACCCTCGCCAAAATTGACGGAGTACCTACTGAGCCGAAATAGGAGAACAATCAGGATCCAGGTTTTACCAAGAAGATGAGAAAACCCCAGCACACGCACTGTGCTACTGTGAAGGTCTGACCAGGCTGAGAAAAACCACAATCCTTCCAATATATGGAGGATCTGAAGTCTAGTGATAAGGACGGGTCTAGACAAGGAGATCTAGAATAACAGGAGGACACTCACAATAGGCTCTTAGAAGAACAGAAGCCCCATATCACTTATCTTAATCTTAATGTTTATTTTTATTGTTGTACCTTAATTTAAAAAGATTTTGCGGCAGCCCTGTTATGGAAACAGTCTCGAATAACTTTTATTGTGTCTGGATGTAGCAAAGTGGATGAGCTTTCGAATCCAGGTCAAAGAAACTGAACCGTATTTTGAGATAATATCATTATTTCGAGTTCACCGAGAAATAAGGCGATTTCTCTAAGAAGTATAACCTCGTCAAGAGTGGGTAACTGAAATGAAATTGCTTCTAAAATTATTTTTATTTGTTTAATGTTTTCTATTAGCCCATAAATATTTTGAGGTTAAAAAAATTTTGCTGGGTAACGTCGTAAATCATAGACATCGACAAAAAAAAGTTGCAAACTTTTGAATAGGCACAAAATTAATGTTGTTTGTAAACGTGGGATAAAATCGAGAAGCGAAAGAGAGAGACAGAGTTAATTGAAATTTCCACACTTTTGAAATATGGAGTTCTCGCCAAAGTTTACTAATTATTTCATTTCAACACCGACCCAAACAGGTTTTCAACCAATTAGAATTTTGTTTAGTTTATCCTTTTTTTTTGTAAAGAAAATTTCAGGATCGACTGTAATTCGTTTCTAAATACACCCTGTATAAGCTTGAAAATGGAGTGTTTTAGCGAGTCCAACAAAGAGTACCTTTTATATAGAAAAGTTGCACATAAAAGTCTATAGCTCTAAATACAGGGTGTTTCAAGAATATTGTACAATAAAAATTTACAGAACCCTAGTACCACGGCACTGGTTTATTAGAATTTTCCAAAATAAATACTGTTGATGTGTTTTAAATATACCATAACCTACAATCAGTTATCAGCCTGTATTTCACAAACTATCGTGTTTATAGAAAAAATTTAAATTTGCAGTACTTATTTACGAGACAACCTGTATAACTTTAGTTCCCACATCGTGAAAATGCACTTTTTTCGGTGAATAATAGAGGTCGTTTCTAGTACCACGCCACTGGTTTATTATAATTTGCCAAAATAAATACTGTTGATGTGTTTTAAATATACCATAACCTACAATCCTTTATCAGCCTGTATTTCACAAACTATCGTGTTTATAGAAAAAATTTAAATTTGCAGAACTTATTTACGAGACAACCTGTATAACTTTAGTTCCCACATAGTGAAAATGCACTTTTTTCCGGTGAATAATAGAGGTCGTTTCGGTTATGCTAATTTACGTTGAAGAGGGAGATTATCATTCAATCTACTGTTTATATAAATTTCTCGTAATTCAACATAATGACCCTTTATATATCGAGTTAGTACACCCACAAACTGAATGATCTTGGCCTTGCGTCCACGTGGCATATGACCGTTCTCGACACCGTCCACGTCGCAATTAAAACATTCCACAAAAGGGAAGCATTCTTCATACAGTATTCGCCAGCTAACTTGATGTCCTAAATGCTTTCTAGGGAGCTATTGACGCCGCCCATCCGATAACTGTAAACAGTGCCGTGCAAGTTCTGAGGATACGCTTTCTGTTACAAATTAACACAACTTGTACAATTAATAAAGTAAAGTCCGTCCGGAAATATATGATCCTAACTTAATAAATAATATTCAATTCTTTGATATAATTATTGGTATATTGATTTTAATAGAAACGGATCTGCTTTATACCTGAATTCTGAGTACATAAATAATATTTTAACAATAAGGTACCCATTACAATAACATGTTATTTATCTAATTGAAGATTATAAAGTTAGGATCTTATATTTCCGGACGGACTATAATTAAAATTTGTTAGAAACTAAATAATTTCTTCCAGGTAGTAATGAGAATAAAAGAAACACAAGATAATGGGAAATTATTTAAGCTAGGTATAAACAGTTTTTATCTTTACGAAGAATCTGACTCACTGCCGCTACTGAAATCACTTTCATCCAGAGTAATCACAAGAGGGTTGACGTCATAAAACATATCTGTTTGTTTTACAAACACTTTATTGTACAAAGCAGAAACAATAACTGTGTGACGCTACGCTACTGAAAATCTTAACACCTGATAAGGTTCGATGCAATTGGCGTTTGTCAAAATTTTACCACCAATAGCAGCCGAGTAGACAGGGCATTATTACTCTGTCTCTCTTAGTTGGTAATTTCTGGGACATCAAGTTAGCTGGCGAATACTGTATAACTTATTCACACATAAGGGACACCTTTTGACATTACATTGACAGTTTCAGCACCTAACATTCACCGAAAAACTGTCTCTTACACTGCGAAAAAGAGTTTTTAATTACTACAAAATTGACTAAAATGAATCTATGGAAAGAAATGACCCACAGTTCGTTCGCGTTCAGGATAACTCGTTGCCGCCGCACCGGTCGGCCGGTGTGAGTAGGTAATTCTGTGACCTTGATAGAGGGAAAAGTGTTTTGGTGGCAAATCTGGACTCTACGGTGGATGATCTATTAATTTAACACTTGGTACACTATTTAATGATCTAAAGTTGCAAATAGCAATTTTGTCAAATTGGTTATATATTCAAGGAACAACCATATTAAACTAAGTTTGATTTCTCCCAAGTCCGGTATACATTAAATCGGGAGTAATGTTTCGTCTTAATTAGAATTATGTGAGAAACTTACTTTGCAAAGTTGTCGCCGTCGATGTCAGGAGTCCCTGGAGCGACCTGGAGTTGTGTCTTAGCAGGGCCGCAAAGTCTCTTTGACCCTGCCTCCTTAATAGGGTCTCGGTCCTATCGTCGCAACATTGTCCACCGCATTTGGTACCTGGAATGAAAAAAAAATGTCCTTAATAATAGGAAATCGAGCATTTGACAACGTTGGAATTTAGAATTTATGTTTTGTTTTTTGCTACTGCTGAAACGTAATCTATCAAAACAAAGTTATTGTTCCAGACTGACGGATATTGCATTCTTTATTATCTCGATTATTTCCTTCTAATCTAGATGATAATAGAAATGCTGACTCTATGGAAAAATTGATTCTCATATATATATATATATATATATATATATTTCTCAAGTATACCAATACATTGATTATTCGACAAAGATTTCTTGCTATCCGAGATTAATTGTCTTTCAGTGCTTTAAAAAGGATAATAGAAAACGTAGGCCAGTATCTTAAACTAAAAGTTCACAAGTATTAATAAATTTATTTTTTCTACGCCCTATCATTAAAGTATAGTACGACCAGAGATCTAAGAAGGTCGTAAATCAATAAAAGCCTACGACCCTAATTATTGCCTTAAGTTCGAAATATAGATATGTGTGTCCCGTCTCTTCCCAGGTCCGGATTAAAATATTTTCGCATTTTAATATTAGTACTTAGGCGCTCTCCATTATTATTGGCAACGGCTTAAAAAGAATGAAACTGGTATTTAGTGTTGCAGAGGCAGGTACAATTCTGCGTAGAGTCGACCGTCTGCTGATAACTCAAGTGCTGGGTGATTTATTACTCTGGTCGTACTTTAGCGTAAAACCTCCAAAGCAATTCCCAAGAAGGCAAAAGATATCTATCGGCGAGGGAGAAAAATACGTTATAAGAAGGAAAGTACATTCATTCCGACCTTAGATAAAATTTTATGTACATTGAGAGAAGATAAAACTATTTCTGAAATTGGAAGAAATAGATATTGTGGAAAATTCTGCGAGAGATGAATTTTAGATGGGAAAAAGTAAACAGAAAGTCACTTTTAATCGAAAAAGATTGAATTGTATGTTGGAAACGGAATTATTTGCGATAAATAAGAGAAAAATTTATTATTTGGTTACATCTCTGCGTAGACTCGACCGCCTGCTGATGATTCAAGTGCTGGATGATTTATGACCTTCTTAGATCTCTGGTCGTACTGTACCTTGTATTTCACCAATTTGTAAAGCTTAAAACGGCTGTTTATGGTGAGAGTGAAAAAAAGTGGAAAAACTTTTAAAAAAGTGCCATAACGTTAACTTTATTTCACGCTTTCCATAAGCCAATACATTTCATTCGTCCACACCAGAGCGGGTGCTACTAGCAGAGCTGTAGAAAAAATATTGTATGCATCATATGTAGGTATGGAATCCACTTATATGTGTCAAATTTTCCCTTGAATCGATTGGTGGTCATTACAATCTTCTAACTTTTCAATTAGTCGACCTTTTGGTTTCAGAAACCGATTTCTAAAATTACCAAAAAAGCACTATACTTAAAAACCCTGCAGTTAATGCAGCAAATTTATCTAAAAAGATCTTTTTTTCGGTTCGAGATGGGAAACTCCTGTACGAATGGGTCCAGGACCCAAACTGTGTTGGACTCATCCCCAAGGGGATGCCTACCAACCAAACCCACCTCAAACTCGCCGTTACCCCCACCTCGGAATCACTACCCTATCATACTTTGAGACGGTCGTCTTCTCCCTAACTTTCACTCCTACCTCTCATGCCATATCGAGTCGTTCTCTCCCCCTAACCATGCTCTCTACTACGCCTCTCACCTCCATCCATTCTTCCTCCCCCCTCAACATTATCTCCACCATGTTCTCCCAATACACCGCCTCCCTTCGTTTCCTCTCCAACGTCTTCAGCAGTTCCTTGTTCCTCCAGCATCTTAACACATCCACTCCACTTCACACCTCTCGCACATTCCAGTCTCTCTTTTCCCAATCTTGTGGAGGTACCCTATTCTCGACCCATTTCCAGTTTGTCAAGAAGTAGTTCACCTCCCAAAAAAAAGATCATATTTATAAAAAGAAAACTCACGGATGTTGCACTTGGATAACGCACCATCTCACCAAGACTATTTACTGGCTTATAAAGTGAATACTGAAAAGTCAATATTCATCTAAAGCAGTTTTATAATTATAAAAGTAGGAAGTTTTCGAGGGATTAAAAAACTGACGGGAAGAAAAAAAATATGTTGAAACCTTTTTTTTATCTCCTCTTTTGGAGTTGAATGATTAATAGAGATTCCTTGGGTCTTTGAAGAAGTTTAACGTCGAGGAAGTTTCCAGAAAAGGGTTAATTAAGTTTTAACTTCTAAATAGACTCGGTCAGATGGTTTTTGTTTTGGTCTTCTCCAACTACATAACTTATTCTTTAATAAAAAAAAATGTATCGTAGATCTGATTTATTTCCGGTGATACTAAACTTCCGTAATATACCTCTACTCCTAACGAAATTTATAACCCCCGAAGTTAAAATGGCTTTTGTTCTTTTGCTTTACCTAATCAAATGCTGATGTGGAAAATAGGTTTAGATTTCCCGAGTGTATTTGCAACACTTTCGACCGCGTTACCAAAACAAAATTGTTCGGAAAACTTACTTTAGAAAGCGAGATTGTTTTATTTGAAAAAAAAACACTGCGATTTTATCGACTATTTTTGAATATTAAGAAGCTTGAAATCAACCAACAAATGGAACACTCAGTAGCGTGCAAGCTGCAGTCGAAAGATTCGTTTGGGTTGTGCTCACTCCCCCAAGGAGCTGTGGGACCTTGACGTTAATGGGGGGGGCGAGTAGCTGTTCCTCCCCGAGCCTCACGGGATGGGGAGGGATATGTGAAACTAAGGACAGCTCAGACCGGGACCTTTGGGGCACCAGGTCGCACCCCACCTTATTTAGACCTCACCTCCGTATGCGGGGGTGGACCTTTTATTCTCTAGCTACTCGTGGGATCGTTGTGGAACACGGTAGTAACAATAAAAAAGGCCAAAGTTTGCCCAAGGTCAGGACACACAAAGGCTAAATATATAAATAAGGTTCCTAAAGCCATAGGGCAGATCATCTGAAGAAAACCTAGAGGCTGCAAGGCCCGGGAATTCAAAATATACATCCCAAGCTGGAAGGCAAGGAACAAAACAAGGCAAGTCTGTCAGAGTAAATGCGTTGGAAGACGTAGATCTTGTGACAGACGAGGAAATCAGGGCTGCAAAGCTATCCGGAGTCTCCAAAGCCAAAGTAAGCAGATTGCTGAAGCAAGGCCAGGATTTGTTTCAGGCTAAAAGAGCCTTAATCAAAGCCAACTTCACCAAATTTGCGGAAAGGACACCACCAAAGGCTCCAAAAGACCAAGGTCAGATGGAAGCACACCACCCGAAAATAAAAACAAAGAGAAAAGGACAAAAACCGAAAGTGTGACTTTCAGCGAAGCTGCAGATTCCGCCAAGGTAGCTATGAGGCTATCACGGAAGAAGGTCCCAGGTCCGCTTCCTGAAAAGCACGCATAAACCGGGATTTTTGGGATATACTTGTGCGGACAGCATAAGCGCAAAATGGTTGGCAAAAATAATCCCGACGCTGAAGCCATGGGAAGAAGCTTCCCTAAAGACAATAGAAGGGAATGATATACCCAAACCACACGCCTGTACGGTCTTCGTACAGGATGACGACGGGGAGCGTCTAGATTCCTTAACAGATTAAAAGGAAAAGTAACCGCGGGCTCAAGACGCACCTTTGGACAGTCTGGGGGAAAATACCCTCAGTCAAAGGAGTGCTATGGACCTTCTCCATGGATTCTGATTCCAAGGAGGAGCTCCTAAAGTTAAAATTAGTACCCTTCTTTGGGATATTAAAATTAACCTTCCGCCTGAAGGAGGAAAAACCGAAAACTTTGGAGACAAAGCCTGCAGCTACATCCAAAGAACTAGAGGGCAGTGTCCAAACACCCAAAGCACAACATGAGGAACAACCTTCCGAAAGTGGAGTCAAAGCCTGCAAAGACCGAGACAAAAATAAACACGACCGAAGGCTCCAAAAGACCAAGGTCAGATGGAAGCATACCACCCGAAAATAAAAACAAAGGGAAAAGGCCAAAAACCGAAAGTGTGACAAGCTGCAGCTTCCGTCAAGGTAGCTGTGGCAGAAACAAACTTCCCGGAAGCCAAAATGGATACGTAGAAGCTTAAGAAGCATAAATCTGACATGGCTACCTATGAGGCTATCACCGAAGAAGGTGCATAAGCGCAAAATGGTTGGCAAAAATAATCCCGACGCTGAAGCCATGGGAAGAAGCTTCCCTAAAGGCACTAGAAGGGAATGATATACCCAAACCACACGCCTGTACGGTCTTCGTACAGGATGACGACGGGGAGCGTCTAGATTCCTTAACAGATTAAGGATAAGTAACACGCACCTTTGGGGGAAAATACCCTATGTCAAAGGAGTGCTGTGGATCTTCTCCATGGATTCTGATACCAAGGAGGAGCTCCTAAAATTAAAATTAACACCCTTCTTTGGGATATTGAAATTAACCTTCCGCCTAAAGGAGGAAACACCCAAAACTTTGGAGACAAAGCATGCAGCTACATCCAAAGAACTAGAGGGCAGTGCCCAAACACCCAAAGCCCAACATGAGGAACAACCTCCGAAGGTGGAGTCAGCATACTCTTAAGGATACCTGTCCAAGAGATAGCTGTACCCATGGAGGAGGGAGAGTCCTCAGAGCAAGAGCAGAAGGGCTCTTCATCCCGGTGAAGCAGATTATAAGGGTCCTGCAGGCCAATCTTCAGCATGCAAAAGCCGCCTCGGTTAGGAGATTGTATCAAGAAGGCATTGACGTGGCCCTTCTGCAGGAGACCCGAGACCAAATTATGAAGGGCAGCTTCTCCTGATTTCCTATTTTCGTTTTTTTACACACCAATTTGTTTCAGACTAAATTTTGCACGTGCATGTCAATGCGACTATTAGTCAGATCGAATTCGAATTTCGACACGATCAACAACAACATAACTCACTCGAATTTCAAAAACAGAATTTTTTCATTTACGGAAATTATTTTCTATTCAAACATTCAACAACGTTAGGCCGGTTTTTAAGCGGAAACTGACATCGACATTGACATATATATGTAGAGCCCTTTAAATCGACAAATAGGAAAAACAACTGGACTATGATATGCATGTTTTTGAGGACTTTTTCTAACAATACAAAGCAATAAGCGACATAAACAGGATTACATTGATTTATTCATAAAAGGACGAAATATGAGCGCAACTGGGTTCGGAAAAACAATAAAAAGGTTGAATGGTTTTCTACAGATGCAACCAAAAAAAAAATTAAAAAAGAACAACATAGACGGAGTAAAAGAGTATACAGCATGGGCCGCGGAAAACAATCCATCCCGATATTTTGCAGTTTTCATTGAATTTTCAAAAAATGCTGAAACAGGTTGATTTTAGATTTTAGAACACCCTATATATTTTTCCTTGTATTTCCTAATTTCAAAAATTCCTCATCCAGCCTGTAATAATTTTTCCTTCCCTGACAACAGGGAGAAAAGGGTATAGAATAGAATATGATAAATTAATCGTTAATGCCGATGTTCCTGGTCAGGTTATTGGAACAAACTTATCATAGGTTGGTGATTAAAAAAAAAGCAGAATCTTCCCCGCCACTGTTATCTCTCCATTATTAAAAAAACAAGAAGAAGACAAAAAGAGATAGAGCAACGGTTGAGGGAAAACGTAGGGAAACAATTTGTTAAAGGAGGTGGAAAACCGAAATCCGTAGGTAAATAATCACTCTTTTCCTCGATGGCTTTGATTCAACCACCGCCTGACACTCGACATATCTACTGAACCATCACTTTATTTGCAAGGGTATAATATTAAATTTTCCACTTTGGAAAAATACGCCGAGACTTTTCATTTCCATAAACTGTTTAACGACATAACTCGATAAAAATTTGATATTTTTGATGTTTACGTAACCAGAAAAAGTGTTTTTTGAATATACAGTACAGAAAACATAACATTGACAAAATTTTGAAACACTCCTGTACTCCTTGACTTCTTAACCCTGCTTCCCACCCTCAGAAAACCTAGTTGGAAGATCCGCTGCTATACTCGTATCCCTACCGAATATACTTTCTACCAATTTAATAAATTCAGTATTGCAACGAATTTTTTCAATTTTATCTTCTTTCTTAAATAACAAACCATCTATCAAAGAATTTTAATTTTCAATAGCGAAGTTCACGGGATGTTAATGAATAATTCCATATAGTGAAGTCTGTTGCCTGATGGGCGACAAGTTGCGGGTACTTAATTCCCAGTTAGATGTACCTGATCGTGATCGTCCATCAAACCAGGAAAGATCCATTAAGGTTGACATACCCGTTGTCGGCTCATTATGAATTACGAATGCGACGAACGACGAGAACGTCGACGACGTTACGATATGCAGATCGCCTGCTGCAACCTGCTGTCGCTATTATTAGCGAATAATGGCCTTCTAGATCGCGACGTCTTGTCATTTTGGAAGCGTTTAAGTCGATTTGGAAGGGAATGCGGTCATTTCTACAATGTAGTTTGAGAAATTGTTTTGAAATATTATGTTGGTTATACCGAAAATTTGTCTTACACTTTTTAGTGAGCTATAACTTTGTGTTTTGAGTAGATTTTTCCTTTTTTGTGATAATAATTATGTTTCCAGAGGGTTTTCTCTTTTTTTGTGATAAATCGTATGTTTTATGTAAGTTTTCTTTGTTTTTGTGATAAAATTCATGTTTCATGTAGTTTTTCCGTTTTTGTGATAAAACTTATGTTTCAGGAAGTGTTTCTCTTTTTTTTGTGATAATTCTTATGTTTCATGTAAATTTTCCATTTTTTGTGATAAAACTTATGTTTCAAGAAGTGTTTCTCTTCTTTTTGTGATAAAATTTATGTTTCAAGAAGTGTTTCTCTTCTTTTTGTGATAAAATAAGGAAATTGTGATAAATCTTATGTTTCAAGTCGTTTTTATCGTCTTTTTGTGATAAAATTTATGTTTCAAGAAGTGTTTCTCTTCTTTTTGTGATAATTCTTATGTGTCAACTAGTTTTCATCGTCTTTTTGTGATAAAATTCATGTTTCAAGAAGTGTTTCTCTTCTTTTTGTGATAAAATAAGGTAATTGTGATAAGTCTTATGTTTCAAGTAGTTTTCCTCATCTTTATAAGATAAAATTGTTGTTTCGTATAGTTTGCCCTTTATTGTGATAAAACTTATGTTTCAAAAAGATTTTCTCTCCTTTTGTGATACATCTTATGTTTAAAATAGTTTTTATCGTCTTTTTGTGATAAAATTTATGTTTCAAGAAGTGTTTCTCTTCTTTTTGTGATAATTCTTATGTGTCAACTAGTTTTCATCGTCTTTTTGTGATAAAATAAGGAAATTGTAATAAATCTTATGTTTCAAGTAGTTTTCCTCATCCTTATGTGATAAAATTGTTGTTTCGTGTAGTTTGCCCTTTTTTGTGATAAAACTTATGTTTCAAAAAGATTTTCTCTCCTTTTTGTGATAAATCTTATCTTTCAAGTAATTTTCATCGTATTTTTAGGATAAAATTCATGTTTTATGTAGTTTACCCTTTTTGGTGATAAAACTTATGTTTCAAGAAGTGTTTCTCTTCTTTTAGTGATAAATCTTATGAGTAAAAAATATTTTATCTTCTTTTTGCGATAAAATTGATGTTTCATGTAGATTTTCTCTTTTTTGTGATAAAACCTATGTTTCAAGAAGTGTTTTTCTCCTTTTTGTGATAAATCTTATGTTTGAAGTAGTTTTTATCGTATTTTTAGGATAAAATTTATGTTTCATGTAGTTTACCCTTTTTGGTGAAAAACTTATGTTTCAAGAAGTGTTTCTCTTCTTTTTGTGATAATTCTTATGTTTCCAGTAGTTTTCCTCGTCTTTTAGTAATAAAATTTATGTTTCATGTATATTTTATCTTCTTTTTGCGATAAAATTGATGTTTCATGTAGATTTTCTCTTTTTTGTGATAAAAAATATGTTTCAAGAAGTTTTTCTGTTCTTTTTGTGACAAATCTTATGTTTCAAGTAGTTTGCCTCGTCATTTTGAGATAAATCTTATGTTTCAAGTAGTTTGCCTCGTCTTTTTGTGATAACATTGATGTTTCGTGTAGTTTACCCTTTTTTGTGATAAAACTTATGTTTCAAAAAGATTTTCTCTTCTTTTTGTGATGAATCTTATGTGTCAAAAATATTTTATCTTCTTTTAGTAATAAAATTTATGTTTCATGTAGATTTTCCCTTTTTTGTGATAAAACCTATGTTTCAAGATATGTTTCTCTTCTTTTTGTGATAATTCTTATGTTTCAAGCAGTTTTCCTCGTCTTCTTGTGATAAAACTTATGTTTCAAAAAGTTTTTCTGTTCTTTTTGTGATAAATCTTGTTTCAAGTCGTTTTCCTCGTCTTTTTGTGATAAAATGTATGTTTCATGTAGTTTACCCTTTTTTGTGATAAAACTTATGTTTCAAAAAGATTTTCTCTTCTTTTTGTGATAAATCTTATGTTTCAAGTAGTTTTTCCCTTTTTTTTGTGAGTCTACTGCAAACAAATATCACACCCGATTTAGTGTGTGCCGTTTCGTTTCTGAGTTACAGGCTAAACAACAAACGTTTCGAAGGTAGGCAAGTACAACGCTTTCAAAGCGTACAAATTAAAAGCTGTAATAAAATCGACCTTCCAGATTTTATTAGAGATGATCTGATGCTTTTTTCACGAACCAAATTTATACGTTAACTGGTAAACTAATTATTTATCTTCCATCATGGAACAATTTATTGATGTTGTTTTAATTCGAAATGGATTTTCATTATTGAACAAATCAAACTGTGCTTTTGTAGAGCGAATTTGATGTTTATGTTCATTAATTTTTTTTTAATTTAAATTTAAATAAATAAATATTTTACTTCACCAAGATTTTCATATATACTGCTCGACAAATAATTGACTGAATTTTGATTAATAGAACAAGGAAATTTAGATTCGAGACTTGGAAACAGAATACATCTAGTGATGCGAAATGTAATAATATAGTGCCCCGCACACAACATTGGCTACTCATTTTACTCGACATCTGTTCTCATTTAGGCATCCCTGGGATGTAATATCGCTATGGATATGATTTCGTCTTGTTTGCCATAATCTATATGTATATATACAATGGTTACAAACCGTTGTTTGTGTGCAAATAAGTTCAATTTGATTTTAGGTTGTGTTCCTCTTTCCTCTTTAAGATGTAGTAAATATTATCTATGAGAATCTCTATTCTTATTTTGTATACAGTTTTTCGACGAGGCCGAGCTTTTTACATACATTTTTGTCCATTCAAACACCTAAAAATCTTCTTTCCTATTAGATCTTCTTCAAAAATTACACTGACAGACTTTTCCTTATTTTGTGATAAATCTCTTGATTTAAGAAGACCTTTCCTTTTCTGTGATAAAACCCATAATTTGAGCAGACTTTTCTTTTTTTATGATAAAACTCACTATTTAAGTAGACTTTTCCTTTTTTTGTGATAAATCTCTTGATTTAAGTAGACTTTTCCTTTTCTGTGATAAAACTCATAATTTAAGTACTTTTTCTTTTTTTATGATAAAACTCATTATTCAAGTAGACTTTTCCTTTTTTTATGATAAAACTCATTATTTAAGTAGATTTTTCCTTTTTTTGTGATACATCTCTTAATTTAAATAGACTTTTCCTTTTCTGTGATAAAGCTCATGATTTAATTAGACTTTTCCTTTTTTTGTGACAAAGCTCATGCTTTAAGTAGTTTTCCTTTTTTTGTGACAAAACTCATGATTTAAGTAGACTTTTCCTTTTTTGTGATAAATCTCTTGATTTAAGTAGACTTTTCCGTTACTGTGATAGAACTTATAATTTGAGTAGACTTTTCCTTTTCTGTGATAAAACTCATAATTTAAGTACTTTTTCTTTTTTTATGATAAAACTCATTATTTAAGTAGATTTTTCCTTTTTTGTGATACATCTCTTGATTTAAATAGACTTTCCCTTTTCTGTGATAAAACTCATGGTTTAAGTAGACTTTTTCTTTTTTTTATAAAACTCATTTTTTAAGTAGAATTTTCCTTTTTTTGTGATAAAACTCATGATTCAAGTAGACTTTCTATTTTTTGTGATAAACCTCATGATTTACGTAGATGTTTCCTTTTTTTGTGATAAAACTCATTAAATAAGTAGACTTTTCCTTTTTTTGTGATAAATCTCATGATTTACGTAGACGTTTCCTTTTTTTGTGATAAAACTCATTATATAAGAAGACTTTTCCTTTTTTTGTGATAAAACTCATGATTTAAGTAGACTTTTCCTTTTTTTGTTATAAAACTCATGATTTACGTAGACGTTTCCTTTTTTTGTGATAAAATCATGATTCAAGTGGACTTTCTATTTTTTGTGATAAAACTCATGATTTAAGTAAACTTTCCCTTTTTTTGTGAAAAAACTCATGATTTAAGTAGAGTTTTCAATTTTTTGTGATAAAACTCATTATTCAAGTAGACTTTCCCTTTTTTGTGATAAATCTCATGATTCAAGTAGACTTTCCCTTTTTTTGTGAAAAAACTCATGATTCAAGTAGACTTTTCCGTTTCTGTGATAAAATTCATGATTTAAGTAGAGTTTCCCTTTTTTGTTATAAGACTCATGATTTAAGTAGACTTTTCATTTTTTTGTTATAAAACTAACGATTTAAGTAGACTTTTCCTTTTTTTATGATGAAACTCATTATTTAAGTAGACTTTTCCTTTTTTGTGATACATCTCTTGATTTAAATAGACTTTTCCTTTTCTGTGATAAAGCTCATGATTTAATTAGACTTTTCCTTTTTTTGTGACAAAGCTCATGCTTTAAGTAGTTTTCCTTTTTTTGTGACAAAACTCATGATTTAAGTAGACTTTTCCTTTTTTGTGATAAATCTCTTGATTTAAGTAGACTTTTCCGTTACTGTGATAGAACTTATAATTTGAGTAGACTTTTCCTTTTCTGTGATAAAACTCATAATTTAAGTACTTTTTCTTTTTTTATGATAAAACTCATTATTTAAGTAGATTTTTCCTTTTTTGTGATACATCTCTTGATTTAAATAGACTTTCCCTTTTCTGTGATAAAACTCATGGTTTAAGTAGACTTTTTCTTTTTTTTATAAAACTCATTTTTTAAGTAGAATTTTCCTTTTTTTGTGATAAAACTCATGATTCAAGTAGACTTTCTATTTTTTGTGATAAACCTCATGATTTACGTAGATGTTTCCTTTTTTTGTGATAAAACTCATTAAATAAGTAGACTTTTCCTTTTTTTGTGATAAATCTCATGATTTACGTAGACGTTTCCTTTTTTTGTGATAAAACTCATTATATAAGAAGACTTTTCCTTTTTTTGTGATAAAACTCATGATTTAAGTAGACTTTTCCTTTTTTTGTTATAAAACTCATGATTTACGTAGACGTTTCCTTTTTTTGTGATAAAATCATGATTCAAGTGGACTTTCTATTTTTTGTGATAAAACTCATGATTTAAGTAAACTTTCCCTTTTTTTGTGAAAAAACTCATGATTTAAGTAGAGTTTTCAATTTTTTGTGATAAAACTCATTATTCAAGTAGACTTTCCCTTTTTTGTGATAAATCTCATGATTCAAGTAGACTTTCCCTTTTTTTGTGAAAAAACTCATGATTCAAGTAGACTTTTCCGTTTCTGTGATAAAATTCATGATTTAAGTAGAGTTTCCCTTTTTTGTTATAAGACTCATGATTTAAGTAGACTTTTCATTTTTTTGTTATAAAACTCACGATTTAAGTAGACTTTTCCTTTTTTTATGATGAAACTCATTATTTAAGTAGACTTTTCCTTTTTTGTGATACATCTCTTGATTTAAATAGACTTTTCCTTTTCTGTGATGAAACTCGTGGTTTAACTAGACTTTTCCTTTTTTTTGTGATAAAACTCATGATTTACGTAGACGTTTCCTTTTTTTGTGATAAAACTCATTATATAAGAAGACTTTTCCTTTTTTTTGTGATAAAACTCATTATATAAGTAGACGTTTCCTTTTTTTGTGATAAAACTCATGATTTAAGTAGACTTTTCCTTTTTTTGTTATAAAACTCATGATTTACGTAGACGTTTCCTTTTTTGTGATAAACTCATGATTCAAGTAGACTTTCTATTTTTTGTGATAAACTCATGATTTACGTAGATGTTTCCTTTTTTTGTGATAAATCTCATTATATAAGAAGAATTTTCCTTTTTTTGTGATAAAACTCATTATATAAGCAGACGTTTCCTTTTTTGTGATAAAACTCATGATTTAAGTAGACTTTTCCTTTTCTGTGATAAAACTCATGATTTAAGTAGACTTTTTCATTTTTTATGATAAAACTCATTATTTAAATAGACTTTTCCTTTTTTTTGTGACAAAGCTCATGATTTAAGTAGACTTTTCCTTTTTTTTTAACAAATCTCATGATTTAAGTAGTTTTCCTTTTTTGTGATAAAACTCAAAATTTAAGGACTTTTCTTTTTTTGTCCAGTTAAATACCTTTCCTGGTAGATTTCTTTCAAAATTAACCGACTAAAGTTATCGATTTTCACACTATATTTTTTCTACGAAACAAGCAATATCAATGATTAAATAACGTCAATTTTAATTTTGTACGAAAAAATTCGCGATTCGAAAAAAAAATTAAATTGAATACACACAGGAAACAAAAAAAACACCCCGTTGTTTTAAAAAACACGGATTAACTTCGGCTAAATTATACATTCAAATTAGAGAGTAACAGATTTTCCACGATTTTTAAATTCAACAAGTTTTTCTTCTCTGTTGCTAGAACGTCGAGCAAAATACGACCGTACTCTCAGAATTTCCCGCATGCAAATTTGTAACTTTTATTTTCGCCCATTTTTTTCTCCAGTCGTCGTTTTGACATCGTTGTCGTTCCAAGACGACGTCGCTTGTGCAAGCACTGGATCTACCTACATAAATTATCCTTTCTCCACTTTTGAAACCCCATCCAGAATTCTCTACACGGTAAATATTTGAAAAAAAAAATTTGTAGCAAAATAGTATTTTTTCTTGTTAAAATCCGTCTTGACTAATATCCTTTCTATAACAAAATAATATAAACTTTGTAATAAAATGGACTCTTCAGGACTAAATCCTTCAAATATCTGCTTTCTTATTTCTTCTATTATCATTAGTTGTTATATAAATTTCTTTGCCTAGTTTTTATTATAAACTGTGTAAAAAAAGTAACCTGATATTTTTCTGGAAAAGCTTGAACTATAAACCAATAAACTGAATTTAGTTTGGTCTAATTTTTAACAATGTATATTTACAGGAAGAAAATCGAGGCTGGAGCTTTTCCGGGTTTTTCCACGGACCGTGCATTTGTAGATATGTGGAAATCGCCCTCATCACTACATTTATCATAGCTGGAAGGAAAATACGACCAAAGGAAATTGAAACGATATTTTAAGAGGACGAGAAGTTTTTCTTAAAGTTTGTGAGATGTTTAGGATTTTTTTTTTGTAAAAAAAATGAAAGAAAAAGTTTTGAAACCCAATTTCATTATTCGACATCGAATCATAAAAAATGGAAAATTTTCATACATCATGAACGAATTATTTTCCGATTACCTTTTGCGAAAAAAACTTCGTTAAGTTGAAGCAGGATTTCGTTTAAAATCCTTTTTAAATGAAAAAAACCACCGCACACGGTTGAAAAATTTGATTCAACCAACAAGAATTTAAAAAAAAATTAATCGAAGGTTTTGGGAACTCAAATCGAAATTTATAGCACATAGACTCAATTAATTACAAAATAACTATCGAAATAGTAACTAGAACCGGAAAATCCGAAAATAAACGTGTTTCTAGCACGCTATTCACGCCTTTGCAAACAAAAACAACGTTGAATGGACCTTCGAGCCGGATTCGGGCATGAAGTGGATTTTGAGTGAGTTAAAAAGTAAAATAAAATTTTTAAACCACCCACCAGATTGAATACAGTGTCAAACGAAAAGAAGGGACCTAATCACACCTATAATAAACGTGTTCATACCTTTCAAAGAACTTTTTATAAAAAATTATGTGATTTGTAACATCCTGTATAGTTCAAGCTGTATAAGTTGTTGAAGACAGTGTTGCCATATTACTATGGAATAATGAAGTTTAATTACCTTTTATGGATAACATGGATATGGATAATTCGAGTGAAGCTAACTCCACCATAATTCGCTTTGCTGTATAATACAAAATCAGTCGGGATTGTGAAATTTTGCCAGTTAATTTAGATATACTTAATCTTGATTAAATAATCCATCAATTCACATAAACCTACAGTCGAATCCCCACAGTATGATTAGGGGAGTCTGCTGGTACACGAAGATAGGTGCCCATTACATCTGTGTATACATACAATTCAACCTCGTCTAGCTATTCAGCTGTTTCTATTAATGCGTATATAGTTGGACTACTAATTGATCGGGTGTATTATCAATTGATTCAACGGTTCTGAAATTTCAAATTAAAATCCCACAAACTATATAGTCGGAGAAATAAGTGGTTATTGAAGTAAAAACTTCTTTAGGCGCGTTTTTCGTCATCTTCACGCTTTTATGCAACACACAATACTTTTAGTTATGCAACACAATTAACGATGAAGCGTATATAGTGTTGCATAAATCATCGTCACGCTTTCCATGAGCTAGCTATACGTATACTGTGTATATATGTGTACTTTTTTTATAAGGAGTTAATGATTCAATTGTACAAATTTCCTTCTACCGTAGGTGTACAAAAAAAATTTTAAAGGCGATTAATTTATTTGTAAAAATTTATATCTACTATGGGCGTACGATAGAATTTTTAAAGAGGGTTAATTTATTTGCAAAAAATTTCATTTATGATAAAATTTTTAAAAGTGATTCATGATTGAAGTAGACTTTTCATTTTTTTGTGATAAAACTCATTATTCAAGTAGACTTTCCCTTTTTTTGTGATAAATCTCATGATTCAAGTAGGCTTTCCCTTTTTTGTGATAAAACTCATGATTTAAGTAAACTTTCCCATTTTTGTGATAAAACTCACGATTTAAGTAAACTTTCCCTTTTTTTGTGAAAAAACTCATGATTTAAGTAGGCTTTTCCTTTTTTTGTGACCAAGCCCATGATATAAGTAGAGTTTTCATTTTTTTGTGATAAAACTCATTATTCAAGTAGACTTTCCCTTTTTTTGTGATAAAACTCATTATTCAAGTAGACATTCCCTTTTTTGTGATAAAACTCATGATTTAAGTAAACTTTCCCTTTTTTGTGAAAAAACTCATGATTTAAGTAGACTTTTCATTTTTTTGTGATAAAACTCATGATTTAAGTAGAGTTTTCCTTTTTTTGTGATAAAACTCATGATTTAAGAAGACTTTCCCTTTTTTTTGATAAAACTCATGATTTAAGAAAACTTTCCCTTTTTGTGTGAAAAAACTCATGAGTTAAGTAGACGTTTCCTTTTTTGTGATAAAACTCATGATTTAAGTAGAGTTTTCCTTTTTTTGTGATAAAACTCATGATTTAAGTAGAGTTTTCCTTTTTTGTGATAAAACTAATGATTTAAGTAAACTTTCCCTTTTTTGTGTGAAAAAACTGATGATTTAAGTAGGGTTTCCCTTTTTTGTGACAAAGCCCATGATTTAAGTAGACTTTTCATTTTTTTGTGATAAAACTCATGATTTAAGTAGACTTTTCATTTTTTTTGTGATAAAACTCATGATTTAAGTAGAGTTTTCCTTTTTTTGTGATAAAACTCATGATTTAAGAAGACTTTCCCTTTTTTTATAAAACTCATGATTTAAGAAAACTTTCCCTTTTTGTGTGAAAAAACTCATGATTTAAGTAGACTTTTCCTTTTTTTGTGAAAAAACTCATGATTTAAGTAGACTTTTCATTTTTTTGTGATAAAACTCATGATTTAAGTGGAGTTTTCCTTTTTTTGTGATAAAACTCATGATTTAAGAAGACTTTCCCTTTTTTTTGATAAAACTCATGATTTAAGAAAACTTTCCCTTTTTCTGTGAAAAAACTCATGATTTAAGTAAACTTTTCCTTTTTTGTGATAAAACTCATGATTTAAGTAGAGTTTTCCTTTTTTTGTGATAAAACTCATGATTTAAGTAGAGTTTTCCTTTTTTGTGATAAAACTAATGATTTAAGTAAACTTTCCCTTTTTTGTGTGAAAAAACTGATGAGTTAAGTAGGCTTTCCCTTTTTTTGTGACAAAGCCCATGATTTAAGTAGACTTTTCATTTTTTTGTAATAAAACTCATGATTTAAGTAAACTTTCCCTTTTTTGTGAAAAAACTCATGATTTAAGTAGACTTTTCCTTTTTTTGTGATAAAACTCATGATTTAAGTAGACTTTCCCTTTTTTTGTGATAAAACTCATGATTTAAGTAGACTTTCCCTTTTTTGTGATAAAACTCTTGATTTAAGTAAACTTTCCCTTTTTGTGTGAAAAAACTCATGATTTAAGTAGGCTTTTCCTCTTTTTTTTTGTGAAAAAACTCATGATTTAAGTAGACTTTTCATTTTTTTTTTATAAAACTCATGATTTAAGTAGACTTTTCCTTTTTTTGTGATAAAACTCATGATTTACATAGACGTTTCCTTTATTTGTGATAAATCTCATGATTTAAGAAGACTTTCCCTTTTTGTGATAAAACTCTTGATTCAAGTAGACTTTTCATTTTTTTTTGTGATAAAACTCATGATTTAAGTAGAGTTTCCCTTTTTTGTTATAAAACTCATAATTTAAGTACTTTTTCTTTTTTTATGATAAAACTCATTATTTAAGTAGATTTTTCCTTTTTTGTGATACATCTCTTGATTTAAATAGACTTTCCCTTTTCTGTGATAACACTCATGGTTTAAGTAGACTTTTCCTTTTTTTGTGATAAAACTCATGATTTACATAGACGTTTCCTTTATTTGTGATAAATCTCATGATTCAAGTAGACTTTCCCTTTTTTTGTGATAAAACTCATGATTCAAGTAGACTTCTCATTTTTTTGTGATAAAACTCATGATTTAAGTAGAGTTTTCCTTTTTTGTTATAAAACTCATGATTTAAGTAGACTTTTCATTTTTTTGGTATAAAACTCATGATTTAAGTAAACTTTCCCTTTTTTGTGAAAAAACTCATGATTTAAGTAGACTTTTCCTTTTTTTGTGATAAAACTCATGATTTAAGTAAACTTTCCCTTTTTTGTGAAAAAACTCATGATTTAAGTAGACTTTTCCTTTTTTTGTGATAAAACTCATGATTTAAGTAGACTTTCCCTTTTTTTGTGATAAAACTCATGATTTAAGTAGACTTTCCCTTTTTTGTGATAAAACTTTTGATTTAAGCAAACTTTCCCTTTTTGTGTGAAAAAACTCATGATTTGAGTAGGCTTTTCCTTTTTTTTGTAATAAAACTCATGATTTAAGTAAACTTTCCCCTTTTTTGTGAAAAAACTCATGATTTAAGTAAACTTTCCCTTTTTGTGTGAAAAAACTCATGATTTAAGTAGGCTTTTCCTTTTTTTTGTGAAACAACTCATGATTTAAGTAGACTTTTCATTTTTTTGTTATAAAACTCATGATTTAAGTAGACTTTTCCTTTTTTTGTGATAAAACTCATGATTTACATAGACGTTTCCTTTATTTGTGATAAATCTCATGATTTAAGAAGACTTTCCCTTTTTGTGATAAAACTCTTGATTCAAGTAGACTTTTCATTTTTTTTTGTGATAAAACTCATGATTTAAGTAGAGTTTCCCTTTTTGGTTATAAAACTCATGATTTACATAGACGTTTCCTTTATTTGTGATAAATCTCATGATTCAAGTAGACTTTCCCTTTTTTTTGTGATAAAACTCACGATTCAAGTAGACTTCTCATTTTTTTGTGATAAAACTCATGATTTAAGTAGAGTTTTCCTTTTTTGTTATAAAACTCATGATTTAAGTAGACTTTTCATTTTTTGTGAAAAAACTCATGATTCAAGTAGACTTTTCATTTTTTGTGAAAAAACTCATGATTCAAGTAGACTTTTCCTTTTTTTGTGATAAAACTCATGATTTAAGTAAACTTTCCCTTTTTTGTGAAAAAACTCATGATTTAAGTAGACTTTTCCTTTTTTTGTGATAAAACTCATGATTTAAGTAGACTTTCCCTTTTTTGTGATAAAACTCATGATTTAAGTAGACTTTCCCTTTTTTGTGATAAAACTCTTGATTTAAGTAAACTTTCCCTTTTTGTGTGAAAAAACTCATGATTTGAGTAGGCTTTTCCTTTTTTTTGTAATAAAACTCATGATTTAAGTAAACTTCCCCTTTTTTTATAAAACTCATGATTTAAGAAAACTTTCCCTTTTTTTGTGAAAAAACTCATGATTTAAGTAGGCTTTTCCTTTTTTTTGTGAAAAAACTCATGATTTAAGTAGACTTTTCATTTTTTTGTTATAAAACTCATGATTTAAGTAAACTTTCCTTTTTTGTGTGAAAAAACTCATGATTTAGTAGGCTTTTCCTTTTTTTTTGTGAAAAAACTCATGATTTAAGTAGACTTTTCCTTTTTTTGTGATAAAACTCATGATTTACATAGACGTTTCCTTTATTTGTGATAAATCTCATGATTTAAGAAGACTTTCCCTTTTTGTGATAAAACTCTTGATTCAAGTAGACTTTTCATTTTTTTTTTGTGATAAAACGCATGATTTAAGTAGAGTTTCCCTTTTTTGTTATAAAACTCATGATTTAGGTAGACTTTTCATTTTTTTGTTATAAAACTCATGATTTAAGTAGACTTTTCCTTTTTTTGTGATAAAACTCATGATTTACATAGACGTTTCCTTTATTTGTGATAAATCTCATGATTCAAGTAGACTTTCCCTTTTTTTTGTGATAAAACTCATGATTCAAGTAGACTTCTCATTTTTTTGTGATAAAACTCATGATTTAAGTAGAGTTTTCCTTTTTTGTTATAAAACTCATGATTTAAGTAGACTTTTCATTTTTTTTGGTATAAAACTCATGATTTAAGTAGAGTTTTCCTTTTTTGGTGATAAAACTCATTATTTAAGTAGACTTTTCCTTTTTTTGTGATAAAACTCATGATTTAAGTAGAGTTTTCCTTTTTTTGTGATAAAACTCATTATATAAGTAGACTTTTCCTTTTTTTATGATAAAACTCATTATTTAAGTAGAATTTTCCTTTTTTTGTGATAAAACTCATGATTTACATAGACGTTTCCTTTATTTGTGATAAAACTCATGATTTAAGTAGAGTTTTCCTTTTTTTGTGATAAAACTCATGATTTACATAGAAGTTTTCTTTTTTTGTGATAAAATTCATTATATAAGTAGACTTTTCCTTTTTTTGCGGTAAAACTCATGATTTACATAGACTTTCCCTTTTTTGTGATAAAACTCATTATTCAAGTAGACATTCCCTTTTTTGTGATAAAACTCATGATTTAAGTAAACTTTCCCTTTTTTTGTAGACTTTTCAATTTTTTGTGATAAAACTCATTATATAAGTAGACTTTTTCCTTTTTTTGTGATAAAACTGATGATTTAAGTAGACTTTTCCTTTTTTTGTGATAAAACTCATGATTTAAGTAGACTTTCCCTTTTTTTGTGATAAAACTTATGATTTAAGTAGTGTATGTATGTGTACTTTTTTTATAAGGGGTTAAAAATTTAATTGTACAAATTTCCTTTTATCATATATGTACAAAAACATTTTTAAAAGAGATTAATTTAAAAATTTAGATCTACCATGGGCGTACGATAGAATTTATTAAAGAGGGTTAATTTATTTGTAAAAAATTTCATTTACGATAAAAAGGGATTCATTTTTGGCGTTTTCATTTCTGTCTGCAGTCCCATGACTGGACGTTTTTTTTCTTTCTTTATTATTTGCATATCAAATACAACTGTGCGCGCCACTGTTTTTTCTTCTAGTCCATTAATGTTATTGGTGACGTTTTGGCATTGTGATATCCGATGCGCGGTTCATTGAAAAGGAATCTCCGGGATTAATGGAAGGAAATTGAATGAATTTGATGAGAATCGGGGCTGGAATTTGTAGATATTGCTCTCTCTCGGTATCTGGTCGGGTGAAAAAGGGGGAGGGTCGCGATCTAGGTCACAAAGGTACAACATCGGTTCGCTAAATATATTAAGGCAATGAGAGAAGCGAAAGGGTGGTTTTTATTAGCGAATAAGCTGGAATTAATAGATGCGATGGAATTTAAAAGAGTTCTACATTTATCGCGTTGTTACGAGTTGGGTATTTTAGAAAATAAAAAAGGTCTCTATACTCACGTTTAACAAAATCATTCATAAAACACCCTGCGAACAGGTCATTTTTAACGTACAATAGACATAGGCGTAGAAGAGACATTATTACCAAAAGGATAAATAAACTGGAGCAATATTACGTGGGAAAACGTTTCAAAAGTGAATAAAAACAAAATTATTATTATTATCGATGCCGATCAAGGAAAGTTACATGTACCTATAATAGAAACTTTCCAGTTAAAAAATATGCATATTCAGAGCCAGAACTCAACTTTTTCTATAAATTTCTCCATTCAATATATTTTTTTATGTTACGTATGAACCACCTCAACAAATACACGATCATCAACAGCATTATCGAGAGTCTCTAAAATAGAATAAAACATCATTTCTCACTTTCTTGTGATGTTGACCGTCTTCAAAGGCCAAAAGAAGACCATTCGAAGATATCTCTACGAACACCGGGAGAGAGAAAAATCGAGTGTTCATTTTCTACCTGTCTGTAAACGACTAAGAGATTCCTGACGACGTTGCCGTATTTAATAATTTGACGTCGATATAGGAAAACTAAACGAAGATAAAGTTTTTCGAGATCTACTTACAAACGCAGACTGTTCTTAAGCAACAAAATCTGAAGAAAACTTGACTTAAATATGACAACATCGATGGATTTCGAACCTCCTACACGCATTCCAGACTTTTATTGGCTCTTTTAAAGCGAGATATTCATTTTTGATTGCATTGTTGAGTCATTTGAAGGTATATATACAGTGAATATTTTTGTTGGAAATGTCATGAGAAATTTACCAGTTCGACTACTGCAAAATTTTTAATGGTCATTACAAGGACTTACCGAGACGAAACAATAAAAAAAATTTTAAAGCCGAATGAAATTGATGGTTTAATGTTTATATTTGTAATTATTGTTGTGGTTTATGCAGTTTAGGTTCAATTTTATATTTATTAGCGTTTCTTGAGGTTCGTGGGTGGTAGAAAAAATTATATTGTTTCTTTTACCGATGATTTTGGTCCACACACTGTGATATGTTACGCATTCCAAAGTTACCCGCAGAGGAATAATCTTTGTGTTGCTGACGAATTTGTGTCAAATGACGTTTCCTGAATGTTCCATTCACCACAGACAAACACCAACATACGGAGCTAGAGGGAAACGTAGCCATAATTCATCAGCAGAATGGTCGTTTCAGATTTATTGAGCAATTAATTAAAATAACTACCCTTGCTAAGTTACCTATAGTCTATTGGAAAATTTTTACTTTCTTAAAAAGGAAAATTAGAAAAAAGGTCTTTAGCGATTCCTGAATTATTACCGTGAACATTAATTTTTTTCTAAGTCGGGCAGGTAGGTTCACCCCGTATCCGGACGAGTTTTACGAGTTTTAGGATATTTTCTATCGTCAAGGGATTAAAATTAAGTAGCAAGTGACGTGGGCTGAGAGTAAGATAAGTGAACTTTAATTTTTTTTCTATGTCTAAGTCGGGCAGGTAGGTTCACCCCGTATCAGGACGAGTTTTAGATATTTTCTATCGTCAATGGATTAAAAATTAAGTAGTCAGTGACGTGGGCTGAGAATAAGAAAAGTGTTTTGAACGTTTTGAATAATTCTGAGTTGTACACATTTTAAATCGCATTCATTATTAAACTCATATTAAGTACGCTTATGGAATTTGGCCAATTTATTGATTTATTGCTACGGCCGGATTTATGAATAAACTATAGAACATTTCAAGCAGTTTAGCGATTAACATTTATTTGTTGAGGAAGTTTTTGTAGATCAAATAAATTTGAAGAACCTCGAGTTTGTGGGAGTTCTCGCAGTTCAAGCTTGTCCAATAATATTCGTTGATTTTGCAAAAGTTCAGTTTCTTCTTTCAATACAACTAAATTCGGAGAAATGTAGATAACATTTCTCCTAGTTTTATCACAAAAAAGGAAACGTCTATGTAAATCATGAGTTTTATCATAAAAAAAGGAAAAGTCTACTTGAATTATGAATTTTATCACAAAAAAATGAAAAGTCTACTTATATAATGAGTTTTATCACAAAAAAAGGAAAACGTCTATGTGAAACATGAGTTTTATCACAAAAAGAGGAAAACTCTACTTAAATCATGAGTTTTATCACAAAAAAAGGAAAAGACTACTTAAATAATGAGTTTTATCATCAAAAAGGGAAACTCTACTTAAATCATGAGTTTTATCACAAAAAAAGGGAAAGTCTACTTAAATCATGAGTTTTATAACAAAAAATAATGAAAATTCTACTTGAATCATGAGTTTTTTCACAAAAAAAGGGGAAGTTTACTTAAATCATGAGTTGTATCACACAAAAAAGGAAACTCTACTTAAATCATCAGTTTTATTACAAAAAAAGGAAAGTCTACTTGAAGCATGAGTTTTATCACACAAAAATGAATCATGAGTTTTTATCACAAAAAAAGGGAAACTACTTAAATCATGAGTTTTATCACAAAAAAAGGAAAACTCTACTTAAATCATGAGATTTATCACAAAAAAAATGATAACATTTCAGCGGATTTAATCAAATTTTGAAAATATTGTTGAAGAAAGAAATTTCCGAAATCAATTATTTGATATTTGTGCCATAAGAAATTTAAAATTTTTTCAATTGCAAAAAAACTGCACTATAAAATTGAACACACATTCGTCTACCATTTTATAAAAACCCTCTTATACTTCGAACGCAATATACCGTCTTAAACTCATTTCGAACAAAATCTCAGTCTTATTTTCTTTTCCATTTTTCTGGTGAGCTTAGTGAGCAGCATACATATTTTATAATTCGATTTATTACGAGTTCGAGAGCTGGTGCTCAACTTTCTTTTTTATTTTTTATAGTAAAATGAGTGTTAGAACTTAGAGTTTTGTTACATTTTAATGGGAATATTTTATTCAAGGATACGTACGGTTGATACGTGGCGAGAATTTTTTAGCAATAATTCATAGTTGAATCGTATTATTTTATTTTAAAATAAAAATAGCAACAGCACAAATAAAGTACGAACAGAAATATGAGAAGGTCATAAATCACCACCACTTGAGTTATCACCAGGCGTCGATTCTACGCAGTGTTGTACCTGCCCTAGCCATTAAATTTTGTTCTTAGATCTCTGGTCGTACTTTAAACCAGCAATAGTTTGTAGATTGTTTATTGAAAATATCGATTCAATTTTATTATTTGTCATTTAGAACTTATATAATTCACTAGTTGTTATTTTGGAATTGTATTTTGCCTACTTTGCAATGTCTCACCATTTTCCTAATATAATTTTGAAGGAATAAATAAAGTTTATTCAAATTCATGAAAACATTTCGTAAGACGCTATACATACTTCATTTTTATTCAGTACGTTTCTCTAGGAAATTTAATGGAGTTATTTGTTGTTAATTCAAACGACGTAGTTGATGTAATTGATAAAAAACACAGAGGTACATGTAAAAATGCCTAGAGAAGTATGTCATAAATGTCGACTTACCTGTTTATTACATTTTTTAAAATGAATTTCGTCGTATAATGGATTTCGAACACGCGAGTATAGTATTTTTTTTTTAAACTACTCGCGTTTTATTTAAATTTCCATAACAAGTTATTTGTTGTTTTCTGTATACAGTCTAGTGTGAACCCAAGTACCTAAAAAGTACAGGCCCCACGTTGGGCGCCAATTTGTAACTTGATAACAGGTCAATAGACATCTTACAAGTTCGACACTAATTTTACAATATGAATGAGGAAGAAGTGATTCATGTCAGCCCTTCATCATCCATCTATTGTGAAATCTATACCTATAAAATGAAAAACAATTCACCGCATACTCTTAGCAGAAAGCGTTTTATAGCCACTTTATTTAGAGCACAAAAATATGTGACAAAGCTATATATTAATTATATTGAAAACTACATGACAGTTTTTTTTAAATCAAACTAGACTTTTCCTTTTTTTGTGATAAAACTCATGATTTAAGTAGAGTTTCCTTTTTTGGTGATAAAACTCATTATTTAGGTAGACTTTCCTTTTTTTATGATAAAACTCATGATTTAAGTAGAGTTTTCCTTTTTTGTGATTACATAGACGTTTCCTTTTTTTGTGATAAAACTCATTATATAAGTAGACTTTTCCTTTTTTTTGTGACAAAACTCACGATTTAAGTAGACTTTTCCTTTTTTGGTGATAAAACTCATTATTTAAGTAGACTTTTCCCTTTTTTGTGGTAAAACTCACGATTTAAGAAGAGTTTTCCTTTTTTGTGATAAAACTCATTATATAAGCAGACTTTTCCTTTTTTCTGTGATAAAACTCATGAATTAAGTAGACTTTTCCTTGTTTTGTGATAAAACTCATGATTTAAGTAGAGTTTCCCTTTTTTGTGATAAAACTCATGATTTAAGTAGACTTTTCCTTTTTTTGTGATAAAACTCATGATTCAAGTAGACTTTCCTTTTTTTGTGATAGAACTTATATGATATAAGTAGCGTACATATGTGTACTTTTTTTATAAGGGTTAATAATTTAATTGTACAAATTTCTTACTTACCTGTTTATTACATTTTTTAAAATTAATTGGTCGTATAATGGATTTCGAACACGCGAGTATCGTATTTTTTTTAAAGCTACTCGCGTTTTTATTTAAATTTCCATAACAAGTTATTTGTTGTTTTCTGTATACAGTCTAGTATGAACCCAAGTACCTAAAAAGTACAGGCCCCACGTTGGGCGCCAATTTGTAACTTGATAACAGGTCAATAGACATGTTACAAGTTCGACACTAATTTTACAATATGAATGAGGTAGAAGTGATTCATGTCAGCCCTTCCATCATCCATCGTATGTGAAATCTATACCTATAAAATGAAAAAACAATTCACCGCATACTCTTAGCAGAAAGCGTTTTATAGCCACTTTTATTTAGAGCACAAAAATATGCGACAAAGCTATATAATAATTATATTGACAACTACATGATAGTTTTTCTTTAAATCAAACTAGACTTTTCCTTTTTTTTGTGATAAAACTCATGATTTAAGTAGAGTTTTCCTTTTTTTTGTGATAGAACTCATTATTTAAGTAGACTTTTCCTTTTATGTGATAAAACTCATGATTTAAGTAGACTTTTCCTTTTTTTGTGATAAAGCTCATGATTTAAATAGAGTTTCCCTTTTTTGTGATAAAACTCATGATTTAAGTAGACTTTTCATTTTTTTGTGATAAAACTCATGATTTAAGTAGAGTTTTCCTTTTTTGGTGATAAAACTCATTATTTAAGTAGACTTTTCCTTTTTTTGTGATAAAACTCACGATTCAAGTAGACTTTTCCTTTTTCGGTGATAAAACTCATTAATTAAGTAGAGTTTCCCTTTTTGTGATAAAACTCATGATTTAAGTAGACTTTTCATTGTTTTGTGATAAAACTCATGATTTAAGTAGAGTTTTCCTTTTTTGGTGATAAAACTCATTATTTAAGTAGACTTTTCCTTTTTTTGTGATAAAACTCATGATTTAAGTAGAGTTTTCTTTTTTTATGATAAAACTCATTATATAAGTAGACTTTTCTTTTTTTGTGTGATAAAACTCATGATTTAAGTAGACTTCATTTTTTTGTGATAAAACTCATGATTTAAGTAGAGTTTTCCTTTTTTGGTGATAAAACTCATTATTTAAGTAGACTTTTCCTTTTTTGTGATACATCTCTTGATTTAAATAGACTTTTCCTTTTCTGTGATGAAACTCTTGGTTTAAGTAGACTTTTCCTTTTTTTTGTGATAAAACTCATGATTTAAGTAGACTTTTCCTTTTTTTGTAATAAAACTAATGATTACATAGACGTTTCCTTTTTTTGTGATAAAACTCATTATATAAGTAGACTTTTCCTTTTTTTGTGATAAAACTCATTATATAAGTAGACTTTTCCTTTTTTTGTGATAAAACTCATGATTTAAGTAGACTTTTCCTTTTTTTTGTGATAAAACTCATGATTTAAGTAGAGTTTCCCTTTTTTGTGATAAAACTCATGATTTAAGTAGACTTTTCAGTTTTTTGTGATAAAACTCATGATTTATGTAGAGTTTTCCTTTTTTTGTGATAAAACTCATGATTTACGTAGACTTTTCCTTTTTTTGTGATAAACTCATGATTTAAGTAGACTTTTCCTTTTTTGTGATAAAACTCATCATTCAAGTAGACTTTCCTTTTTTTGTGATAAAACTCATGATTTAAGTAGACTTTTCCTTTTTTTGTGATAAATCTTATGATTTAAGTAGAGTTTCCCTTTTTTGCGATAAAACTCATGATGTACATAGACGTTTCCTTTTTTTGTGATAAAACTCATTATATAAGTAGACTTTTCCTTTTTTTGTGATAAAACTCATGATTTAAGTAGACTTTTCCTTTTTTGGTGATAAAACTAATTATTCAAGTAGACTTTTCCTTTTTTTGTGATAAATTTCATGATTTAAGTAGAGTTTCCCTTTTTTGTGATAAAACTCATGATGTACATAGACGTTTCCTTTTTTTGTGATAAAACTCATGATTTAAGTAGACTTTTCCTTTTTTGGTGATAAAACTCATTATTTAAGTAGACTTTTCCTTTTTTTGTGATAAATTTCATGATTTAAGTAGACTTTTCCCTTTTTTGTGATAAAACTCATGATTTAAGTAGACTTTTTCTTTTTTGGTGATAAAACTCATTATTTAAGTAGACTTTTCCTTTTTTTGTGATAAATCTCATTATTTAAGTAGACTTTTCCTTTTTTTGTGATAAAACTCATGATTTAAGTAGACTTTTCCTTTTTTTGTGTTAAAACTCATGATTTAAGTAGAGCTTCCCTTTTTTGTGATAAAACTCATGATTTAAGTATACTTTTATTTTATATCATTGTATTGAATAATTTTCAATTAAAAACCATACTGTACATAATTTCAATCGTTTTATTTGACCCTCAAGTTATATCAAATGAAATTTTTACAATTTTTTTTACTTTTAACTTTTCTATCCTGCAAAACCGGAAGTATCAAAAAGAGTCTGAATTTTTTTATATACAAAGCCGCATTATACACCACCCTATATTATAACAATAATTATGGTTATTAACGATCCGTTCCTCTTTTAAAATTGATAGGAAGGATTCAGAAAACCCGCCTGATTATCGGTTATGTTGATAAATATATTTCGAGACACTTTTATGGTGTTTTAAAACGTGATTGATACTTTTTAGTTACATATTATATAAATATAAATAAATTTCGTATCGTTATAAATTATATTCAATTAAATTTGTTTTTTAGATATAAACAAATGGGTTGGCTTTTGTTGCTCTATGAACAATGACCCTGTCGAAGGTCGACAGCTTTTTATATATATATATATATATATATCGACATATCTTTATTGCTTTAACTTTAACCATTTGATAGCTATTAAATCATTAATATGTAAGGATAAAGGTTGCTTTGTATACTATGTATCACTATAAACAATATTGAATCGAACAGATTTTATTTATTCAATATTTAACAATATACACGCTCATATCATTTTCGACATAACGTTGAAATTGACATCAATCGTTACCACAAATTGAAAAAAAAACATTAAAAAATCAAGAAACAAATCGTTCCGGCGAAGTAGTTTCCCCCAGGGCGTAAATAATTCCACAACACAATGCACACATTTATCTTAACGTTCCTGCCGGCTATCCTGCAATATTAAAAACTTTTGTAAAGACTTGCACCAGTTGGTCCGAAGGCAAGCAACAAGGAATTTCGCTTCTCGGAAAATTACGGCGAAAAAAGGAGTAACTGGGTCGGAAGATTTGTCCATTGTTGGAAAATATTTTCAATTATTTCTGTATTGTACCATTCTTAGTTGTGGCTAACGGAAGACAATCGTTGCACAGGGGCAGATCCAAACGGGAATTAAAAGCAATCCTGCTTTGTATCAATACAGAATATTTATAAATATTATCAGAAACTACAGAAACATAAAATATATCGACTAAGCAGTTTGATTATAATTTAATTGTCGATATAAGTAACAATTGCAAAATAAGCAGACACGCGCTAGATTGAAAGAGTGTGTAGGCTGGTAATGATCAGGATTTTGCTGTGTTCCTGCTTTGGTACGTGGTTCCAGTACTTCCTTGTCTAGACCTACACGTATTACTAGACTACCTACCTACACTACCTCAGATCCTCCATATATTGGGAGGGTTTTGTTGAGTCTATAGTGGCCTGTCAGGAGCCCAACTAGGATCCTGGTAGTAATTGGACAATCTCAGTACTACATTTTCATACTTTGTTTTCAGCATTTTATTAATGAAAAAATTAAAGATCTGTACGCTTATGTAATAGACACTGCGGTGTAGGGGGTAGAGCTGACACTTGAGAACTTTCCCCATTGCCGAATACTTTGGGGGTTTCTTTTTAAATTGAACGAGAAAAGCGTTTTATAATTTTTTTGTCAGCGAGTTGAAAAACTGTTTTTTTTTTCGGAACGAAATAGAGCGGAAAACTGATGGAAAACATTATCAGTCAAAGGTTGACGTTGAATTCATTAATCATGATTATAAAATCGAATTGTTTCTGTTTTTGGTGTTTTCAGTATAAATGCAAATATATAATTTACATTTGGTAAATAGGCCACGTTATGAAGTGCATTTTCGAATTACATGATGATCTGTGCCAGAACCAGAAATAAACGCAGGAGCGGTGCGACCAGAGAGGAAGTACAGGAATGGATGGAGGAGGAAATGGAGAGAAAGTGAGAGGAGTATGAGGGCGCGCTAAAAGGAGCGATTGGGAATAGGAGAGATTGGATGAACCGGAAATTCGGGGAGGTACTTCTTGACACTGGTGTTCGAGAGTAGGGCACCTCCTCAAGATTGGGAAAAGAGAGACTGGAGTGTGCGAGAGGTGTGAAGTGGAGTGGATGTTGGAGGAACGAGGAAGTGCTGAAGAAGTTGGAGAGGAAACTAGGGGAGGCGGTGTATTGGGAAAACATGGCAGAGATAATGTTGAGGGGGGAGGAGGAATGGTTGAAGGTAAGTGGCGTAGTAGAGAGCATGGTTAGGGGGGGAGAACGACTCGATGTGGCATGAGAGGTAGGAGTGAAAGTTAGGGAGAAGACGACGGTGTGAGTGGAGCCGCCCGTCTCGAAGTATGCTAGGGTAGTGATTCCGAGGCGGGGTAATGGCGAGTTTGAGGTGGGTTTGGTTGGTAGGCATCCCCTTGGGGATGAGTCCAGCACTGTTTGGGTACTGGACCCATTCAAACATGAGTTTCCCATCTCGGTACGAAAAAAAAATGATGATCTGTGCACCCACAAAAAAACCTTTACATTTCCAGAAAAAATACACATAGAAATTAACGAAGAAAAAAAATTGTGAATCCTTTATGACTATCCGTGAAAAGTCCTTTATCTACATCGACGTACGTTTCTTTTTGAAAAGTTTAAAATAAAAGCAAAAAAATCGAGTCTGGAAACATGGTTGGAAAATCGCCTCTGCAATCGATACTCCTGGCGCCAAAACATTCGTCCCGTCTACTCCTAGTTGGTTATTCAACTTTTCCTATTATAGAAACTACTTTCATGCATAGTGTGGCTCTTGAGGTCAATGTTTTATTGAAAATTAGGAAACGGGGGTTAGTCTTGACCCAGTATTTTTTATGGAAAAACCACCAGTTCGGATGCAAGAATATCAGTTATCCTTTATTGTTATCCTTATATTTTCCATATAAATAAGCGTTGACTTTTCGTTTAGTGCAAGTAATAAGTTTGTACGTTTTATTGTCCGATGTCCAATGACTCTTGGGCTTAAATAATTAAGACCACCTAGAAGACGTTTTTAATAGTCTTTTCAGTTACGATTTTCTGACAAAAACGGTTTGAACACAGTGGCGTAGTTGAAAATAATTATCAAAGCTATTTTTTGCGAGATAGTTTAGTTTGGTTGATAAAAAGTCAACTTTTAAGCGCTGTATCTCAGATAATTTTTAGATTAAATTAATGGTACATATACTTGATGTTATAGAGAATTTTATTCTGAATCGAATGAGATAGACCAAAAGAAAAAATATTCAAAAAGGGTCAAAAGTAGGTAACTATAGCTTTGGATTTGGATACATTTTTGTGGACCTAAAAAAACCTGAAAATTTTGGAAAAAGGTTTTCGTAATGAGAAAACGACTGGTACCATTTTTGTATAAAATTGGAATTTGATCCAAAAATGCGATATTGAGAGTTTCGTAAAAACATCTATCAACTTGAGAAAATATTAAGCTGAAACTTCAGGAGGATGCTCTCAAAGGACCCATTTAACAAGAAAAAATTCTACAATACTGTAACGGAAAAAGTTACCGTTTTGCAAGTCGTCAAAGTGAAGATACGAAAATATTCATATAAAAAAGAAATCACCACCTTTAAAGCATCATATCTCGGAAAAATAAATAAATATTGAACTGGAGTTTCAGCAGGACACTTTTAAAGGATATACAATTTTTATATGCGTCAAAAAAGATTATTATATGGGAATAATTCACGAAACATGACTCAATCGATACAATATCGTGACTTCATATTATTGTTTATTTTTATAGATACGCTACTGTTATTCGTAACAACTAATAACTCAAGATTTCTAATGTGCAATTCATCTTTCAGCTGGTTAAATTTACGACATGTCACGATTCAAACGGCATATAATGTTTAGTTAACATAAGAAGAGACTATTGTTCTAAAATGTTTAAACAAAAATTAGCAATGTGTAATAATTTTATTTGTACTTTTACAGGTTTTCATCGACCAGAGCACATTTTATCACGAATCACCTCTTTCTTCTATACTTATATATATATATATATATATATATATATATATATATATATATATATATATATATATATATATATATATATATATATATATATATATATATATATATATATATATATATATATATATATATATATATATATATATATTATATATATATATATATATATATATATATATATATATATATATATATATATATATATATATATATATATATGTATCCTAAATAGTCCGAGTGTCCAAAAAAGGCAAAAAAATGTCGAAAAGTGCAAAAGTTCCACCGGACCGGTTTTTTATGTACGGCGGCGGCGGCGGCTCAAAGTTGTTCTTCTCATTTATTGCCGTTTATTTCGGTAGATACGCAGCCAAGCCAACAGCTGCGACGTTGCCAATTTCCGGGTTAACACTGCCATATCCTTTTTTGTTTTGTTCTAAATCTCAGGTGATGGAATTACATAAAAAAACCATATCATAGGCGTATGCTTTAGTAAATAATCCTCTACAATTTTGAAGATTCGAAGATTTACAGATGAATGGTAAATTCACTTTATTTGCCGATGACATTCTGATCTGATCTGATCTGATCAGTCCTCATTAGACCCTTTGTGCATCCTCCTGGAAGTCTCTGGTCTCTTCAGGGCTAGTAGTTCTTATAGATCCACACCTTTTTTCCCGAGACATTTCTACTGGAAATCTCCTTTGTAGCTGACAATAGTGTAACTTTGAGTGGTTCACTTTATATTCTATCATATGCTAAGATCTCCTTACTATTAAGTTCTGGTCTAACTCGAATGGGCTTTGTTTTGACACTGGGAAAGCTCCTCTCCCAAGAAAAATTCCCTAGCTACTACAATGCCTATTTTAGAAGAAATGTTCTAACCAAAATATGCAGATCCAAGACCTGGTGACTATAGAGCCTGATGAGCTAGGAAAGTTATAATAAAACTCGATAATAATACAACTATCTGAATTTACTCTTTTCAATACCACGGTTATGTATAGACTGTCCATTTCAAATAAAACAGACCACTTTCCTTTTCAGAACCCTTAACTTGTCCTGTCTGCATTTTAACCTTAACCATATGCACATGTTACGAGAGATGAGATAAACAAAACTCGGTTCAAAAGTAAAGTGACATCTGTTAAGTAACAATTTTTACAAAAAAAATCTTTCAACAAAGATACCCACATCACCTAGATCTAATTAGACCCTTTGTACATCCTCCTGGTCTCTTCAGGGCTAGTACTTCTTGTCTGCTATCTGTATAGATCCACACATTTTTTTCCTCAGACGTTTCCACTGGAAATCTCCTTTGTAGCTGACAATAGTGTAACTTTGAGTGGTTCACTTTATATTTTATCATATGCTAAGATCTCCTTACTATTAAGTTCTGGTCTGACTCGAACGGGCTTTGTTTTGACACTGGGAAAGCTCCTCTTCCAAGAAAATTTCCCTAGCTACTCCAATGCGTATTTTAGAAATATTCTAACCAAAATAAGGAGATCCAAGACCTGGTGACTATAGAGCCTGATGAGCTAGGAAAGTTATAATAAAACTCGATAATAATACAACTATCTGAATTTAGTCTTTTCAATGCTACGGTTATGTATAGACTATCCATTTCAAATAAAACAGACCACTTTCCTGTTCAGAATCCTTAACTTGTCCTGTCTGCATTTTAACCTTAACCATATGCACATGTTACGAGAGATGAGATAAACAAAACTGGGTTCAAAAGTAAATTGACATCTGTAAAGTAACAATTTTTACAAAAAAAATCTTTCAACAAAGATACCCACATCAACTAGATCTCATTAGACCCTTTGTACATCCTCCTGGTCTCTTCAGGGCTAGTACTTCTTGTCTGCTATCTGTATAGATCCACACATTTTTTTCATGAGACGTTTCCACTGGAAATCTCCTTTGTAGCTGACAATAGTGTAACTTTGAGTGGTTCACTTTATATTCTATCATATGCTAAGATCTCCTTACTATTAAGTTCTGGTCTAACTCGAATGGGCTTTGTTTTGACACTGGGAAAGCTCCTCTCCCAAGAAAAATTCCCTAGCTACTACAATGCCTATTTTAGAAGAAATGTTCTAACCAAAATATGCAGATCCAAGACCTGGTGACTATAGAGCCTGATGAGCTAGGAAAGTTATAATAAAACTCGATAATAATACAACTATCTGAATTTACTCTTTTCAATACCACGGTTATGTATAGACTATCCATTTCAAATAAAACAGACCACTTTCCTGTTCAGAATCCTTAACTTGTCCTGTCTGCATTTTAACCTTAACCATATGCACATGTTACGAGAGATGAGATAAACAAAACTGGGTTCAAAAGTAAATTGACATCTGTAAAGTAACAATTTTTACAAAAAAAATCTTTCAACAAAGATACCCACATCAACTAGATCTCATTAGACCCTTTGTACATCCTCTTGGTCTCTTCAGGGCTAGTAGTTCTTGTCTGCTATCTGTATAGATCCACACATTTTTTTCCTCAGACGTTTCCACTGGAAATCTCCTTTGTAGCTGACAATAGTGTAACTTTGAGTGGTTCACTTTATATTCTATCATATGCTGAGATCTCCTTACTATTAAGTTCTGGTCTAACTCGAATGGGCTTTGTTTTGACACTGGGAAAGCTCCTCTCCCAAGAAAAATTCCCTAGCTACTCCAATGCGTATTTTAGAAATATTCTAACCAAAATAAGGAGATCCAAGACCTGGTGACTATAGAGCCTGGTGAGCTAGGAAAGTTACAATAAAACTCGATAATAATACAACTATCTGAATTTACTCTTTTCAATACCACGGTTATGTATAGACTATCCATTTCAAATAAAACAGACCACTTTCCTTTTCAGAATCCTTAACTTGTCCTGTCTGCATTTTAACCTTAACCATATGCACATGTTACGAGAGATGAGATAAACAAAACTGGGTTCAAAAGTAAAGTGACATATGTAAAGTAACAATTTTTACAAAAAAACTCTTTCAACAAAGATAACCACATCACCTAGATCTAATTAGACCCTTTGTACATCCTCCTGGTCTCTTCAGGGCTAGTAGTTCTTGTCTGCTATCTGTATAGATCCACACATTTTTTTCCTCAGACGTTTCTACTGGAAATCTCCTTTGTAGTTGACAATAGTGTAACTTTGAGTGGTTCACTTTATATTCTATCATATGCTAAGATCTCCTTACTATTAACTTCTGGTCTAGCTCGAATGGGCTTTGTTTTGACACTGGGAAAGCTCCTCTCCCAAGAAAAATTCCCTAGCTACTACAATGCCTATTTTAGAAGAAATATTCTAACCAAAATATGCAGATCCAAGACCTAGTGACTATAGAGCCTGATGAACTAGGAAAGTTATAATAAAACTCGATAATAATACAACTATCTGAATTTACTCTTTTCAATACCACGGTTATGTATAGGCTATCCATTTCAAATAAAACAGACCACTTTCCTGTTCAGAATCCTTAACTTGTCCTGTCTGCATTTTAACCTTAACCATATGCACATGTTACGAGAGATGAGATAAACAAAACTGGGTTCAAAAGTAAATTGACATCTGTAAAGTAACAATTTTTACAAAAAAAATCTTTCAACAAAGATACCCACATCAACTAGATCTCATTAGACCCTTTGTGCATCCTCCTGGTCTCTTCAGGGCTAGTAGTGCTTGTCTGCTATCTGTATAGATCCACATATTTTTTTCCTCAGACGTTTCTACTGGAAATCTCCTTGGTAGCTGACAATAGTGTAACTTTGAGTGGTTCACTTTATATTCTATCATATGCTAAGATCTCCTTACTATTAAGTTCTGGTCTGACTCGAACGGGCTTTGTTTTGACACTGGGAAAGCTCCTTTCCCAAGAAAATTTTCCTAGCTACTCCAATGCCTATTTTAGAAATATTCTAGCCAAAATAAGGAGATCCAAGACCTGGTGACTATAGAGCCTGATGAGCTAGGAAAGTTATAATAAAACTCGATAATAATACAACTATCTAAATTTACTCTTTTCAATACCACGGTTATGTATAGACTGTCAATTTCAAATAAAACAGACCACTTTCCTTTTCAGAACCCTTAACCTGACCTGTCTGCATTTTAACCTTAACCATATGCGCATGTTACGAGAGATGAGATAAACAAAACTCGGTTCAAAAGTAAAGTGACATCTGTAAAGTAACAATTTTTACAAAAAAAATCTTTCAACAAAGATACCCACATCACCTAGATCTAATTAGACCCTTTGTACATCCTCCTGGTCTCTTCAGGGCTAGTACTTCTTGTCTGCTATCTGTATAGATCCACACATTTTTTTCATGAGACGTTTCCACTGGAAATCTCCTTTGTAGCTGACAATAGTGTAACTTTGAGTGGTTCACTTTATATTCTATCATATGCTAAGATCTCCTTACTATTAAGTTCTGGTCTAGCTCGAATGGGCTTTGTTTTGACACTGGGCAAGCTCCTCTCCCAAGAAAAATTCCCTAGCTACTACAATGCCTATTTTAGAAGAAATATTCTAACCAAAATATGTAGATCCAAGACCTAGTGACTATAGAGCCTGACGAGCTAGGAAAGTTATAATAAAACTCGATAATAATACAACTATCTGAATTTATTCTTTTCAATGCTACGGTTATGTATAGACTGTCCGTTTCAAATAAAACAGACCACTTTCCTTTTCAGAATCCTTAACTTGTCCTGTCTGCATTTTAACCTTAACCATATGCACATGTTACGAGAGATGAGATAAACAGAACTCGGTTCAAAAGTAAAGTGACATCTGTAAAGTAACAATTTTTACAAAAAAAATCTTTCAACAAAAATCCCCACATCACCTAGATCTCATTAGACCCTTTGTGCGTCCTCCTGGTCTCTTCAGAGCTAGTAGTGCTTGTCTGCTATCTGTATAGATCCACACATTTTTTTCCTCAGACGTTTCCACTGGAAATCTTCTTTGTAGCTGACAATAGTGTAACTTTGAGTGGTTCACTTTATATTTTATCATATGCTAAGATCTCCTTCCTATTAAGTTCTGGTCTGACTCGAACGGGCTTTGTTTTGACACTGGGAAAGCTCCTCTCCCAAGAAAATTTCCCTAGCTACTCCAATGCGTATTTTAGAAATATTCTAACCAAAATAAGGAGATCCAAGACCTGGTGACTATAGAGCCTGATGAGCTAGGAAAGTTATAATAAAACTCGATAATAATACAACTATCTGAATTTAGTCTTTTCAATGCTACGGTTATGTATAGACTGTCCGTTTCAAATAAAACAGACCACTTTCCTTTTTTTTAGTACCCTTAACTTGTCCTGCCTGCATTTTAAACCTAGTGAGATCCAATCAACTGATAATGAATCACGAAGGTAAGTGCGTATCTCATACTAGTTGCTGGCGTCGTAGCGTCATATGCAATGTCTATTTTCTCCCTCTACTAATACGCGGCATTCTACTCTCGACATTAGGGTGCGTTTGATTCTCTATCCTTTTCTTGCCTATCTCTCTCTCCTCCTCATCTCCCCCCCTCCTCTCCCCCTCCTCTCTCTCTTTCTCCTTGTTACTCTTCCGTATTTCGGCCTCGCGTTTCTACAATTTACTTCAGTACATTTTAAAATGGGATCGAAAGAAGTTTTACTTCAGTTGTTTGGTCTAAAGCACGCTTATTTTTTTTATCCAAAAATCTTTCAACAAAAATTGTAGACTCCTTTTTTTAAAATAATATTTGTTGTATAAGTACCGCCCATGGTATCTCGGAGATTTCCTTTAACAAATTGCAATGTTGAATATTTGCCAAACCCTCTCTCCAGATATTCGTCTATAAATAGATATTATTCAGCAAATTTCGTTAAGTAATAATTTAAAAATAATGATGTATAAATAAAGGTTAAAATCCAAGAAAACCGAGGGTCTCGACATACAAAACAAACCGTGTGTGTCTTCTCTATGTTTAGAAAACGATATTTACAAACAATTTGTTTAAAAGGAAATCTCGCAGACGTTGGAATCAGCTTTTTTATTCTCTTAAAGTTGCCAATAATGCAAAATACTGTTGGTTTAAAGCGATAAACAATAATATTGTTAAAGAATAAAAAAACAAAAGATAAGATCTACGATATTTCCAAATCAACAAGAAAAAAAAAGGAAGTACAAAAAAAACTCCAGCACAACGTGACACTTTCCTAAAACCGAAAAAAAATTGTTAAAAATTTAATGGCACTAGTAAAAAAAAAGGCTTCCTTCTAGTTTTTACGAACCCTGTATACAATATATATATATATATATATATATATATATATATATATACAGAAAAAACGTATTGTTTTATCACTAGACATTACCGAAAAGCCACCAAATCAAATAGAAAATAGGGTATTTTCGAGAATATCACTTCGAATAGACAAACACCTTTCGATTCAAAAGAAAAATAAAATATGAAAAGCTGGGAAACGATGAAAGGGATGGAATAGTTTTATTCTTATTGCTAGATATAAATAAGAGACGGACTCAAAAAATCCACTAAATTTAGTATTTCAAAACCACCCCGGTAATTTCATCTATTCTTAGAATCCAACTCTACATTCGTGGAAAATTCATGGATAAGTTTAGGGAACATTCTTCTTGATTGTCGGAGGTCGCGTGATATCCCGACTGGATATCCGGATGAAAATCTAGTTCCAGAGATTTCCCGCATTGTCCAAGAGCTTCCCTCAGGGTTCAGCTTTCGGTTAGGATGGATTTAGGCGGATTTCGAGGGGCGTTAGACCCCAGGATTCATTTGTTTTCCCATAATTATTAGTACACTGTTAAAAATTCCTATTTAAACTAGAGGAACCGACAGAGGAAATTTTGTTTTGTGAATTTGATCAATTTTTTGAAAAAAACTTCTGTGCAAAATGTCAACAAAATCGGACCAACCGTATAGGATAAGTTCAGAGTGTACCAGATTGCGGCGACATCTACCGGGACTAATTGTGAATCTAAACCATCCAGTTACTTCCTCAAACACACACAAAAAATCCCATCAAAATCGGTCCAGCCGTTTAGGAGGAGTTCAGTCACATACACACGTACAGAAGAATTATGTAGAGATAACATTCAATAAAAAAGAAGATCTGGATAAGGATTTCTAATGGAAACAATAAAAAATCAAGCTAGGAGTTCCAAAAATTAGCATCCAGAATATACTTCGATGCCTAGTAGTGATTGAGAAGACAATTATTTTTTTTTTAAGTGTAGCTTAATAGGATTAATTAGTTTTCTAGTATAATTATCTGTATCTGCCCCTTTTGTTGTTTAATTAGGTGAAGCTTAATAAGGGTATGCACGTACGGATACCGAATAATTTTGAATTAGGTTAATGTTGTTCAAATTGAAGAGATTAGCGGAGTGTAAATAATTTCGTATTAGAATGCTGATGATATATGGATTATAATTTAATATAGTTTTATGTAATCATGACTAACCTTACGACGTTTCGGGATTTTCTGAATGCGAAAAGTGACAACAAACCGGAGAAATAAAAACGACACAAGTGAAAACCCAAATAAATTATCTACAATTAAAAATCTAATCGTACGTCTATGATAAATAAAAAGTATTACAAGTTAACCCCCTTTCGAAAATTGTATCATACGTCCATGATATGGAAATTATTACAAATTATAAGGAAATTTTTGCTAATAAATGTATTCCTTTAAAAATATTTATAGTACGCTAATGATATAGAAATTTTTACAAATAAATTGATTCATTTTTAAAAATATTATCGTACGCCCGTGGTAAATGGTATTTTAACAAATAAATTGACGTCCATGGTAGAAGGAATATTTTACTAAATTAACCCCTAGTTAATATTTCATCCTACGTCTAATGTGTCCATCCCTAAATCGAGTTTGCGCACTATAAAGCAGTCGATACGATTCCAGAATGGTTCCTAAATGCCAGTTGGAACAAACCTAATAAAAACGACACGAAGTGAAAACCCAAATAAATGAACTCCAATTAAAAATCTAATCGTACGTCTATGATAAATAAAAAGTATTACAAATTAACCCCCTTTAAAAATATTTTCATACGTCCATGATATGAAAATGATTACAAATTAATAAGGAAATTTTTGCTAATAAATGTATTCCTTTAAATATATTTATCGTACGCTCATGATATAGAAATTTTTATAAATAAATTGATTCATTTATAAAAATATTATCATACGCCCTTGGTAAATGGTATTTTAACAAATAAATTGACTTCTATGGTAGAAGAAATATTTTACTAAATTAACCCCTAGTTAATATTTCATCCTACGTCTAATGTGTCCATCCCTAAATCGAGTTTGCGCACTATAAAGCACTCGATACGATTCCAAAATCCCAGTTGGAACAAACCTAATAAAAACGAAACAAGTGAAAACCCAAATAAATGAACTCCAATTAAAAATCTAATCGTAGGTACGTCTATGATAAATAAACAGTATTAAAAATTAACCCCCTTTAAAAATTGCATCATACGTGCATGATACATAAATTTTTGCTAATAAATGTATTCCTTTAAAAATATTTATCGTACGCTCATGATATAGAAATTTTTACAAATAAATATATCACTTACAAAAATATAATATAGTACGCCCCTGGTAAATGGTATTTTAACAAATAAATTGACGTCTATGGTAGAAGACATATTTTACTAAATTACCCCTAGTTAATATTTCATCCTACGTCTATGGTAGAAGGAAAATTTTACTAAATTAACCCCTATAAAATTTTTTATCTGAAACAGTGCATCGACAAGCTTGTTTCGGTCGTTTGGTGATGAAGCTCCATCGAAAACCTCGGTATATTGGCGAGGAATGGAAAAAGCTAATCAAAAATGTTCCTTAAACAAAAATATTTGTCAAAGAACAGTGACCGCTCACTAAGAAGCAACAACTACTTCTCGGGCTATATGCATCGACAGACATTGAATTACACTTCCAAGTTAAACAGGGTTGGAATATCTGCAAGATATAACCAACCATTCAGGTTTGTAATTAGAAGGGACAACATCACTTGTAGACCGGTTTCGGCGTATTTGCTATCCGTCCAGAAGCCCTGAGAGCATAATCCTGGACTTGAGACAACGTTGAAACCACATCAATATACATTAACCTCAGTAAAGGAAATGCTAAGAATGCGATAACAGCGACATCCCCACATCTAACCACAAACCAAAATTAAATAAACTTAGATTTGTTTCACTATTCGCGAAATATAAACAACTCCGAATTAACAGCAACAGCAACAGCAACAGCAACAGCAACAGCGAGAGTTCTATGGATATAAAGTTTTGAGTGACAAGTTTTCAGAAATTAGTTTACTATATAAAAGAAGAACGAACGTGCATTTCAACTGGAAATTGCTGTAAGTAACTGTAGGAGGCGGCATTTTATGTATATAGAAAGCAATTGAATTATTGAATGGGTTTCATTGGAATTTTAAGCCGACGAAATAGTTTTAAATATAAAAATCTAATTTCCATAATAGATTTCCAAGTAAAATAATAAACTTCTAATGGATAAAAAATTTTATGTGCCAGATTTTTATTCCTTTGTAAAGCAAGAGACAGAAGTGAAAACACCAATAAATGAATCCCTTTTAAAAAATTTATCGTAAGCCCATCGTAAATGGAATTTTTTCCGAAAAAAAACTACACATATATACATAGTATACATATGGCTCATGGAAAGCGTGACGAATGACCAAAAGTATTGTGTGTTGCATGAAAGCTTGACGAATGACCAAAAGTATTGTGTGTTGCATAACCAAAAGTATTGTGTGTTGCATAAAAGCTTGACGGATGACCAAAAGTATTGTGTGTTGCATAACCAAAACTATTGTGTGTTGCATAAAAGCTTGACGAATGACCAAAAGTATTGTGTGTTGCATAACCAAAATTATTGTGTGTTGCATAAAAGCGTGACGAATGACCAAAAGTATTGTGCGTTGCATAAAAGCTTGACGAATGACCAAAAGTATTGTGTGTTACATAACCAAAAGTATTGTGTGTTGCATACAAGCTTGACGAATGACCAAAAGTATTGTGTGTTGCCTAACCAAAATTATTGTGTGTTGCATAAAAGCGTGACGAATGACCAAAAGTATTGTGTGTTGCATAAAAGCTTGACGAATGACCAAAAGTATTGTGTGTTGCATAACCAAAAGTATTGTGTGTTGCATAAAAGCTTGACGAATGATCAAAAGTATTGTGTGTTGCATAACCAAAATTATTGTGTGTTGCATAAAAGCGTGACGAATGACCAAAAGTATTGTGTGTTGCATAAAAGCTTGACGAATGACCAAAAGTATTGTGTGTTGCATAACCAAAAGTATTGTGTGTTGCATAACCAAAAGTATTGTGTGTTGCATAACCAAAAGTATTGTGTGTTGCATAAAAGCTTGACGAATGATCAAAAGTATTGTGTGTTGCATAACCAAAATTATTGTGTGTTGCATAAAAGCTTGACGAATGACCAAAAGTATTGTGTGTTGCATAAAAGCTTGACGAATGACCAAAAGTATTGTGTGTTGCCTAACCAAAATTATTGTGTGTTGCATAAAAGCTTGACGAATAACCAAAAGTATTGTGTGTTGCATAACCAAAATTATTGTGTGTTGCATAAAAGCTTGACGAATGACCAAAAGTATTGTGTGTTGCATAACCAAAAGTATTGTGTGTTGCATAAAAGCTTGACGAATGACCAAAAGTATTGTGTGTTGCATAACCAAAAGTATTGTGTGTTGCATAAAAGCTTGACGAATGACCAAAAGTATTGTGTGTTGCATAATAGCGTGACGAATAACCAAAAGTATTGTGTGTTGCATACCCAAAATTATTGTGTGTTGCATAAAAGCTTGACGAATGACCAAAAGTATTGTGTGTTGCATAACCAAAAGTATTGTGTGTTGCATAAAAGCTTGACGAGTGACCAAAAGTATTGTGTGTTGCCTAACCAAAATTATAGTGTGTTGCATAAAAGCGTGACGAATGACCAAAAGTATTGTGTGTTGTATAAAAGCGTGACGATGACGAAAAATCCATGTTTTTTATTCACCCTAAAGTACCCAAATGAACGTCTAAAGAAGTTTTCACTTCAAAAATTACAAAATTAAGTGATTGTGTTTTCCAAAAAATTCCTAATAATTAGAAAACTTCTGGAATTGAAATTAGTCCAAGAGCTAGCCATCTAAGGCGCGTTAGAACTCTTTCTAAAGTCAATGAGAAGAGAGAGATTTTTAATATCCAATTTAAAAAAATATATCTGTCAACCATGCTTTTTTTTCTTATGTTTGTTTTTAGAAAGAGTATACCATATTTCCACCTTTTGCGATATCCGTCGAATGCTTTCTTCTTCTTTGCCTACATATATTAATCAGAATTTAATCCAATTCGCATCTATCGATCCGGCAACACCGCAAACCAGTTAAGTCCGATTGTATCAACATTTAATTTCGAAAAGCGAAGGAGTCAAGCAGAGAAAATTGTACGTGCTTTTGTCGTTCATTTTTTTTTTCGGCTTTTAAATGGGATCGACAATTATTGCAAATATACTCGTTTTTTACGTAATACGGTTTTTAATAAGATCCATCGGCCGGCGGTACTTTTACAAATTGTTATTTTCGGCCGTCAATCATAGCCAGTTGTGTGTAAAAATTCGATTTCAATTACGTCTACCTAATTAAAGTTAATTAGCGAGAGTTGTATCTGGCAAAGAAAAAATTAAAAATTTAACGACTGGCCTATAAATTTCTATACTAGATTTCCTATTGCATAGGAGCACAAGAAAGGGTCGGTAGCCATAAAGCGGCAATAAACCATTGGCGTTACATTTTTCGGTAAAGACCTGAATGGTTTCATTTGTCGGGTTTATTCAATAGAGCAAAAGTTAGGCAAGTATCATATTATTAGTTAGTATTGATAGCCGATTTTACGGATAAAATCCGTTACTGAAAATGGGTATTAACTGTAAGATCCATCCCTACTCGGCAAAACCCTTAAACTGACTGCACGACACTGGCGGCCAGCGGCTTATCATATTAATGAATCCTTGACCATTGTGCCGAATTTTACGACCCTATTGTATTTGAGTCGATTTAATTTTGGTAAAACCGATCTGTTTTAACATCTTAATCCACATAGAAAAAAAGAAAGACTCGCCTTATATTTTGTAACATGTCTATCGACCTGTTTCGATTTTATAGAATAAATCGCTCGCCGCCACATTAGCCACTTCCAATTATAGTTCTGTGATATCCAATTTCAACCCTGACCACCATAAGACAATTGACGTCTGCCAACGAACGCTTCCATTTTTTCCAACGCCACGAGGGACAGCCCTTTCCGCTATCGACCCTCTTCGAGGAAAGATAAAAAGATGGGAAGGGGAAAAATTGAAAGGGGAGTTGACAAGAGTCCTGATTGAAGACCTGAGGAGTTGGTTATAATGTAAGCACAGGAAAATGGATTACTTCCTAAGTCAGGCTCTGTCGGGACACGGGTCTTTCAGAACGTACACCAAGAAAATAGGGAAAACGGAGGAAGATGAGTGCATATATTGTGGGACGATGTAGAGCACACCCTTTTTACATGCATACGATGGAAGGAAATAGGCAGAGGGAAAAGTGGGATGGAAGCTAAAAAAGATAATCTGTTCAGGATAATGGTGGAAATGGAGAAAAATTGGCAAATAGTATCCAGATATGAGAGAGAAGTGATGGGGAAAAAGGAAAAAGAAGAAAGAGAACATCAGGGAATGACACAGTGAGAAAGGAATAGGAGGAGATAATACTTCCGTTTTTGATGGTATACCACCAGGGGTGGTTCCAAAAACGGAAAGTGGATATGAGGGGAATGGGGTGGTTTTAGTAGGGTCGGCTCTGGTCGGGGACAATGCGGCTCGCTAGCTTCACTTGTGGGGCTACCGAGTGGGATTGGCTCTCGATTGGGAAGAGTCCCACACTCCCGGGGAAAGGTAAAACAAGTACCCGGCGCCAGTGAGCAGGTTTTCACCCATCAAAAAAAAAGTATTTAGATGGATGACCATTGGGGAAACACCGTCGTAGAGCCCGTAGTTGTAGAAATAGACGTTAAATAACCGAATAAAAAAAAAGAAAAAAACCCCGGTAGATATAATAATAAGAGCCAAATTTTTGAATAAACTGTCACGAATAAACAATTTAACAGAAAACAACAACTTTATAAACAACAACGTGGGTTAATGTTATAAAATTGACGTTAACTTTTTTTATCATCAGCATCTCAATCTCCGTCGTAAAAAAAAGATCTTAAAAGGCACATATGAAACGGGCCGCGAAGAAATAATAAGCCGAGTGATGTGTGTATGACCCCAGCAACCTTATAAGTCTACAAAATGGGTACGCCTACGCTTACACGATAGGTAAAACTTTTCATTTATCTTCCAATCTTAAAAGTCGTTGCATTTTATCCCTATCTCGCTAATACTCAATTTTTAAGTGGTGATTAATAGAATAAAGACAAATATTGTGGCAAAGGCAATTTTCACAAAACCATCTCAACCTTTAGACTAAGACATGTACCTACCTGTTAGAAAATAGAAGAGATCGTCATGATTCCGAAACCTGGGAAACCTGTCTACTATCTGTCTACAATCCAGCTGCTGGACCAACGTGGAATAGTCAGAAGATTCAAAAGGACCAAACCTTTTGAGCTAGTGTAGTGGGTTTAAACCAAGAAATATCACCAGTGGGTTAAACTCGGTAAAACATTTTAGTTTTAAGATTTTAACTGAAGCTACTTTGAACTGCACACCGGTGTAGTTTGAAAAGGGTTTAAAGATATTGTTCAACATCAAGTCTACCTTCAGTCTTTAAAAAAGATAACTTAAAATTCCCTATAAATTGAGGTTATTTATATACCGGGTGCCCCATTTTAATTGCGAAAATCTCTGTTATTCTCTCTGGTTATTCTTTTTTGGTAGTAGAGTTTGTAAAAATTAGTAAATTGTGAAATATTTCAACTTTTTCGTCCTGTATTTCTAAAAAAGAAAATTATTTATTGCGCTACCTTTATTAAACTGATCATATTACCAAGGTTTTTGCGGCACCTTTTAAAATGAAAAAAATGCTACTTTTCCAGTCTTTTACAATGAATTTTCAATTTTTATATTATTATTGAGGCCAATACACGGAATGCTCTCTAACCAGTCCTCATTGACCATTGAACAGCGTTTCTATATTTTTTTTTTCAGTTTTTCTGCCTATTTTGCGCTACCTTCAAAAATTGAAAAATGCTTCTTGATAACAAACTTCAGCCGAATTAGACGGTATCGCTGGAAGGTGGAAAAAGAGTTTGGTTATTCTTTTTTGGTAGTAGAGTTTGTAAAAATTAGTAAATTGTGAAATAGTTTAACTTTATCGTACTGTATTTCTAAAAAAGAAAATTATTTTTTGCGCTACCTTTAAAAACTAATCATAGTACCAAGGTTTTTGCGGTACCTTTTAAAATGAAAAAAATGCTACTTTTCTAGTCTTTTACAAGAAATTTTCAATTTTTATATCATTATTGAGGCCAGTACAGGAAATGCTCTCTAACCAGTCCTCATTGACCATTGAACAGCGTTTCTATATTTTTTTTCAGATTTTCTGCCTATTTTGCGCTACCTTCAAAAATTGAAAAATGCTTCTTGATAAGAAACTTCAGCCGAATGAAACGGTGTTGCTGGAAGGTTAAGAAAGGGATTGGTTATTCTTTTTTGGTAGTAGAGTTTGTAAAAATTAGTAAATTGTGAAATATTTTTACTTTTTCGTCCTGTATTTCTAAAAAATAAAATTATTTTTTGCGCTACCTTTAATAAACTGATCATATTCCCAAGGTTTTTGCGGTACCTTTTAAAATGAAAAAAATGCTACTTTTCCAGTCTTTTACAAGAAATTTTCAATTTTTATATTATTATTGAGGCCAGTACAAGAAATGCTCTCTAACCAGTCCTCATTGACCACTGAACAGCGTTTCTATATTTTTTTTTCAGATTTTCTGCCTATTTTGCGCTACCTCCAAAAATTGAAAAATGCTTCTTGATAACAAACTTCAGCCGAATGAAACGGTATCGCTGGAAGGTGGAAAAAGAGTTTGATTATTCTTTTTTGGTAGTAGAGTTTGTAAAAATTAGTGAATTGTAAAATATTTCAACTTTGGCGTCTGTATTTCTAAAAAAGAAAATTATTTTTTGCGCTACCTTTATTAAACTGATCATAGTACCAAGGTGTTTGCGGCACCTTTTAAAATGAAAAAAATGCTACTTTTCGTCTTTACAAGAAATTTTCAATTTTTATTTTATTATTGAGGCCAGTACAAAAAATGCTCTCTAACCAGTCCTCAGTGACCATTGAACAGCATTTCTATAATTTTTTAACATTTTCTGCCTATTTTGCGCTACCTTCAAAAATTGAAAAATGCTTCTTGATAACGGTATCACTGGAAGGTGGAAAAACGGTTTGGTTATTCTTTTTTGATAGTAGAGTTTGTAAAAATTAGTAAATTGTAAAATATTTTAACTTTTTCGTCCTGTATTTCTAAAAAAGAGAATTATTTTCATCATTAAAAACCAAATAACTTACTCATTTTTCATTTAAACTTCAACAAATTAAACATTTTAGGAAATGGGAAGAGTTCAGCTTCAGATAGAATGGAAATATATAGGGTGCTTCATTAAAATATAGTCGATAAAAAATACCATTTTTTTTAAACACCCTATATAAGATTTCACGAATTAAACATTTATACAGAAAAAACTTTATATAAAAACAAATTGTTCATCGAATCGAATACCGCACCTCCCTCTCGTTTCTGAGTTACGAGATTGTTGCAATTAAAATGGGTCAGAAACTTCTGGGACACCCGGAATATTTGAGACACACTGTACACTAACGACCGGTGTAAGAACCTAACAGAAGCTTAAACTTGAAATATTCAAAGATATTAATCTATATACGATTTAATTGGATATGGGCATTCGAAGTAAGTGTGGGATGGAGTTGAATTTCTTGTCTCCAAATGCCTCAACGACCTTGATGGAGTAATTAAGTGATTTGCCATGTTATCCGATACAAAAAAAAAAGTATAAAAAAAATATCTGCAAGTGATCCGAGAAGTAAATCTAATTAAATATCTATATGAGGGTAACTTGAGAAATTTAAAAATTTAAATATTTTTTTATTAATAAACCGAAGAGAAGCAAGAAAATCTGGTGCCACTGATAACAGACTTTTGGAACTTGTTGTTGGGGTCGAGATGGGAAACCCATGTTCGAATGGGTCCAGGACCCAAACAGTGTTGGACTCATCCCCAAGGGGATACCTACCAACCAAACCCACCTCAAACTCACCGTTACCCCCGCCTCGGAATCACTACCTTAGCATCATTCGAGAGTGTGCGAGGGACTGTTGTTGGGGGTGGACATTCTGAAAGTAGGGGGAGTTTTGTCCTACAAAGTGAGCGGGTGCGATGACAAGCAGCTATTGGAAGCTATTCTCAATTGGTGGTGCTGAATGATGGACTACTGTCCACCTTCGTGAGGGGTGATGGAGGTTCGTGATGCATGTGATGAATGGCTGGGGGAAAGAGTGAGTAGTTGGAGGGTGCTGGAGGATGAGGAAAGCTTGAGCTTACATAGGTATGTGGAGACGTATATAAGGAAAGGGAGAAAGGAATTATTGGAAGAGTGGGAATGGAAGTGGACGAAGGCCGAGGCAGAGAGTATGAGGAAGAAAGTAATAGAGAAGATAGAAAGGGGACTTGGACATGATGCAAATGAATTGTATAATGTGATACATGGCTTGTAAAAGAGAGGGAAAGAGGGGTAATAGGCGTGAACGAAGGGCCAATTACTGGTGGAATGAGGAAATGAGGAACTGTGGAGGGAGTGTAAGCAAGAACGAAGACGGATGCTGAGGGGAAGAGGAAGGATAGAGGGATACAAAGAGAAGAAGAAGGAACAGGAGCGAAGGGTGGAGAAGGAAGTAGCAAGAGTTACTGGGAGAATTGAAAAACAATCAATGGGGAAAGGCATATGAGATAGGAGGTGGATGGATGAAAATAGGAACGAAGTGCTTGAGGAAGATTGGAAGGAGATTATAGGGAAATTGTTTACAGGGGAGAAGGAACAGTGGGGGACATAATTCGAGAAATCCAGGATACTAGGGGGGTAGTGAAAATGAGGGGGATAAGGCCGGTAGAAAAGTGGGAAGTAGAGGAGGGGGGGGGGAGAAACATTAAAGTAAGGAAAGCCCCAGGGATGGATGGTCTGAGGGGTGATATGATGAAGAGGCTGTTGGATGACAATGGGGAGTACTTCTGGAACTATTCAACAAGGTTCTGAGGGAGGAAGAGTTCCCGGAAGGATGGAAGGTGGCCAGGGTGATACTGATGAAGAAGGCGGGTAGAGAGGGGAAGCCTCCTAGGGTTAGAGTATCCAAGGGAGGATTTCTCCAAGAAGGACCTAGTGAAAAGACTGTTGAGCCTGATAAGGGCTACTGGTCTCTTCACATAAACGGTATAACCAAGAGCACAAAAGGGCTGAGGTCTCTAAGCCTCTGATTGTTGGTGCTGAACCAATCAATCAATTACCTGCAAAGTGCTGATCTGAAGTCATCTTTCAGTACATTTCTTTTTAATTGGAACCATATTCACAAATTAAAGAGATGAGACAAGGTAATATTTAATGTTTACTATTTTTCTTCTTGGTTTAAGAAAGTAAAAAGTCATTTGGGACTATATCAGGGTTATACGGTGGCTGAAACAGTTCTTAGAACAGTAAAAAAATAGGTTAAAACCAAAAAATTCTGGTCAATTTTTATCTGAAACTCACAATACCACCATTAATTATCCTCAGCCCTTAGACTGCTTCGTTGATAGCGTAGGTGCGTGCGTGGGGGTTATAAACTGGTTGTGATTAAAGCGGTACTTCTTTTAATATAAAAAAAAATCTTCTCACGATGTGTTGTTTGATTGTTTAGATAGGTGCGTTTTCAGTGAACTTTGAACTTCCTATTGAGGCGCCATATTAGTACCTAACGTCAAAAGCGATTTTGTGGTAAATAACCGTTTAGGTACATGGTAGATGTATTCGTTTTTGATAGTGGTTGAATTATTGTTAAATCAATCGTTAGAAGCATCTTCAAATCATTTTTACTTCCTCAACGACATCTATTATGTAATTAAATTTTGTACCTACACAGTTTTTAGTCCGAGAGCTAGTCGCGTAAAACGTACTTTATCGACTAAAAAACCTAGAAATTAACTAAAAATATTATAAATCTATGTTAGATGGAAATAAGCGAAAAAATTTACTAAAATCAACCAAAACTAGATAAAACTTCAATTTTCCCAGTTTTTTTTTCAAATTACAACCTAAAAGTGATACATATTAAAATTACTCGTTTTTTGTTGATATAAAAAAATTATTTTGAAAATTTCACTCTACTCTCTACTTTTTAACCAATAAGATGCCTTAATTTTGACTAGTTACCATGGCTATTTAAGTGGACATTTTTTGACAGTTGATAAGGTAAATTAAATTAAATTAACTTAAAATATCAGGTTGAATTAATAATTTTCTTATCGAATACCACGCAAGCTTAAATTATTCCTGGAAATTTCCTTTGGGGCTCGAATATTTCAAGAAAATTTCCGGAAATAATTTAAGCTCCTGTGATATTATAAGTGAAAATTTATCGACAAATATGATCAATTTATTAAAAAATAATTGCCAGGTAATGATTGGTGTTTTTAATTTCAAATAGAGATGGAAATTGAGGTAAACTTAATACAATTTCGAACAGTATTAGTTGATTGGCGGTCACATTTCTGTCCGACGATTCGTAATTTCACAATAATTACCACAATGCAAAAATGTTTGCTTCTGCATTCCTCTCATCATTATTAAAGATTCTGTGAAAATACATTTCGATACGTGCTCTAGTTCATTCATAAAAAGTAAAAATAGAAACTACGTCGTGAGTCAGATTCAACTTCATTTTCAAGCACGTCAATTGTTGTACCAAATTTCAGACCAATTCTCTGAATAAATAAATACGTGGGCTATGTTTTTAGAACTAGTTTTTAAATTCGAAAATACGGATAATATTGATATGTGTGGGGTTTCAAAAATATTTTGGCTCACCATGTGCTGATGAACAAAAAAAACTGTTTATTTTCGCGCGGAAAGAGAGAGTTGAACGACACCAAACAGAAAAATTTGTATTTCAAGCTTGGTTGAAATTTACACGAAGGTCAAAACGCAAACATTTCTGATTTTGTAATTTATCATTTTTTTCAAGAAAAATTACCTTCATTTCTATAAACTTCTTAAAAGTCCTTAAAATTACCTGAATTAAATTTCTTCGGGATTCCTTTAAGAACTCCTAAATTTTTTTTTAAATTCTCCAAAGGCCTGAATATTCCTTGAAATTCCTTTAAAGCTACTTAAAATTCACTAAAACTCCTTGAGTCCTAAGAATTCTTTGAAATTCCTTTGAAAACTTTAAAAAAGTCCGGAATATTGCTTAAAATTCTCTGAAAGTCTTGCATTGAGATCCGTTTAAGAACTCCTAAAAATTCCTTTAAAATTCTCAAAAGTCCTGGATATTCCTCAAAACTCCTTAAATTACCTGAATCAAAATTCTTCGAGATTCCTTTAAGAACTCCTAAAAATTTCTTTAAAATTCTAAAAAGTCCTGGATATTCCTTGAAATTCCTTTAAAGCTACTTAAAATTCACTAAAACTCCTTGAGCCCTAAGAATTCTTTGTAATTCCTTTAAAAACTTCCCTTAAATTTGTCAAAATTTCTTTAAAGTCCGGAATATTGCTTAAAATTCCCTGAAAGTCTTTAAAATGCATTGAGATTCGTTTAAAAACTCCTAAAAATTCCTTTAAAATTCTCAAAATTCCTTAAAAGTCCTGAATATTCCTCAAAATTCCTTAAAATTACCTGAATCAAATTTCTTCTAGATTCCTTTAAGAACTCCTACAGATTCCTTTAAAATTCTCAAAATTCCTCAAAAGTCCTGAATATTCCTTGGAATTCCTTTGAAGCTACTTAAAATTCACTAAAACTCCTTGAGTTCTAAGAATTCTTTGAAATTCCTTTAAAAACTTCTAAAATTCCCTTAAATTTGTCTAAATTTTTTTAAAATCCGGAATATTGCTTAAAATTCCCTGAAAGTATTTAAAATGCAATAAGATTCGTTTAAAAACTCCCAAAAATTCCTTTAAAATTCTCAAAATTCCTTAAAAGTCCTGAATATTCCTCAAAACTCCTTATAATTACCTTAATCAAATTTCTTCTAGATTCCTTTAAGAACTCCTAAAGATTCCTTTAAAATTCTCAAAATTCCTCAAAAGTCCTGAATATTCCTTGAAATTCCATTAAAGCTACTTAAAATTCATTAAAACTCCTTGATTTCTAAGAATTCTTTGAAATTCCTTTAAAAACTTCTAAAATTCTCTTAAATTTGTCAAAATTTTTTTAAAATCCGGAATTTTGCTTAAAATTCCCTGAAGGTATTTAAAATGCAATAAGATTCGTTTAAAAACTCCTAAAAATTCCTTTAAAATTCTCAAAATTCCTTAAAAGTTCTGAATATTCCTCAAAACTCCTTAAAATGTCCTTAAAATTACCTGAATCAAATTTCTTCGAGATTCCTTTAAGAACTCCTAAAAATGTCTTTAAAATTCTAAAAAGTCCTGAATATTCCTCGACATTCCTTTAAGGCTACTTAAAATTCACTAAAGCTCATCGAATCCTAAGAATTCTTAGAAATTCCTTTAAAAACTTCTAAAAATTCCCTTAAATTTGTCTAAATTTCTTTAAAGTCCGTAATATTGCTTAAAATTCCCTGAAAGTCTTTAAAATGCATTGAGATTCGTTTAAAAACTCCTTTAAAATTCTCAAAATTCCTTAAAATTACCTGAATCAAATTTCTCCGAGATTCCTTTAAGAACTCCTAAAAATTTCTTTAAAATTCTCAAAAGTCCTGAATATTCCTCGACATCCCTTTAAAGCTACTCAAAATTCACTAAAACTCATCGAGTCCTAAGAATTCTTTGAAATTTCTTTAAAAACTTCTAAAAATTCCCTTAAATTTGTCTAAATTTCTTTAAAGTCCGTAATATTGCTTAAAATTCCCTGAAAGTCTTTGAAGTGCATTGAGATTCGTTTAAAAACTCCTTTAAAATTCTCAAAATTCCTTAAAATTACCTGAATCAAATTTCTCCGAGATTCCTTTAAGAACTCCTAAAAATTTCTTTAAAATTCTCAAAAGTCCTGAATATTCCTCGACATCCCTTTAAAGCTACTCAAAATTCACTAAAACTCATCGAGTCCTAAGAATTCTTTGAAATTCCTTTAAAAACTTCTAAAAATTCCCTTAAATTTGTCTAAATTTCTTTAAAGTCCGTAATATTGCTTAAAATTCCCTGAAAGTCTTTAAAATGCATTGAGATTCGTTTAAAAACTCCTTTAAAATTCTCAAAATTCCTTAAAATTACCTGAATCAAATTTCTCCGAGATTCCTTTAAGAACTCCTAAAAATTTCTTTAAAATTCTCAAAAGTCCTGAATATTCCTCGACATCCCTTTAAAGCTACTCAAAATTCACTAAAACTCATCGAGTCCTAAGAATTCTTTGAAATTCCTTTAAAAACTTCTAAAAATTCCCTTAAATTTGTCTAAATTTCTTTAAAGTCCGTAATATTGCTTAAAATTCCCTGAAAGTCTTTAAAATGCATTGAGATTCGTTTAAAAACTCCTTTAAAATTCTCAAAATTCCTTAAAATTACCTGAATCAAATTTCTCCGAGATTCCTTTAAGAACTCCTAAAAATTTCTTTAAAATTCTCAAAAGTCCTGAATATTCCTCGACATCCCTTTAAAGCTACTCAAAATTCACTAAAACTCATCGAGTCCTAAGAATTCTTTGAAATTCCTTTAAAAACTTCTAAAAATTCCCTTAAATTTGTCTAAATTTCTTTAAAGTCCGTAATATTGCTTAAAATTCCCTGAAAGTCTTTAAAATGCATTGAGATTCGTTTAAAAACTCCTTTAAAATTCTCAAAATTCCTTAAAATTACCTGAAACAAATTTCTCCGAGATTCCTTTAAGAACTAAAAATTTCTTTAAAATTCTCAAAAGTCCTGAATATTTCTCGACATTCCTTTAAAGCTACTTAAAATTCATTAAAACTCATCGAGTCCTAAGAGTTCTTTGAAATTCCTTTAAAAACTTCTAAAAATTCCCTTAAATTTGTCTAAATTTCTTTAAAGTCCGTAATATTGCTTAAAATTCCCTGAAAGTCTTTAAAATGCATTGAGATTCCTTTAAAAACTTCTAAAAATTCCTTAAAAGTCCTGAATATTCCCCAAAACTCCTTAAAACGTTAAATTACCTGAAAGTCCTTAACATAATGTAACGTTTATTCTAATTTATATTTACAAATAATTTATATTTACAGATTTATATGTAATTCAGTCCTTATTTAATAATTTATCTAATACACTAAACACACTAATTATAATTTATATGAGAGTAAACACTTTATCCAGGCGCGATTACTTTCCTTCGGTATCAACACTTACTGATTGACTAATTGCCTGCAGCGATGCTCGTGGCCTATTTATACTGGCGCGTCGTAATTCTAGAATTCTCTCGACGTTCTGGCGGGTGCACTGGATATTTTCGATGTTTCGTATTTTGGATGCTTCTCGAAAATTGGGCGGAGGAGCCATAGTCGTCTCATACGGGGATTTCACTGGGGGCACTAAGTGACCATATTAATTTGAAATTCTTTTAAGAACTCTTAAGAAGGAGTCTATAAAATTGATAAACAGGTTTTGCTTGTCAAAATATCTTTTTCCACACAAAATTAAGTACTGATATTTGTGACAAAAAAAACTGAGAATACATTTATAAGTAACTCCAGTTTATACAGTTTGGAACACCCTGTAAAAGAAGAAAATTCGTCGAGGTTATAAATATCTCGGGCTAGCGACGAAACCGAAGAGAAAGAGTGTGTAGAACATTTGCAGTTTTAAACACTCTCAGACGTTTTGGGTCATGAACAAAATCAGACCAAACTAATTTATTTTTATTTTTCGCTAAACTACAAATGGCCCACGCCGTAAAAGTTTCAACAGGTCGTTGAGTCTGATCGTCTTACGTTTGGGTATCTCACACCAGTGGTCGTTTAGGCCAAACCAAGTCAATTCCGAACCATCATTTAAAAGTGCAAACTTCTCACCGTCAAAGTCACCTGTCAAAGTGTAACTGTCATCTGTCACCGCTTAAACGAGACCTGTCACCGTTATCGCTTTATCTGTCACCATATTCTGCAGTAAGTGAGGTTAGGTTGGGTTCTTGTTTTTTCCTTTACTGGGTAATATATCAGGGGATAATTTACCCAGTTTATACAAGGGAAATATTCTAGTCTTGCTTTAGGAAATTGGGATCACTTGAACTAAAACTTGCCCAGACCGTCACCGCTTAACAAAATTTTCAAAGGGGGTTAATTAATTAAATAAAATACCATTTTATTTATAAAAAAATTTATATAATGGAGGTAGGTGAAAATTTTTTGTAATAAAACCATTCTATTTCAAGGCCAAATACATCTTGCAGTTCATTTTAAGATCTATAAGGAAACAACTATTTTCTGTATTTTTAATAAATTGGTTTAGAATATATTAAGGAAAAATATCTTTTTTTTTCAAAAAATTATAAAAAAATTATATTTGAACCCCTCGCAATAAAATTTTTCATTTAATGTGCCACACAGTACATTTTCCCCAAAAAAACCCCCTCCATAAACAAAATTTTATTTCAGTATCGCCATATTTAATGACAGATTGTTTAATTAGCGAAACTGGCCTAATTTCTCGAAAAAACCTCGTGGATTTACCGAACGGAGATACGGCAGTATTTTCTTCTTCTTTTTTTTTCAACTTTCGTATTCTTGTTTCCTGCATTTTCGGTGTATTTAATTAAAGGCCACGGATTCATCGTTATTTTTTATTTTTTTTTTATTTATTTTGTCTAGTCCGTTTTAATGATATGCAAATGCACCGTACGAATATGCGATAGCGTGGGAGAATTATTTATTATAGAAATATTTAAAAAGGCCAAAGAAACAAAGTATCTGTCCATTTATAAAATTAATATTCAAATGGCGATTCGATTTTAAGTTGAACATTTATTTTTTTTAATGTCGTTAGCTTCGTTTCACGGCAATTTAATTTTATCGATACTTTACCGGTGGCTTGAGAAAAGTTTTTTTTTAAATCTCGTCAATTTTATTTCCAGAAATACGATTCTACCGACTGCGTGGCTGCAATTTTTGTTTACATCTAGTCAAAGATTAAGAAACATTTTATTATCTAGCTTATATTATCTAATCTTCAATGAAATATTTACTTTTTTTTTCATTCCGAGAAGTATCGTTTCATAGGAAAATACGGAAAAAATATAAAAAATTTAATGTGATTTTTAAACGGACGAGATTTTTGTCCAATATAGTCTGAATCGACGAAAACAACTAAAAATATGGATAAAACTAACTGAAAACTGTTAAAGGCAGAAAACAACCAACAAAAATGAATGGAAAAACCAAGAAATTTACTAAAAATATTTTAAATCAAACGCAATCTGATAAAAAAACAACCTAAAACATTAAAAATATTAAAAGTAACAAAAATAACTGAAAAAACGAAAAATTAACTAAAAACAGCTGAAAAAATGAATAGGAAGTCATGGGGCTGCCAAACGAAGAAAAAATGCATGAACCCCTTTCAATTATTTTATCGTACGCCTATGGTAAATGGAAAGTGTCACATATTAATTCCCTTTGAAAATTTTATCATACGTCCCTGATATTGAAATTTTTACAAATACATTGATCCCTAGAAAATATTTCATCGTACGTCTCTGACAGAAGGACATTTTTATAAATAAATTCACCACTTATAAAAATTTTATCATACGCCCATAGTAAATGAAAATTTTTGGCAATAAGTAAATTCGTTTTAAAAATTTTATCCTGCGCCCACGGTTGATGGTATTTAAAAAAATAAATTAGTCCCCTTTGATAATTTTAACGTACGCCCACGATATGAAAATTTTTACAAATAAAATGATCCTCCATAGAAAATTTATTGTGTGCCCGTGGTAGATGGAAATTTTTGCAATTAAATCTACCCTCTTCAATTATTCTATCGTGCACCTATGGTAAATGTAAATTGTCACAAATTAATTCCCTTTAGAAATTTTGTCTTACGTCCCTGATATAGACATTTTTACAAATACATTGATCCCTTGGAAAAATTTCTTCGTACGCTTCTAAGATAAATTTTAAGAAATGAATTAATCCCTTATAAAAATTTTAACATACTGCAAATGGAAATTTTTGCTAATAAATGAATCGTACGCCCATGGTAAATGGTGTTTTAAAAAATAAATTAATCCCCTTCAATAATTTTAATGTACGCCCACGATATGAAATTTTGTACAAATAAAATGATCCTCCATAGAAATTTGATTGTGTGCCCGTGGTGGATGGAAATTTTTGCAATTAAATTTACCCTCTTCAATTATTTTATCGTACACCTATGGTAAATGGAAATTGTCACAAATTAAATCCCTTTAGAAATTTTGTTTATGTCCCTGATATAGACATTTTTACAAATACATTGATCCCTTGGAAAAATTACATCGTACGCCTCTGAGATAAATTTTTAGAAATTATAAATATAAAATTATAAAAATTTTAACATACTGCAAATGGAAATTTTTGGTAATAAATGAATCGTACGCCCATGGTAAATGGTGTTTTAAAAAATAAATTAATCCCCTTCAATAATTTTAATGTACGCCCACGATATGAAATTTTGTACAAATAAAATGATCCTCCATAGAAATTTGATTGTGTGCCCGTGGTGGATGGAAATTTTTGCAATTAAATTTACCCTCTTCAATTATTTTATCGTACGCCTATTGGTAATGAAATTTGTCACAAATTAAATCCCTTTAGAAATTTTGTTTATGTCCCTGATATAGACATTTTTACAAATACATTGATCCCTTGGAAAAATTACATCGTACGCCTCTGAGATAAATTTTTAGAAATTATAAATATAAAATTATAAAAATTTTAACATACTGCAAATGGAAGTTTTTGGTAATAAATTAATCGTACGCCCATGGTAAATGGTATTTTTAAAAATAAATTATTCCCTTTCAATAATTTTAATGTACGCCCACGATATGAAATTTTGTACAAATAAAATGATCCTCCATAGAAATTTGATTGTGTGCCCGTGGTGGATGGAAATTTTTGCAATTAAATTTACCCTCTCCAAATATTTTAACGTACGCCTATTGGTAATGAAATTTGTCACAAATTAAATCCCTTTAGAAATTTTGTTTATGTCCCTGATATAGACATTTTTACAAATACATTGATCCCTTGGAAAATTACATCGTACGCCTCTGAGATAAATTTTTAGAAATGAATGAATCCCTTATAAAAATTTTCAACATTCCCCTTTAATAATTTTAATGTACGCCCATGATATGGAGATTTTTACAAATAAAATGGTCCCCTATAGAATTTTAATTGTATGCCCATGGTAGATGGAAATTTTTGCCATTAATTAAGCCCCTTTAAAAAATCTTATCGTACGCCCGTAGCAACTTCTGTATCATAGCCGTACGATAAAATTATTTAAAGTGATTCGTTTTATAATAAAAATGTCCATTTATCATTGGCGTACGATAAAACATTTATAAGTGGTTGATTTGTTAGTGGAAATTTTTTTTGCTACGGGCGTACGATAAGGTTTTTAAAAGGGGCTTAATTAATGGCAAAAATTTCCATCTACCATTGGGCATACAATTAAAATTCTATAGGGGATCATTTTATTTGTAAAAATCTCCATATCATGGGTGTACATTAAAATTATTGAAGGGGATTAATTTATTAGCAAAAATGTCCATCTTCAGTATGTTAAAAATTTTTATAAGGGATTAATTCATTTCTAAAAATTTATCTCAGAGGCGTACGATGAATTTTTTCCAAGGGATAAATGTATTTGTAAAAATGTCTATATCAGGGACGTAAAACAAAATTTCTAAAGGGAATTAATTTGTGACAATTTCCATTTACCATAGGTGTACGATAAAATAATTGAAGAGGGTAAATTTAATTGCAAAAATTTCCATCTACCACGGGCACACAATCAAATTTCTATGGAGGATCATTTTATTTGTATAAAATTTCATATCGTGGGCGTACATTAAAATTATTGAAGGGGAATAATTTATTTTTTAAAATACCATTTACCATGGGCGTACGATTCATTTATTAGCAAAAATTTCCATTTGCAGTATGTGAAAATTTTTATAAGGGATTAATTCATTTCTAAAAATTTATCTGAGGCGTACGATGAAATATTTCCAAGGGATCAATGTATTTGTAAAAATGTCTATATCAGGGACACAAGTTAAAATTTCTAAAGGGAATTAATTTGTGACAAATTTCATTAACCATAGGTGTACGATAAAATAATTGAAGAGGGTTAATTTAATTGCAAAAATCTCCATCTAAAACGGACACACAATCAAGTTTCTATGGAGGATCATTTTATCTGTAAAAAATTTCATATCGTGGGCGTACATTAAAATTATTGAAGGGGAATAATTTATTTTTTAAAATACCATTTACCATGGGCGTACGATTCATTTATTAGCAAAAATTTCCATTTGCAGTATGTTAAAATTTTTATAAGGGATTAATTCATTTCTTAAAATTTATCTTGGAAGCGTACGAAGAAATTTTTCCAAGGGATCAATGTATTTGTAAAAATGTTTATATCAGGGACTTAAGACAAAATTTCTAAAGGGAATTGATTTGTGACAATTTCCATTTACCATAGGCGTACGATAAAATAATTGAAGAGGGTAAATTTAATTGCAAAAATTTCCATCTAAAACGGACACACAATCAAATTTCTATGGAGGATCATTTTATTTGTAAAAAAATTCATATCGTGGGCGTACATTAAAATTATTGAAGGGGAATAATTTATTTTAAAAAATACCTTTTACCATGGGCGTACGATTCATTTATTAACAAAAATTTCCATCTGCAGTATGTTAAAATTTTTATAAGGGATTAATTCATTTCTAAAAATTTATCTCTGAGGCGTACGATGAAAAATTTCCAAGGGATCAATGTATTTGTAAAAATGTCTATATCAGGGACACAAGTTAAAATTTCTAAAGGGAATTAATTTGTGACAAATTTCATCAACCATAGGCGTACGATAAAATAATTGAAGAGGGTAAATTTAATGCAAAAATTTCTATCCACCACGGGCACACAATCAAATTTCTATGGAGGATCAATTTATTTGTAAAAAATTTCATATCGTGGGCGTACGATAAAATTATTAAAGGGGACTAATTTATTTTTTTAAATACCATCGACCGTGGGCGCAGGATAAAATTTTTAAAAGGAATTTACTTATTGGCAAAAATTTTCATTTACTATGGGCGTATGATAAAATTTTTATAAGTGGTGAATTTATTTATAAAAATGTCCTTCTATCAGAGACGTACGATGAAATATTTTCTAGGGATCAATGTATTTGTAATAATTTCTATATCAGGGACGTATGACAAAATTTCTAAAGGGAATCAATATGTGACACTTTCCATTTACCATAGGCGTACGAAAAAATAATTGAAGGGGGTTCATGCATTTTTCCTTCGTTTGGCAGCCCCATGACTTCCTATTCATTTTTTCAGCTTTTCTTTACATGTTTTTAGTTAATTTTTCGTTTCTTCAGTTATTTTCGTTGCTTTCAATATTTTTAATGTTTTAGGTTGCTTTTTATCAGACTGCATTGGATTTAAAATATTTTTAATCAATTTCTTGGTTTTTCCATTCATTTTTGTCGATATTTTTCTGCCTTTAACAGTTTTCAGTTAGTTTTATCCATATTTTTAGTTGTTTTCCTCGATTCAGTCTATATTGGACCAAAATCTCGTTAGTTCAAAGACAGAACTTAATCACATTGAATTTTTTATATTTTTTCCGTGTTTTCCTATGAAACGATACTTCTCGCAATTCCTAAAAATTCTCACAAACATTTTTGTCAAAACCGAGAAGCACATGTTCTGCACAATTACCAAAACTTTATCCTACGCCTATGATACGCGGTGACGGTTAGGCGGGGCCCAATCCATAATTTTTGCCCCTATAAAACGCGATTAAAGACGCACTATGAGAATAGCAAACGATTTGTCACCAAATAATGTAAATTTTCAACTCTCAAATTTTAAACCGATAACAATGAAACCTTTGTGAATATTCCAATGCCTCGTATATACCTTTCGACCGAGGAAAAAAAATTACAATCGCCAGAATGTCGTAAACGGCAGGCGCCTCCGAGATTTAAATTATCACTTTTAGTATTCATTTTCAAAATAGAATTTACATAATTCGTTCGGTTACTTCTCGGTAACTTGATTTATACCTAGTGAAGCGTTACTAAATAAGTAAGTAGTATTATGTTACCCAAGATGGCCATAAGATCCCGGCTGTTCAAGACTCATATATATATATATATATATATATATATATATATATATATATATATATATATACCGATATGAAAGAGAGAAAAAAAATATTTATTTGTCTTCGACGTGTTGAATGGAATAACGGACCTTTTGCTAGTGTTGCACGAAAGATATTTCAATAGAGATTAGAAAATAATATGTATAATGAGAAAGAAGGATTTCAATCAGTAGGTAACTTAAACGTATACAGTGTGGAACAGCCAAATAGAATAAATTCGATAACAAATAAATAAGGGCGTGTTGTTGTTTTAAAGGGGAATTTTTACCAAAAAAAATATAAATAATATACAGGTGTTTGCATTTAAAATAAGAAAGTTGGTATTGGCCCCTGACACACCCTATATAATTTTTTTTTGAAAAAAATGCGCATTTAAGAATACAAATCGATGTGTCCAAGCGTTTTTCCCAACACACCCTCATTTATTCGTTATCGAATTCATTCCATTTGGCTGTTCCACACTGTATGTATGTATCAACAAGCCAATATAAAAGTGTATTGATAAGATACATATAATTTATATATTATATCGAGTGTGTTTATTAAATGGGATTGTCCTAGAGTACCGTATGAAATATTTGTAATATAATAACTTTTGTTTATTTATAATAGAAAATGTGTGTCAATACATAAAGTATAGTAATTAAGGTTATTCATGATCCTGAAAAAAAAACAAAAAAAATATAAAACCGACTGAAAACAACCATCTGTTGACGGAAGAGCAGAAAGCAATTAGTGTTAAAAAACTCTAAACCGGTTTAACGCAGAAAACTCAAAAAAGATATACAGGGTGTCCCGTAAATTAGAGGCATGATAGATCGTTAAGAAATATTTAAAATACCCAAATACAACTTTTCTCTAACCTTCTTAGTTTGTGAGATATAGGCTGTTGAAGGGTGCAGAAGAAATACTCATTTTATTGCATATATTCTCGAGGGATAAAAGTACAAATTTAAAATTTTTTGTAGGTTATCGTCTCTTCAAAACAGTATTAATTTCGTCAAATTCTATTGAGCTTTTCCCTTTCCCGCCAATTTTTTGATTTATATTTCTAGTTCTCTTTTATAAGGGGATGAATTTATAACTTGTGATTTGGAAGGCTTTCGTCCCCTTGTAGTTACTCGCTTCTTAACCAGTGGAACGGGTGAAATATCGAATGGACTGACTATGGTTTTTGAACACCCTGGTTGGGATCCAGATATTTGGAACGGTCTGGTTGGGAATCTAGATCTTTTGAACACCCTGTTTGGGATCCATATATTTGGAACGGTCTGGTTGGGAATCTAGATCTTTTGAACACCCTGGTTGGGGATCCATATATTTGGAACGGTCTGGTTGGGAATTTAGATCTTTTGAACACCCTGGTTGGGGATCCAGATATTTGGAACGGTCTGGTTGGGAATCTAGATCTTTTGAACACCTTGGTTGGGGATCCATATATTTGGAATGGTCTGGTTGGGAATTTAGATCTTTTGAACACCCTGGTTGGGATCCATATACCTATTTGGAACGGTCTGGTTGCGAATCTAGATCTTTTGAACTCCCTGGTTGGGGATCCATATACCTATTTGGAACGGTCTGGTTGCGAATATAGATCTTTTGAACACCCTGGTTGGGGATCCAGATATTTGGAACGGTCTGGTTGGGAATTTAGATCTTTTGAACACCCTGGTTGGGGATCCAGATATTTGGAACGGTCTGGTTGGGAATTTAGATCTTTTGAACACCCTGGTTGGGGATCCAGATATTTGGAACGGTCTGGTTGGGAATCTAGATCTTTTGAACACCTTGGTTGGGGATCCAGATATTTGGAACGGTCTGGTTGGGAATCTAGATCTTTTGAACACCCTGGTTGGGGATCCATATATTTGGAACGGTCTGGTTGGGAATCTAGATCTTTTGAACACCCTGGTTGGGATCCATATATTTGGAACGGTCTGGTTGGAAATCTAGATCTTTTGAACACCCTGGATGGGGATCCATATATTTGGAACGGTCTGGTTGGGAATTTAGATCTTTTGAACAGCCTGGTTGGGAATCCATATATTTGGAACGGTCTGGTTGGGAATTTAGATCTTTTGAACAGCCTGGTTGGGAATCCATATATTTGGAACGGTCTGGTTGGGAATTTAGATCTTTTGAACACCTTGGTTGGGAATCCATATATTTGGAATGGTCTGGTTGGGAATCTAGATCTTTTGAACGATCAACATCAGTAATGGTCGAACGAGATTGTGGTTCTTGCAGCTCAGTTTCTGAGCCTGAACTACATGATTTTTCGGATTCACTTCTTTCGGCAATAAAGTCAGCCTCCGTAAAAACATTTTTAATAAGTGGACATATTCCCATCACTCTGAAGCCATTTACAGCTAACTCCGTTGTCTGGCATTTCAACAGAGCATTTCCAAGCAATTCAGCCAGATCAAATTGTTTTACTGCTCTGTTATTTATTCTTAACCAAGCCCTAATTTCTTCACTGTAGTAGGATTTAAGTGGCCCCATAAAAGTCTTGTCAAGAGGCTGAAGTTTATGAAGGGATATGATGTAAACATGATTTTTCCTTGCTATATTTATTACATCCAAATGTCTTGTATGACTGTAACGTCCATCCAATACAAGCAGCACTGGAAACTCTTCAGTTGGCTTAACAAACTGAATGAAGTGGTCCGCCGGTTTCCGCCTTATTTTTTTTTAAATTCATTACTACTTTTTATCGACGACAAGAAGGTAGTGGCGCCCTCAATTCTTACAACCTTTCTGTTATACGCATTATTGTATGTCAAAAATACACGAGGCAAGCCGAAGGTGGCCAATCGCGACCGGTGACTGGTGAGTCGCCATATTTGTTTTGTTTCGTGTTTCATTGCATGATTCTTGTTTGTCGATATTTTAGCTGTTTTTTTCACATATTTTTTGCGTTATTGATTTGTTCTTGTGTATATTTTTATCTTAAGACTCCACTTTTCAAGATTATATAGAAAATGATTTATCATTGTTATGTTCCTGGGTGTAAAAACGCCAACAAAGATAGCCAAACGCATACGTTCCTAAAGGACCCAGAGGTAAGTTTTGTGATATATTCAAGTAGCTATTTGTTCGTAATTAGTATTGAAAATATGGCGTTTGGCAAAAAAATATTGAATAAACAACTTTTAAAATCTTCTAGATATTCAAAATTCCCGCAATCCAATGAATCTCTTATATAGTTGACACACAAGTCGCAGCAAGGGGCGCCACTAGCCTCAAGGTCCAGCCGGTTATTAGACACTTGCCTATCTATGTCAGAGTATATACATTCTTTATCTATGGTCGAAACTAGGAATGGAGAACTATCGATAGTCCCGGCTATCGATATTTATCGATAGTGCTATTTTTACTATCGATTATTATCGATAGTTTTACAATATCAGTAATATCATTGTACGATTTTTGTCAAAATGTTAAAAATATACATAAATTTATATATATTTATTTCAAAACAGAATTTCTGAAAAATTGTCAAAAATGGTCAATAATTGTCAAAAACTGTCAGAAATGGTCAAAAATAGTCAATAATTATTGAAATTTTGAAAAAAAAAATGGTGAATAATTATAAAAAACTGTCAAAAATGGTCAATAATTGTCAAAAACTGTCAAAAATTTTTAAAAGGGTCAAAAACTGTCAAAAATGGTCAAAAACTGTCAATAATTGTCAAAATTTTTTGAAAAATTGTTAAAAATGGTCAAAAACTTTTAAAAATGGTCGATAATTTTGAAAAATGGTGAAAGTATTTGAAAAATTGTCAATAATTGTCAAAAACTGTCAAAAATGGTCAATAATTGTCAAAAATGATCAGAAATGGTCAATGATTGTTAAAAATTATCAAAAACTGTCAAAGATGGTCAATAATTGTCAAAAACCTTCAAAAATGGTTAATAGTTGTCAAAAATTATCAAAAATGGTCAATAATTGTCAAAAACTGTCAAAATTTTTGGAAAATTGTTAAAATGGTCAAAAACTTTCAAAAATGGTCGATAATTTTGAAAAATGGTGAAATTTTTTGAAAAATTGTCAAAAATTATCAAAAATGGTCAATAATTGTCAAAAACTGTCAATAATTGTCAAAAATTTGCTCTAAGATTTGGTTCCAATGGATACAAAAATACATTTCTTTTCATGGAGAATAACAATAGTGCTTAAAAGTTATCTACTGTTTATTTCTAGCTCTACAGGTTGTTTCCAAAGTAATTTGAAATATTGTTGTGGGTGATTCCTGTCATTTAATTTTAAGACGAAAAGTTCCTATAAACATGTGTGATAAGTTGTGATACAGATACAAAAACTGTCAAAAATTTTTAAAAGGTTCAAAAACTGTCAAAAATGGTCAAAAACTGTCAATAATTGCCAAAATTTTTGAAAAATTGTTTAAAATGGTCAAAAACTTTTAAAAATGGTCGATAATTTTGGAAAATGGTGAAATTATTTGAAAAATTATCAATAATTGTCAAAAACTGTCAAAAATGGCCAATAATTGTCAAAAATGATCAGAAATGGTCAATGATTGTTAAAAATTATCAAAAACTGTCAAAGATGGTCAATAATTGTCAAAAACTTTCAAAAATGGTTAATAGTTGTCAAAAATTATCAAAAATGGTCAATAATTGTCAAAAACTGTCAAAATTTTTGGAAAATGGTTAAAATGGTCAAAAACTTTCAAAAATGGTCGATAATTTTGAAAAATGATGAAATTTTTTGAAAAATTGTCAAAAATTATCAAAAATGGTCAATAATTGTCAAAAACTGTCAATAATTGTCAAAAATTTGCTCTCAGATTTGGTTCCAATGGATACAAAAATACATTTCTTTTCATGGAGAATAACAATAGTGCTTGAAAGTTATATTCTGTTTATTTCGAGCTCTACGGGGTGTTTCCAAAGTAATTTGAAATATTGTTGTGGGTGATCCCTCTCATTTAATTTTAAGACGAAAAGTTCCTATAAACATGTGTGATAGGTTGTGATACAGATACAAAAACTGTCAAAAATTTTTAAAAGGGTCAAAAACTGTCAAAAATGGTCAAAAACTGTCAATAATTGCCAAAATTTTTGAAAAATTGTTAAAAATGGTCAAAAACTTTTAAAAATGGTCGATAATTTTGAATAATGGTGACATTATTGAAAAATTATCAATAATTGTCAAAAACTGTCAAAAATGGTCAATAATTGTCAAAAATGATCAGAAATGGTCAATGATTGTTAAAAATTATCAAAAGCTGTCAAAGATGGTCAATAATTGTCAAAAACTTTCAAAAATGGTTAATAGTTGTCAAAAATTATCAAAAATGGTCAATAATTGTCAAAAACTGTCAATAATTGTCAAAAATTTGCTCTCAGATTTGGTTCCAATGGATACAAAAATACATTTCTTTTCATGGAGAATAACAATAGTGCTTAAAAGTTATCTACTGTTTATTTCTAGCTCTACGGGGTGTTTCCAAAGTAATTTGAAATATTGTTGTGGGTGATCCCTGTCATTTAATTTTAAGACGAAAAGTTCCTATAAACATGTGTGATACGTTGAGATACAGGGTGCACAAACTGCTTAATATGTTTATTATTTTAATAGAAGCAATAACATTGTGATACACATAAAACTAGTAAATTTCAGAGCAAATGTTCAAAATGTACAGCTCCAGCTAAAATACCAGCATCCGCTCGACGTCTAATGGATTGCCGAAGAAGTTCGAAAAGCATTACAGCCTCATAAGATGCAATTTTGAAGATCTTGTAATTTTAAGATCGGAGTTGTGTAAACGAGTGATTTTAAATATCCTCACACACAAAAATCCAGGGGATTGAGTTCAGGTGATTTTGGGAACCTCGTCCTAGCCAACAGTCAAAGCTCCCGTACGATTACTGCAAAATGTGGGGGAGTACCGCCATGCATGAACCACATACGTCTTCTAATTATCCAAAAGAACTGGAAGTTCATTTTCTAGAAAATGAAGATTTTTCAAGGAAAAATGGTCCTAATAAATAATCGTCGATAATACCAATCCAAACATTGACCGAAAAGTAGGAAAAATTATGGTCGAAATAAATTCCACTCGTTTATTACAAAAAGTTACCCTGTATCTCATTAACGCCTAAACTTATCACACAATATTTCAGATTACTTTGGAAACACCTTGTATATACAAAATATAATATATACAACCCTCGTATATGAAACGCATTACGTTACACCACTGACATTTCCCTATTTATCGTTGATGTATTAATAGAAAGCAAATTAAATCATGTTAGAAACGCTGCTGTGCATACATTTGACATAATTCCCTATTGAAATTTACTCGTAAGAAACGGCATAAAGCCAGTTCAATTTCCTCATCTTTTCACTAACTAAGTACACGGACAGTCAAAGAGAAATACAGATCCAATTTTAAATGGCGTTTTCATTAAATCTTAATGCATTTAATCTTAACCTGAATTAATTATGACAAGTGAGATGGCGATATCGATTGTTTCATATCGACAGCTATTGGTTAAGCATATTCGAGAAAACGCCCAACCAGTGTAAAACACTCAGAAGCGTGCAAGCTGTAGTCCTGTTAAAAAGTGTGTAAACGTTATTCCGCATCAAGCATCAGTACTCGGCGAAAACCAAAATTGGAAAGCGGGCTGGTGTCCACCGTTGACCTCAAGGTGTTATATGGGAACGGAATTTGCCGAGCGCTGACGATCTTCGCGGCGTGCGAGAAACACGCCCGAAGTTTAGATGTGATGGGTCAATAGCCCGGTTTAATATCGACGATGAATCGACTTACGTCGGCTGATTATTACACGCTTAGAAAAGAGATGAGTAGAGGGGTTGGCAGGCTATATTTTGATTTAAAGGAGAGCATTTGAAGCGAAATAATGAGAATAATGAGCTGTTTTGCCGTAATAAGTTGTTGCAAATACAAAAGATGTGTACAAATGAAATCTCACCAGCTTCAAAAAATATAAAATATTACAGATATTAAAAAATATATATTTTGCCCGCTAAAATAAATCATTTAGTACGAGAGTATTAATTTAATTTAAATAAATTAAGTATAGTATACCTGAACAATTTATTATTTTTCCGAAAAAAAAAAGTTTAAAATATTTTTAGCGTCAATTTTACGTAAGGGGAGGGGGGTCCAGACAAATCTCACTAATTCTCACCAAAGGGGGAGTGGGTAGTCTAAGCTGACTTCTATATTTAAAATATTTGACTTTATGTTGATTTTATAAAAAAATATTTCATAAAAATATGAAAAATGTGTGACGTCACATCAGGGGGGAGGGGGTTCTAAAAATGTGAGAATCTGTGACAAAGACGAGGGGGAGGGGTTAAGAAGTCCTAAAATTCGTGTGACGTAATTTATAAATCGCCCCCTAGTTTATTATTATTTTTTACTGTTTGTTTCGTTTTAAAAACGTGGTAACTTTATTAAAAAAAATATAATTTAATTTATTTTTAATCACGATTAAAGACAATCGGCTAATAACAGTTCATACTGGGTTTATTAAAAACAGCGAAAGAAATATTATTTTGTACATTTATTTATTATTAATGAATGGCTTCAACCGACGCAAATGCGTATTATAATTTATTCGTCTGACGAATGGTTGTCGATCGGGCGGAGTCATAATCTTCCTAGACTCATTTTTGTAGTATCTACTAACAGAAACCCCCCAAAATCAGATAAATTTATACAAAAACAAGTGAAAACCAAAAAATTATGAAAAAAATATTCCTTTATTAGGTACTAGTTTTTGTAATAAGAAACAGGTACCAACTTGTATTTCATTCGAAATAAAACATGAAGAGACTTGAATGGCGTTTTATTTACCTGATGCAAAAAGGCATTTTAAATTGAGAAATCGGTCAGTCTGACTAACTGTAAAGGCCATAAATACCTGTGTATAAATACCTAGATTGATATACATACGTAAGTAGTTTGTTCCTGTAGATACACAAAAGGAAATACTAGGTTTCAAATTAATGTGTGTATATAAAATAGTTTTGAATTATCATGTGTGTAGAATACACGTCTCCGTATGTGTGGGTCAACAACTCCATTTGTTATTATTTTTTATTCAATTAATAAACTGGAACATAGCTCAGAGATATCCGATGCTTTATACTATACTGAGTGTCCCAAAATAAACTATTTATTCTTTTGTAAAAAACACACTTTATATACTGGGTGTTTCTAAATTCATGCGTGAAAATTCAGGAGGAGGCTAATATGAAATTAAGATGGGTCTTTCCTATAACAAAATTTCCTCAGCTCACCCCTTTCCTAAATCTCACCCTTAGCAACCCTTACTTTATTTCCCATCAAAACTTTTTTTCGAGGTGAAGTTTTATTAAATGAAATTTGTTTTATCTAAAAAAAATGTATTCCTAATTTTTTTCCCAAAACCAATAGCTGCAGAGAAAAAAAATAAACACCATAATTTATAATTTTTTAAAATAAATTTAGTGGAAAACAGTAAAGATGTAAAATGTAATACGATTCATATTAAATGCTGGAAATTACAGAATTTCAAGTTTCCAGCTTTACTGAAATTTTAGAAAAAAATCTGGAAATCGGTTGACCATAAAGACCATCCCTGAAACTTCCCGCTAAATTCAATTTTCAAACGCATGCAGCCAATTCGGAGATGTTTTGAAAAAACTTACTTTTTTCACTTTTTTGCAATTTCTCAAAATACCGGTCCGAATTGGTTGTTCCAACTCACAGGAAATCTAAGTTTGGTGAAGCCCTTTCGAATGACACCAACTACGATCAAATCGGTCAAACCGTTCAGAAGTTATAACACACACACAAACACACACAAACACACACACACAAACACACACACACAAACACACACACACAAACACACACACAAACACACACACAAACACACACAAACACACACAAACAAACAAACACACAAACAAACACACAAACAAACAAACACACAAACAAACACACAAACACAAAAACAAACAAACACACAAACAAACAAACACACAAACAAACACACAAACAAACACACAAACAAACACACACACAAACACACAAACCAACAAACAAAGACACAAACAAACAAACAAACAAACAAACATACAAACAAACATACAAACAAACAAACACACAAACAAACACACAAACAAACACACAAACAAACACACAAACAAACACACAAACAAACACACAAACAAACAAACAAACAAACAAACAAACATACAAACAAACAAACACACAAACAAACACACAAACACACAAACAAACACACAAACAAACAAACATACAAACAAACATACAAACAAACATACAAACAAACAAACACACAAACAAACACACAAACAAACACACAAACAAACACACAAACACACAAACAAACACACAAACACACAAACAAACACACAAACACACAAACAAACACACAAACAAACAAACACACAAACAAACACACAAACAAACACACAAACAAACACACAAACAAACACACAAACAAACACACAAACAAACAAACAAACAAACAAACAAACAAACATACAAACAAACAAACATACAAACAAACACACAAACAAACACACAAACACTCAAACAAACACACAAACAAACAAACATACAAACAAACATACAAACAAACATACAAACAAACAAACACACAAACAAACACACAAACAAACACACAAACACACAAACAAACACACAAACACACAAACAAACACACAATCACACAAACACACAAACACACAAACAAACAAACACACAAACAAACACACAAACAAACAAACACACAAACAAACACACAAACAAACACACAAACAAACACACAAACAAACACACAAACAAACACACAAACAAACACACAAACAAACACACAAACAAACACACACACAAACACATTAGGAAGAATCATTGATTTTCTTAGCGGGAAGTTAAAAAACTCAATTTTAGTCACCTCCTTTTAAGGGTGATATCTTTGAAAGAGGTGGGCTGAGGAAATTTAGTTATATTGTATTTCATACGAACAATCACCTCCTGAATTTTGTCGCATGAATTTATAAACACCCTGTATGTAGAAGCGCCTTTACAAGATTCTACTCCCTTTGGGATGCTCTAGACAGATTTTTGTGCTTTTGACTGGAAAAAATCGGACGAATTCATCGGTCGTATAAGCCAAACTTCGTCGTCGTTTCAATAAACTCTTTTTTTTTTCTTGAATCCCAAAGCAAAAAAATGTCGGCCATAGCATTGCAGTAAATAAAAATCTTCGAAGCGAGTCCGAGGACCATATAACGTCTCGTGACCCGAAGAAAATCCACCCTTAAAGTCAGCAAACTATGAAAGAATTATTGTAGGGTTAATATATACCGTACAAAAGGGGTGGATTTTAGATTTAGACGGAAAATTATTAGAAAAAGTAGTTCACTAATCACTAAATAGGAGTTGTGCGGTTGGATGCCTTGGATTATAATTTTACATTTATGGTAAGTTTTTATTTCATCAACTGATGTTACTAGCATTAAATAAATACACTGAATTTAAAAAATTTTATTAAAAACAATCTCCATTATTAGTAGCCGATACTGTCATTTAATTGTTTATATACTGCGTGTCCCAAGAAAAAGGTAACACCTTGGAATTAATATCGTCACTTTTTTCTAGGAATATATAACGTGACAGGCTTTTTATGGGGGGTAGGAAAAATGAGGGAGATAAGGCCGGTAGAGAAGTGGGAAGTAGAGGAGGGGAGGAGAAACATTAAATTAAGAAAGCCCTAGGGATAGATGTCCTGAGGGGTGATATGATGAAGAGGTTTTTGGATGACATCTATTCAACTAGGGGAGGCGGTGTACTGGGAGAACATGGTGGAGATAATGTTGAGGGGGGAAGAGGAATGGATGGAGGTGAGTGGCGTAGTAGAGAGCATGGTTAGGGGGACATGAGGACTCGATATGGCATGAGAGGTAGGAGTGATAGTAGGGAGAAGACGACGATGTGAGCGGAGAGTGTTCGAGGGACCGCCGCCCGTCTCGAAGTATGATAGGGTAGTGATTCTGAGGCGGGGGTAACAGCGAGTTTGAGGAGGGTTTGGTTGGTAGGCATCCCCTTGGGGATGAGTCCAACATTGTTTGGGTCCTGGATCCATTCGGACATGAGTTTCACAACTCGATTCGAAAACAATGAGACAATCAGTATAATTAATTGTAAATAATTTGCATAAACAAAAGTATTATCAACATTTTGAAGTGTCCCAAAAACTAATAATATGACATAAAGTATTAATATTATTTTCAGCCCTCTGTCATCTTCCAAATTTTCGGGACGCGCTGTATATTAACTCTAGAACGCCCTGTAAATAATTTTTATTAAAATAGCGACACGTTTTTCGAAAAACGACCAAAAGGGAAATACAGGTACGTCCAGCGATATTATCATCCTTAGTGTCCTTCATCCTTTTGTCGGTCGAAAGTTCTTAAATCATATTTTTGACACTCTCACAGGTAAGATATTTATGAAGGTACCCAACAACGAGGATCCCGCCAAACGCGATAGAAATTTAAGAAATTATATTTTTAAGGGCGCACTTCATCACCTAAAATTTTGGAAAACGGTGACAAGTTCATTGCTTGAATCTTTTTTATCTTTTTTAAAAATCGAGTGAAGAAAGAAGGAGGAAGAAAAAAAAGAAGAATCTTCTTTGTGGTTTATTTTGTTATAAACTGAACTAAAATTGTAAATAAGATAATATTATGCAAAGATAATATTTATGCATTGCATGTATAAATAAATTGTTTATCTTCATATTATTAATAACAAAAAGCGACTTTGGAAATATTTAATTTAATTTAATTTCATTTAAATAACTGGAATGTTTATTTTACTCCCCCCGTACACTCGCTTATACCGTCCAACTGTTCTACTTTTAAAATCATTTTTTCTTTCTATAATAAAGTTATCGTTAAACACTCTGTACGTTTAATTGGCGGCTTCTTTCAATATCATCTACAGTTCGTTTACTTTTCCTAGAGCATTGAAATCAATTATGTCTTAATTATAGCCAGTCGACTATAGTGTTGTCAGTCTATAGAGTATTTCTGCAATAACAAAAATAGTGCGAGAGCTCTATTTAAAACGTGGACATTTCAACTTTATTGCGCTGTATCTCAGGAAAACTGTAAGCTACAAATAAGAGTTGTTGGTAGTGCTATAATTGAGCACACTAAATCAATAAAATTGAAATTCTATATAATATATACAGATTGCGAAAAATCTTATCTGGACATACGATTTGCACAGGTGCGACGGGGATAGTATGAGCAACGCTGCTTGAGGGAGAGAGAGGAATTGTTCGCACACGCCCATCTAGATGGGCGTGCACGAACAATTCTTCTCTCTCTTTGAAGTGGTGTTGTTCGTATTGTCCTTGTCGTGCTTGTGTGGGTCGTATGTCGAGATAAGATTTTTCGCAATCTGTATATAGGGTGTTCCATTTAACTAAACTATAACTGTATATTAGGAAATTATTTTCAAAAGTGAAGCTTTTATGAGAAACTTTTTTTCGTATCTCTCTACTTCCAACACACCACACCAGATTCAATTAGGCCAGCCGGGCGCTAAGGCAGTTGTCACTAGTGATGAGCGATATCGTGATTTTTTAATATCAGTTATTTTAAAACGTTACGTGATCACGACATTTTATATTTTGTTTTGAAAATACGATAGGAAAAATTGCACCTATTTTCATTTTGTAAGATTATCTATTTGCTATATTTGTACAGTCTATTTATAATCCTACGGTAATGAATAAAATAAAATTAGATTTTGTTGACAAATTTTAATCGAATGGATGGAGGTCAATATTTTCGAATATTTCGATTCGTTCATTCAATTCATTGTCGTTTTCGTTGGCTGTGATTATTTTTCCTTAAAGGAACTGTGTGACTGACTGTGATTTTTTCGTATCAGTGAAAAAGTAACAGTTCGTTGTCACTAGTCACTAGCACTTCGGCAGCACAACTTCATCTCTCCTCCTCTCTTTGGCACCCTTGCAAATAACGGTACCAGCGCGATTTGGAGTTAATTTTTTTATTTCCAATTGCCATGGCCCCTGCTGCCCCCTCCACGCTACGCCACTTCTTTTTCCCATCTAAAATTCATCTCTCGCAGAATTTTCCACAATTTCAGAAGTAATGGCGAAACTTAAATATAAAATTCACACGCATAAACTTCTAGCTTCTCTACCAACGGATTTTATATATTTTTTATAAAACCATGGCTAGCGTAGCAATAATTACGGTCCATACAAGTTTGTATAAAAAGTACTCCCGCAGTAGTACTAGTAGTACTAGTAGTAATAGAACCACGAGATCGATAATGTTATTCAATTAGCGACGCAGATGGGTGACTGACAACCAAACGTCTAATGTGACTTATCGTCACATTTCCGATATAAATTTCCTGATAACTTATTGTTTTCATACACGAGTCGAGACAAATTATACGGGGTATAACCACATTATACTCCACACATCGATCCTTTAGAAAAAAATATTTAAATCTATTTTAATTACTTACTTGGTATTTTTTTTTATGAAGGTAGGTAGACGATTTGGTCGGTCGGTTTATATACGGGTATATATATATAAACCAACCCCTCTTTTATAGATATTTACAACAACAGTAAATAAAAACAGGTAGGATTATAGAAAACAGGTAGATCGTTCATTCTTTCAAATATATGAATACAAAAGATCATTCTTGTCTAGATAGAAATGGAAATATATTATATGAAAAGAATGAATGGAATTTTGTAGTAGCTTGGACTTGTTTGCGAAACGTAAGATGTGGCAACTTTGCTACAAAGAACCCCTCACTAAACCCAAGGGAAATTTAGTTCCAGTCAAAAGTCTTAAAAAAGCCAGATACAAAAATTGACAGTTTCCCACTTGATTCCAAACAAGTGTTATTTGAAAGTGTCTAGAATTGATATCGCTTTTCCTTCTTTAATAACCGTTCGACGTCTCATTAGCCACTTCCAACTCTGACCATAAGATAATTGTCACCTGTCAACGGCAGCCATTTTCACGACGGTAGCGCCGAACTCCATCTGATCGCTTCGAGCAAAGCTCCTCTCGCTATTAACTGTCCTACAGCCAAGCCCTAGGATACATCTAGTATCCTGGGATAATTTTTGAAGTCCGACCCAAGCTCATCACTGAGAATCATCCAGGACATATCCAGTTAAATTCTAAGACATCCTCCAGGACAACTCTAGTCTTTCGTATCAGTCTACCACCCATCCAGGAAGAAGTTAAAATAAGTACAGGCTTCTTTTGATCCGTTAACTTGGCAAGATTAAAATTAATTTTTTTTAAACTTGAATATGTTGAGGATTTTACAGAAATATATTTTTTTAAAATGGTAATTAATTCAATATTCGAACTAGCTTTGAATCTAGCATTTCCTAGCAAAAAAATTATCAAGAATGTTCCAAAAACTGCATATATATATATATATTGAATATCCTGCGATAACTCAGACAACAAAGGCCACAAAACGTCAAAAAAGAAGATTATGTTACATAGAACATGATAAATATGAAATAACATGCAAATGTCGTTAAAATATTGTTCTGTATCCATAGAAACCGAAAACAAAACTGAGGCATTAAAGACAGAGAGCCAGAAGGGACGATCTCTGAAAGGGCCATTCTTGAGCCGCCCTTTATTACACCAGACTGTTTGTCTTTTAAAGTTAAAAATGAAAAAGAATTTTCTAAAAACTGCATAAATATATTGAATATCCTGTGATAACTCAGACAAAAAAGGCCACAAAACGACAAAAAAAGAAGATTATGTTACATAGAACATGATAAATATGAAAATAATATGCAAATGTCGTTAAAATATTGTTCTATATCCATAGAAACCGAAAAGAAAACTGGGGCATTAAAGACAGAGAGCCAGACATGACGTTCTCTGAAAAGGCCATTCCTGAGCCGCCCTTTATTTCGCCAGACTGTCCGTCTTTTAAAGTTAAAAATGAAAAAGAATTTTCCAAAAACTGCATAAATATATTGAATATCCTGTGATAACTCAAACAACAAAGGCCAGAAAACGAAAAAAAAAAAGATTATGTTACATAGAACATGATAAATATGAAAATAACATGCAAATGTCGTTAAAATATTGTTCTATATCCTTAGAAACCAAAAACAAAACTGAGCCATTAAAGACAGTCAGCCAGAAGTGACGATCTCTGAAAGGGCAATTCCTGAGCCGCCCTTTATTACACCAGACTGTCTGTCTTTTAAAGTTAAAAATGAAGAAGAATTTTCCAAAAACTGCATAAATATATTGAATATCCTGTGATAATTCAGACAACAAAGGCCATAAAACGAAAAAAAAAGAAGATTATGTTACATAGAACATGATAAATATGAAAATAACATGCAAATGTCGTTAAAATATTGTTCTGCATCCTTAGAAACCAAAAACAACACTGAGGCATTAAAGACAGTCAGCCAGACATGACGTCCTCTGAAAAGGGCCATTCCTGAGCCGCCCTTTATTTCGCCAGACTGTCTGTCTTTTAAAGTTAAAAATGAAAAAGAATTTTCCAAAAACTGCATAAATATATTGAATATCCTGTGATAACTCAGACAACAAAGGCCATAAAACGAAAAAAAAGATTATGTTACATAGAACATGATAAATATGAAAATAACATGCAAATGTCGTTAAAATATTGTTCTGCATCCTTAGAAACCAAAAACAACACTGAGGCATTAAAGACAGTCAGCCAGACATGACGTCCTCTGAAAAGGGCCAATCCTGAGCCGCCCTTTATTTCGCCAGACTGTCTGTCTTTTAAAGTTAAAAATGAAGAAGAATTTTCCAAAAACTGCATAAATATATTGAATATCCTGTGATAATTCAGACAACAAAGGCCATAAAACGAAAAAAAAAGAAGATTATGTTACATAGAACATGATAAATATGAAAATAACATGCAAATGTCGTTAAAATATTGTTCCGCATCCATAGAAACCGAAAACAAAACTGAGCTATTAAAGACAGAGAGCCAGAAGTGACGATCTCTGAAAGGGCCATTCTTGAGCCGCCCTTTATTACACCAGACTGTTTGTCTTTTAAAGTTAAAAATGAAAAAGAATTTTCCAAAAACTGCATAAATATATTGAATATCCTGTGATAACTCAGACAACAAAGGCCAGAAAACGAAAAAAAAGAAGATTATGTTACATAGAACATGATAAATATGAAAATAACATGCAAATGTCGTTAAAATATTGTTCTGCATCCATAGAAACCGAAAACAAAACTGAGCTATTAAAGACAGAGAGCCAGAAGTGATGATCTCTGAAAGGGCCATTCCTGAGCCGCCCTTTATTACACCAGACTGTCTGTCTTTTAAAAATAAAAATGAAAAATAATTTTCCAAAAACTGCATAAATATATTGAATATCCTGTGATAACTCAAACAACAAAGGCCACAAAACGAAAAAAAAAGAAGATTATGTTACATAGAACACGATAAATATGAAAATAACATGCAAATGTCGTTAAAATGTTGTTCTATATCCTTAGAGACCAAAAACAAAACTGAAGCATTAAAGACAGTCAGCAAGACGTGACGATGTCTGAAAGGGCCATTCCTGAGCCGCCCTTTATTACACCAGACTGTCTGTCTTTTAAAGTTATATTTAGATAGTTAAACGTATAGGTTCGGCAAATTAAGTGGGTACCTAGTATATAGGTAATATCTTTTGAATTTATTCGTTGATTGATCATGCAAATAATAAACTATGTATATAATAAACAACCTCATGACAAATTTCATACAAAATTTAGAGCTAATCTTGAGGAAATTTAAAACAAATTCTATTGACCCACTTCTGAAAAAACTGCCGGTGTGCTATTTCTTAGTTTTTTGTCAATTAGGCCGAGAAAATTTCATAACTAACCTTTAATGTAGGTACATCCTCAAAATATTTAATAAAAAATCAAAAGATAATCCTCGACATTTTTGTTAGTTAAAGCAAGTTTCCCTTCAAATTTTTAATAGAATTACTTTTTCCACCCCAAACCCTTTTCAATTTCACATCAAATCCATTGGTCGTATTTTTGATTAATCTTTTCAGTATCTTTAGTATATCACATTAATTTATATTATAGAAGTTATTACCTTTGGCTGAGACCATGGTCACAGTAATATTCTTCAAGCTCAAGAACTGTCCAACATGGGTACAGCTACCCTCGTCAATCGTTCTTTTGGATCTCGTATTAGTATCCACATTTTTAGCAAACACAACACTCAAAAACACAACCAAAATAATAGTCAAACAATTCATTTTCCCCCGCATCATCGTACCTAATACTAAATTTTTATAAAAAACAAACAAAATATTATCGTCACTATTTTTGGGAGCGTTAATTTTTTTCGAAATTTGCGAAACGTTCGAATTTCGCGTCTCGTTTCTTACGTCACGCGCATTAGCCTTACTGGCCGAATACCACCGACTGAATACTGAATATTATGTTCGAATGTTGAATAGGCAAGCACCGCGCTGATCTCGGTTGATCTGTCGCTTGCGGTGTTGTCGGATCGACGTTGTTGTCGTGGGTGGAGATGAAACTGACGAAACGAGGTTAATTCCTAATTTATTATAATCGTCAAATTTTTAAAATTTTGAGTCGAGAGGTCGCTCAATGGACCAATGATTAATAATAAAAGCAGCCAAAAGCGATGAAGGGAAAAAATTCAGCACGATTTATGACGTAAATACTATTTTTTCGACAAATGGAAAGCGGAAAAATCAGATTTTTGCATTTTACTCGAAAATTTTAAAGTTATGGAAAAAATTGTTCCCACAAAACTTGTAGTTCGTTCAATTATCTACAACTTTCACCTTCAACTTTTTCGCCGAAAATCAGAATTTACACCGTAAATCATGAAAAACTATTTTTCACTAAATTGTTGTCTACCGATTAAGAATTGACAACACTGGAAGCTAATTGCTCGAAAAGCAGCCAAAAGCAATGAAGGGAAAAAAGTTAGCACGATTTTCGGCATAAATACTATTTTTTCGACAAATGGAAATCGGAAAAATCGGGTTTATGCATTTTACTCGAAAATTTTAGGGTTATGGAAAAAATTGTTCCCACAAAACTTGTAGCTTGTTCAATTATCTACAACTTTTACCTTCAACTTTTTCGCCGAAAATCAGAATTTACACCGTAAATCATGAAAAACTATTTTTCACCACTTGATTTTTCACTAAAGTGTTGCCTACCGATTAGGAATTGACAACACTGGAAGCTAATTGCTCGAAAAACAGCCAAAAGCAATGAAGGGAAAAAAGTTAGCACGATTTTCGGCATAAATACTATTTTTTCGACAAATTGAAAACGGAAAATCAGATTTTTGCATTTTACTCGAAAATTGTTCTAACAAAACTTGTAGCTTGTTCAATTATCTACAACTTTTACCTTCATCTTTTTCGTCGAAAATCAGAATTTACACCGTAAATCATGAAAAACTATTTTTCACCACTTGATTTTTCACTAAATTGTTGTCTACCGATTAGGAATTGACAACACTGGAAGCTAATTGCTCGAAAAGCAGCCAAAAGCAATGAAGGGAAAAAAGTTAGCACGATTTTCGGCATAAATACTATTTTTTCGACAAATGGAAAACGGAAAAATCGGATTTTTGCATTTTACTCGAAAATTTCAAGGTTATGGAAAAGATTGTTCTCACAAAACTTGTAGTTCGTTCAATTATCTACAAGTTTTACCTTCAAATTTTTCGCCGAAAATCAGTATTTACACCGTAAATCATGAAAAACTATTTTTCACTAAATTGTTGTCTACCGATTAAGAATTGACAACACTGGAAGCTAATTGCTCGAAAAGCAGCCAAGAGCAATGAAGGGAAGAAGTTAGCACGATTTTCGGCATAAATACTATTTTTTCGACAAATGGAAAACGGAAAAATCGGGTTTTTGCATTTTACTCGAAAATTTTAAGGTTATGGAAAAAATTGTTCCCACAAAACTTGTAGTTCGTTCAATTATCTACAACTTTTACATTTAACTTTTTCGCCGAAAATCAGTATTTACACCGTGAATCATGAAAAACTATTTCTCGTCCATTGATTTTTCACTAAATTGTTCTCTGCCAATTAAGAATCGACAAAACTGGAAGCTAATTGCTCGAAAAGAAGCCAAAAGCCCTTTAGGGAAAAAAGTTAGCACGATTTTCGGCATAAATACTATTTTTTCGAAAAATGGAAAGCGAAAAAATCGGATTTTTGCATTTTACTCGAAAATTTTAAGGTCATGGAAAAAATTGTTCCTACAAAACTTGTAGTTCGTTCAATTATCTACAACTTTTACATTCAACTTTTTCGCCAAAAATCAGAATTTACACCGTAAATCATGAAAAACTATTTTTCACCACTTGATTTTTCATTAAATTGTTGTCTACCTATTGAAAATTGACAACACTGGAAGCTAATTGCTCGAAAAGCAGCCAATAGCAATGAAGGGAAAAAATTCAGCACGATTTTCGACATAAATACCATTTTTTCGACAAATGGAAAGCGGAAAAATCGGATTTTTGCATTTTACTCGAAAATTTAAAGGTTATGGAAAAAATTGTTTTCACAAAACTTGTAGTTCGTTCAATTATCTACAAATTTTACATTCAACTTTTTCGCCGAAAATCAGAATTTACACCGTAAATCATGAAAAACTATTTTTCACCACTTGATTTTTCACTAAATTGTTGTCTACCGATTAGGAATTGACAACACTGGAAGCTAATTGCTCGAAAAGCAGCCAAAAGCAATGAAGGGAAAAAAGTTAGCACGATTTTCGGCATAAATACTATTTTTTCGACAAATGGAAAACGGAAACATCGGGTTTTTGCATTTTACTCGAAAATTTTAGGGTTATGGAAAAAATTGTTCCCACAAAACTTGTAGCTTGTTCAATTATCTACAACTTTTACCTTCAACTTTTTCGCCGAAAATCAGAATTTACACCGTAAATCATGAAAAACTATTTTTCACCACTTGATTTTTCACTAAATTGTTGTCTACCGATTAGGAATTGACAACACTGGAAGCTAATTGCTCGAAAAGCAGCCAAAAGCAATGAAGGGAAAAAAGTTAGCACGATTTTCGGCATAAATACTATTTTTTCGACAAATGGAAAACGGAAAAATCGGATTTTTGCATTTTACTCGAAAATTTCAAGGTTATGGAGAAGATTGTTCTCACAAAACTTGTAGTTCGTTCAACTATCTACAACTTTTACCTTCAAATTTTTCACCGAAAATCAGTATTTACACCGTAAATCATGAAAAACTGTTTTTCACCACTTGATTTTTCACTAAATTGTTGTCTACCGATTAAGAATTGACAACACTGGAAGCTAATTGCTCGAAGAGCAGCCAAAAGCAATGAAGGGAAAAAATTCAGCACGATTTTCGACATAAATACTATTTTTTCGACAAATTGAAAACGGAAAAATCGGGTTTTTGCATTTTACTCGAAAATTTTAAGGTTATGGAAAACATTGTTCCCACAAAACTTGTAGTTCGATCAATTATCTACAACTTTTACTTTCAACTTTTTCGCCGAAAATCAGTATTTACACCGTAAATCATGAAAGACTATTTTTCACCACTTGATTTTTCACTAAATTGTTGTCTACCTATTGAAAATTGACAACACTGGAAGCTAATTGCTCGAAAAGCAGCCAATAGCAATGAAGGGAAAAAATTCAGCACGATTTTCGACATAAATACTATTTTTTCGACAAATTGAAAACGGAAAAATCGGGTTTTTGCATTTTACTCGAAAATTTTAAGGTTATGGAAAACATTGTTCCCACAAAACTTGTAGTTCGATCAATTATCTACAACTTTTACTTTCAACTTTTTCGCCGAAAATCAGTATTTACACCGTAAATCATGAAAGACTATTTTTCACCACTTGATTTTTCACTAAATTGTTGTCTACCTATTGAAAATTGACAACACTGGAAGCTAATTGCACGAAAAGCAGCCAAAAGCAATGAAAGGAAAAAATTCATCAGCACGATTTTCGGCATAAATACTATTTTTTCGACAAATGGAAAGCGGAAAAATCGGGTTTATGCATTTTACTCGAAAATTTTAAGGTCATGGAAAAAATTGTTCCTACAAAACTTGTAGTTCGTTCAATTATCTACAACTTTTACATTCAACTTTTTCGCTGAAAATCAGAATTTACACCGTAAATCATGAAAAACTGTTTTTCACCACTTGATTTTTCACTAAATTGTTGTCTACCGATTAAGAATTGACAACACTGGAAGCTAATTGCTCGAAAAGCAGCCAAAAGCAATGAAGGGAAAAAATTCAGCACGATTTTCGACATAAATACTATTTTTTCGACAAATTGAAAACGGAAAAATCGGGTTTATGCATTTTACTCGAAAATTTTAAGGTTATGGAAAAAATTGTTCCTACAAAACTTGTAGTTCGTTCAATTATCTACAACTTTTACATTCAACTTTTTCGCCGAAAATCAGTATTTACACCGTAAATCATGGAAGACTATTTTTCACCACTTGATTTTTCACTAAATTGTTGTCTACCTATTGAAAATTGACAACACTGTAAGCTAATTGCTCGAAAAGCAGCCAAAAGCAATGAAAGGAAAAAATTCATCAGCACGATTTTCTGCATAAATACTATTTTTTCGACAAATGGAAATCGGAAAAATCGGGTTTATGCATTTTACTCGAAAATTTTAGGGTTATGGAAAAAATGGTTCCTAGAAAACTTGTAGCTTGTTCAATTATCTACAACTTTTACATTCAACTTTTTCGCCGAAAATCAGAATTTACACCGTAAATCATGAAAAACTATGTTTCACTAAATTGTTGTCTACCGATTAAGAATTGACAACACTGGAAGCTAATTGCTCGAAAAGCAGCCAATAGCAATGAAGGGAAAAAATTCAGCACGATTTTCGACATAAATACTATTTTTTCGACAAATGGAAAGCGGAAAAATCGGATTTTTGCATTTTACTCGAAAATTTAAGGGTTATGGAAAAAATTGTTTCCACAAAACTTGTAGTTCGTTCAATTATCTACAACTTTTACATTCAACTTTTTCGCCGAAAATCAGTATTTACACCGTAAATCATGAAAAACTATTTCTCGTCCATTGATTTTTCACTAAATTGTTCTCTACCAATTAAGAATCGACAACACTGGAAGCTAGTTGCTCGAAAAGAAGCCAAAGGCAATGAAAGGAAAAAATTCAGCACGATTTTCGACATAAATACCATTTTTTCGACAAATGGAAAGCGGAAAAATCGGATTTTTGCATTTTACTCGAAAATTTTAAGGTTATGGAAAAAATTGTTCCTACAAAACTTGTAGTTCGTTCAATTATCTACAACTTTTATGTTCAACTTTTTCGCCGAAAATGAGTATTTACACCGTAAATCATTAAAAACTATTTCTCGCCCCTTGATTTTTCCCTAAATTGTTGTCTACCGATTGAGAATTGACAACACTGGAACATGTCATCCCGATTTTGATAAATAAATAAAATGGTGGAAGCGCATATTCTAAAAATTGGCGGATGCGGACATCAATTGTAATTCAAAGTTGCATGAACGTTCACACCATGTTCATAGTATTGTAGCAATTTCTTAGGGAAATACCATATTTTTGCCAATATTCAAAATAGTCACCATATTTTTAACATTATAAGATAACCATAACCCAACTTTATAGATGATAAGTTTAAATTTTCAAAACAGCGATTTATTGCTACATTTTTCAAATGCTCGTAACGGTCATTTTAGTTAGTCACACCAACAGAAAATTTAGGTTTGCGTATAAAAAGTCACTAAAAAAGTTACCAAGTTGCTGCTATTTCATCATTTAGTATGGATCTTCATCAAGTAAAAGCCTCATCTCTTCAGTTTTTAAAAGTATCGAAATGACATAAGAAATGGGGGACACTGAAAGGGTTCACGATTTAAATTACTTCTTGTTTCTTTGAGATATACTCAATGTTTTATATATATTGTACTCAAAAGATAAAAAGCTCATTTTAAGTTAGGGAATTTTGCTTCTTAAGGTTTATGGCCTGTCTGTTAACTGTCAAAGTCAACGTCATAACAATGGTTGTCATAGCGTGGTTTTGTTTTTATAAACTTTGTTCGTTTGTATATATGTCTTTCCAGTGTATTATAATTTAATTTTGAAAATTTAAAACATACAAAACAAATACCAAGCTAAAACTACTCCTATGTTGCTTGCACTGATATTGTTGACTTGACAATTTCCTGTGACATTTGTGGTAAACATAAGAAAGCAAAACACCCTAAATTAAAACGAGCTTTTTATCATAGCCTCCATGTGGTTATCATTCGGGTACAAGATATATTGCAAAAAACATGGTTTATATCTGAAAAACTGAAAAATTAAGTCAATAGGTGAACCCTTTCAGTGACCCATTTCATATGTCATTTTGATAATTTTATTTTATTGTGTTGGCTATATTGACCTTATATAGAACTGTTCCATTCAAAATATTGAAATGTGCAATTTAATTTTTAGCTCAGATTAAAAAATTTGTTTATTATTGATACACACAGTCGTATTATTCGGTAAATAATTACAATAACACTTTACTTTTCATTGAAGATATAAAAAAATATATAGCTAGCTCGATTAGGCAACCCAAACTACTTGTAGGGTTCATACTGGTTGCATACTTACATAGGGTAACCGCCCAAGCCCAAGCTAAAAGTGGATTAGGTGTGTGTAAAGTAGTTTTAAAAGGAGGAATTCTAAAAAATTGTGATATACAAAGTTAAACTTACATTAATCAAACGGTATTATAACAATACTCCACTGTTAATATATAATTTTTTTTAGCTTTACATTTATTGTAGGTTATGTTTTCCTTCAGCAGCTGACATTCAATAAAATAACAAAAAGGAATAAACTGAAAAAACAATTAAATTTCCTAAAATTAACCATGGCAGATCAACTTCATGATCTAACAGATGCATCTGGAAGCAATATGAATGAGCATACAGGTCAGAAGATGTTGAATTTTCAAGGGAAAACTGATCAGTATGCTTCTCGATTAATCAATTTGCAGAGAATACAACAGAAGAAACAGGCAGTCCTTTCTTTGCCGTACAACAAAAAGTTGTTAAAACTAGCTGTTTACTCTAAGTGTCAGGTATGTGCTTTAATTGTTGAAGAATGTTTTGACTTTCGAATTTGTTTTTTCAGGCTGAAAAGTGTGACTGTATTGGTTGGAAAAGGGTAGATAGTAATCAACAGAACCCCACATTTACAGATCCTTGTAGGTGTGAACATTTGTTAGGTAATAATTGTTTTCGATTGGATTTTTATTTTTTAATTGTTTCTAATTTTTAGAAATGCATATATCCCACTTGGTAGATAAGCCCGAGCAAGAACTAAACAGACTTTTAAGTATGGTTGTAGATGTCGACAATATGTATACTGCTATGAGTAAAGAAGAAAATCAAGAAACTCATAAAGTATACTTGTATCTATTTAGGGTATTTATTATATTTTTTACTTTTTCTATATGTTTTTGACAATAACGATTTCAGCTTTTAAGGAAATGTGTCCTTACCCTTGACAAACCAGTAGTAGAAGGACCTTTAGGACAACCACCGTTTCAAAAACCTAGTATCCATAAGGCAGTCACAAATTTACTAATTTACAAATTTTCCCACATCAGTCAACAGGAATTAAAAACCATGTACGAATTGGTAAAAATATTGTTCCATTGCTTGAACACGTGGGATTTTCCTTGTCCGAGTAGCCAGAAACATATTGTTAGTCAAGAAGAAGCTATGAAATACAAAATAGAGTATACAAGGTAAGTAGAAAAAGTAGACTGTCACATAAACGAACACTGTACTTGCAGTTTTAAGTATGGTGTACGTTTCCAGTGACTATATTATACTTGAGAATCAGAGGAAAATATTACAAAAGACCATGATTATTTTTGCGATAATTCTCAAACAAATTATTGTTTTTCTTGAATTTTCATTGAATACGAAATCGAAGATATTTTTGTTTGCAGATGGTTGGTATTTTGTTACGTCCCCACATTCTGCGACTCCTTACAGCATTTCGATACCACCATGGTATTCGGAAGAACTTTATTGAGAGCAATCTTCAAATATATACGTAAACAAATTATGGATCAGTTTTACAGGGAAAGAGATACAATGCCGCCGGATAGAAGACAGTTTCTACTCACCAATTTTCCACCGTTTTTAACTCAATTAGATGAAGAAATATACGCTTCTAATTCTCCCATTTGGGACCCGGAATTTAAATCCACATCTTTACATTTTCAATCGTTACTTGACTCTAGATTAAAAGGTGGAGCCAGTAGTTCGAAAAAATCCGAGTTTGAAAAAGTTACTTTAGGCCAAACGGATCGAGAAGGATTCACAATAACCTCCCTTAATCCTACTAAAACGGCCAGGACATCCGAAATGCCAAGTAGAGAAACTAAAAGAAGAAAATTTGCAGCGGAAGATCACTTCGAAGATATACCGAAAGATACAGTCGCTGAAATCATAGCCACAATTGACGATCCCAATTATATGACAGGTCCAGATGTAAGTATTATTTTACGTAACAAGTGTAACATGAAATAAATGTTTATCGATACGTTTAGATGGTGTTCTCTGAAGATGCTCCAGCAACAGACGAAGTTCCAAAGTTGGAAGAACAACGAAATATCATCCAACTTCACGTTGTCGGTAACAGTCTTACTAAACCGGTGACGAAACAAACGATGTTGTGGCTAATCGGTCTACAGAACGTTTTTTCGCATCAATTACCTCGGATGCCCATTGAATACATTACACAGCTTCTATTCGATCCGTAAGTAGCATTTTTAAGTTTTTTCTTGTTGCTTTACTTGTTATGTGTTTCAAATCAATTTTTAGCAAACATCGAACTATTGCTTTAATTCAAGATAACCGACCGATAGGCGGTATTTGCTTTAGACCGTTTCAAACTCAAGGTTTCACAGAAATCGTCTTTTGCGCCGTTACTTCCAACAAACAAATCAAAGGGTATGGTACGCACTTGATGAATCATTTGAAGGATTATCATATCTCCAAAGGAATACTTCATTTTTTGACGTTTGCCGATGAAAATGCCACTGGTAAGTAATTGTCAAGTACCATTTATAATATAACCTAATTTATGAACATTTTCTATAAATCTACTAGCTAAATGTCTCGGGGACAATGTTTTTGACGTTTTTGGCAGTGTCAAGTCCCATTTATACCCATCTACTGGTCGTAGATGCAGCAGAAACTCATCGATCGTTTTTGCTACGTTTTGATTCACAGAATTTAGATGAGCTTCGAATGTAGCTGGGTGACGTTTTTGGTGGTATTTAGACTTGACAATCGTCTCAGGGACAATGTTATTGACGTTTTTGGCAGTGTCAAGTCCCATTTATACCAATCTACTGGTCGTAGACGCAGTAGAAACTCATCGATCGTTTTTGCTGCTTTTTGATTTACAGGATTTAGATGAGCTTCGAATATAGCTGAATTACGTTTTTGGTGGTATTTAGACTTGACAATCGTCTCGGGGACAATGTTATTGACGTTTTTGGCAGTGTCAAGTCCCATTTATACCAATCTACTGGTCGTAGAGGCAGTAGAAACTCATCGATCGTTTTTGCTGTTTTTTGATTCACAGAATTTAGATGAGCTTCGAATGTAGCTGAATTACGTTTTTGGTAGTATTTAGACTTGACAATCGTCTCGGGGACAATGTTATTAACGTTTTTAGCAGTGTCAAGTCCCATTTATACCAATCTACTGGCCGTAGAGGCAGTAGAAACTCATCGATCGTTTTTGCTGTTTTTTGATTCACAGAATTTAGATGAGCTTCGAATGTAGCTGGGTGACGTTTTTGGTGGTATTTAGACTTGACAATCGTCTCAGGGACAATGTTATTGACGTTTTTGGCAGTGTCAAGTCCCATTTATACCAATCTACTGGTCGTAGAGGCAGTAGAAACTCATCGATCGTTTTTGCTGTTTTTTGATTTACAGGATTTAGATGAGCTTCGAATGTAGCTGAATTACGTTTTTGGTGGTATTTAGACTTGACAATCGTCTCGGGGACAATGTTATTAACGTTTTTAGCAGTGTCAAGTCCCATTTATACCAATCTACTGGCCGTAGAGGCAGTAGAAACTCATCGATCGTTTTTGCTGTTTTTTGATTCACAGAATTTAGATGAGCTTCGAATGTAGCTGGGTGACGTTTTTGGTGGTATTTAGACTTGACAATCGTCTCGGGGACAATGTTATTGACGTTTTTGGCAGTGTCAAGACCCATTTATACCAATCTACTGGCCGTAGAGGCAGTAGAAACTCATCGATCGTTTTTGCTGTTTTTTGATTCACAGAATTTAGATGAGCTTCGAATGTAGCTGGGTGACGTTTTTGGTGGTATTTAGACTTGACAATCGTCTCGGGGACAATGTTATTGACGTTTTTGGCAGTGTCAAGTCCCATTCATACCAATCTACTGGTCGTAGAGGCAGTAGAAACTCATCGATCGGTTTTGCTTCGTTTTGATTTACAGGATTTAGATGAGCTGGGAGACGTTTTTGGTGGTACTTAGACTTGACAAACGTTTCGGGGTCAATGTTATTGACGTTTTTAGCAGTGTCAAGTCCCATTTATACCAATCTACTGGTCTTGGAGGCAGTAGAAACTCATCGATCGTTTTTGCTGTTTTTTGATTCACAGAATTTAGATGAGCTTCGAATGTAGCTGGGTGACGTTTTTGGTGGTATTTAGACTTGACAATCGTCTCGGTGACAATGTTATTGACGTTTTTAGCAGTGTCAAGTCCCATTTATACCAATCTACTGGTTGAGGAGGCAGTAGAAACTCATCGATCGTTTTTGCTGCTTTTTGATTTACAGAATATAGCTTCGAATGTAGCTGGGTGACGTTTTTGGTGGTATTTAGACTTGACAATCGTTTCGGGGTCAATGTTATTGACGTTTTTAGCAGTGTCAAGTCCCATTTATACCAATCTACTGGTCTTGGAGGCAGTAGAAACTCATCGATCGTTTTTGCTTTTTTTTTATTTACAGGATTTAGATGAGCTTCAAGTGTAGCTGAATTACGTTTTTGGTGGTATTTAGACTTGACAATCGTCTCGGTGACAATGTTATTGACGTTTTTGGCAGTGTCAAGTCCCATTTATACCAATCTACTAGTCGAGGAGGCAGTAGAAACTCATCGATCGTTTTTGCTGCGTTTTGATTTACAGGATTTAGATGAGCTTCGAATGTAGCTGAATTAAGTTTTTGGTGGTATTTAGACTTGACAATCGTCTCGGTGACAATGTTATTGACGTTTTTGCATCAAAAAGTTGTATAAAAATTGTGTTACGTTTTTTGTTTGATATTTCAGGTTATTTCGAAAAACAAGGTTTTTCTAAAGATATAAAGATGAACAGAGCGGTGTATCAGGGTTATATTAAAGATTATGAAGGAGCTACTTTAATGCATTGTGAATTAAATCCAAAAATAGTCTACACCGAATTTACGAGCATGGTTAGGAAACAGAAGAAATTTGTGAAACAACTGATTTATCAGCAACAAAAAAACGTTTCAAAAGTCCATTCTGGTTTGACGTTCTTCAAAGAAGGTCTGTATTTGTTTCAACTTTTTTACCTCTTCTATATTTTTGTTCGTACTGTATACCACAAGAATCCTTACTTAACCTCCTATTATTTAAAATGTATATATTTGTAAAAATTTTAATTGGATTTCGAAATTAAAGGAGTTCGAAGTATTCCGATCGAATCGATACCAGGAATAGAAGAAACCGGTTGGAAACCCGCCTCTAGGGCCACCAGAGGGCAGCTGTTGGAGGAATCTCAAGATGCGGATATTTTAGCGGGTCTTTTGAAAAACGTACTAAACGCTGTAAGTAAAAACATTTGAAAATGTTTTTATTTTATGGAAATTTTTCTTTCTTTTTTTTTTAAAAGGTTAAAACTCACGAAGATTCTTGGCCGTTTAGACAACCGGTGGATAGACATATCGTAAAAGATTATTACGATCATATTAAATACCCCATGGGTGAGAGTTTTGAAATTTTAACAATTACCAGTGAATATTTTTTCAAAAAAAATTTTGTTTCAGATTTAAAAACTATGACCGATAGGTTGAAATCGCATTATTACGTGTCTAGGCGACTTTTTATCGCCGATATGATGAGGATTTTCACGAATTGTAAATTTTACAATTTACCCGAAACCGAGTACTACCAATGCGCTGAAAATTTGCAGCAATATTTTCAAACGAAAATGAAAGAGATGGGACTGTGGGATAAATAAATAAATATTAAATAATTTTAAGTATTAATTGGTGGTTTTATTCTTTATCCTTCAAGTTTTCAGCTGATTTACTTATTATTATTATTATTATGGAACCCTCTTGAAATCGCATGGTACTGGAATTTTTAGCAAAATTTTCCAAAAAGGAGTGTAAAGGAGGGCACAGACATATAACAAAATTTCGTATCGTATCGATTGTGCCAGTCGATTTCTCGACCCAAAAAACCCCTTATTACAAATTTGTAGTATTTTTCATTTATTTTTGGTGAAATGGAAATATTTCTTGCTTTTTGCTAACTCCCTTATTGCTTGGAAATATCGACTCAAAATCCTCTTGATTATGTAAAATTTTCCCCTGAATCGATTGGTGAAGACTAGAACGTTCTATCCTTCCAATTAGTCGAGTTATGAGTATTTTTTGTTTTGAAAAGTGGATTTTCGAAAATTTCATGACTCTATTTGAAAGCGAAATAATGATGTTATCACAAAACTGATTGTGCCAGTCGATTTTTTGGCCAAAAAAACCCCTCTTTACGGATTTTTAGCATTTTTTAAAATTTTTTTGTCGAAAATTTAGAGCAAAGGGGGTAGCTATGGAAATATTTTGCGACACAAATTGATTTTTTCTAACTCCCTTAATCCTTGGCAATATCGACTCAAAATTTACTAAAATATGTAAAATTGTCCCCTCTATCGATTGGTGAAGACTAGAACGTTCTATCTTTCCTATTTGTCGAGTTATGAGTATTTTTTGTTTTGAAAAGTGGATTTTCGAAAATTTCATGACTCTATTTGAAAGCGAAATAATGATGTTATCACAAAACTGATTGTGCCAGTCGATTTTTTGGCCAAAAAACCCCTCTTTACGGATTTTTAGCATTTTTTATAATTTTTTTGTCGAAAATTTAGAACAAAGGGGGTAGCTATGGAAATATTTTGCGACACAAATTGATTTTTTCTAACTCCCTTAATCCTTGGCAATATCGACTCAAAATTTACTAAAATATGTAAAATTGTCCCCTCTATCGATTGGTGGAGACTAGAACGTTCTATCTTTCCTATTAGTCGAGTTATGAGTATTTTTTGTTTTGAAAAGTGGATTTTCGAAAATTTCATGACTCTATTTGAAGGCGAAATAATCATTTTGTCGAAAAACTGATTGTGCCAGTCGATTTCTCGTCCCCAAAAAAACCCTTATTACGAATTTTTAGCATTTTTCATGTAAAAAAATTTTTTGTTGGTTTAGAACCAAGGGGTGTAAATATTTCGCAATATATAAATTGCTTTTTGCTGAAATATCGACTCAAATATGTAAAATCTTCCCCTGAATCGATAGGTGAAGACTGGAACGGGTATCTTTTGTTTTGAAGAGTGGATTTTCGAAAATTTCATGACTATTTGAAGACGAAATAATGATTTTAACAAAAAACTAATTGTGCCAGTCGATTTCTCGTCCCAAAAAACCTCTTATTACGAATGTTTAGCATTTTTCATGTCAGGTAAACCCTCCAGTTATGCTCTGGCAAATTTTTTTCCCAGTAGTCTGGTCTTTTGAGAGTTCGAAGATTTTTTTTACCTGAAAATGGGAGAGAAAAAGATGAAAATAAGAGAAAACCAATATATATTAAGTTCATCTACAATAATAAAACAATTTTTATACAACGTTACACAATAATCGATAAATACAATATGAAATATTAATAATAATAATAATAATAAAAATGACTAGTAAAAATCATACTATTGAAAAAAGTTAAACAGTATCGTTAAAATAATCTATACTATACAAAATCCAACAATAATTAGCTGCATAAAAACAGTGACAAAAAAATCACCAAAAAAAACATACAAACCTTTTTAATATTTAATATCATTTACGCTAAAGCTATTAAATCGCTGTTGTACGAAGGGTGTTCCAAAATTTATATGTTTAAGGGGGTATTACGAAAAATAATTTTTTCTTAAACAAGTCAAGGACAAATTTAAAAGTTGACAAGTCGTTTTCGAGATATAGCGCGGTGTTTTGATATGATAAGAAATTTTAGTTTTATTACTTTGTTAATAAAAAAAATATTTTCATTTCACAAAACTAATAGTTCATCGACGTAAGTCAATCAGAAAACAATAATTTTTGCACGCCGCTAATAATTAAGCAAACTAATTTTCTACCAGAAATTAAGAATTTGCGCTGTATCACAAAAATTAAACGATATATTGATGGGTTTTATAATCATGATGAAATAAAACAATTTAATTTGTTTAAATCTTCATTTTTTATTTTGAACCAACGTTCAAATTAAAATTAGTGACGCGTACTTACTAGTTTGAAAAAAGCTACTGTGTAGCGAAACGCGTCACTAATTTTAATTTGAACGTTAGTTCAAAATAAAAAATGAAGATTTAAACAAATTAAATTGTTTTATTTCATCATTAGTATGGATCTTCATCAAGTAAAAGCCTCATCTATTCAATTTCAGGTTTTATAATCATTTAACAAAAAAAAAATTTTTTTTCTAAATTCTTTTTGTTTTTTTTGTATACATATTTATTTGGAACACCCGGTACTAAACATTTTTTCGAAGAGAGAAATCGAACACACCAAACTATATCAGTAGATACATCGGACTTTTCTAAAATTTATATCGCAAATCCGCTCGACGTCTCGTTAGTCACTTCTAACTCCCCCACCCTGACCATAAGACAATAATTGTCATGTGGTAAGTCCAAAATTATATTTTATAATTGACTCCAAAGGCGAAAGTTTTTCAAACATAACTTGATAAATTGCAGTAATATTTGCGATATTTTCGAAATTTATTCACACAATACAAATATTTCACGAGAAAAGAAAATACATTGATAATGTATGACATTTCAACCAAAAAATTGTTAGGAACTTAAAAAAAACTCTCATCGTCTGCCTATTAAAAAATTTGTAAAAAATTGTTAAAATTTATCTAAAAACTTTGGGGTGTTCGATTCCAGCAACATAAGAAAAAAACCAGCATCATTCCCTAACATTTCTGAGTACCATGTAACCGAGATTCAACATATTCTAACAATTAGTCTTAGGATAAATTTATAGTCCATATATAATATTAAAAAAAGAAAAAAAAGTGTCTCAATTATATTGGACTAATTTTTCAACAAACAACATTCACTTGTGTGTTTCTACACTAAAATACTAAACAACAAATTCATCTTTACGTACAAAATACTTTGTTTCGCATCAAATATAAAAATCACATGTAGCAAGATTAAAAGTGATTCGATTAAGACAACCTTTTGCTTATTATGAGTTTAATTTCACTTTTCATTGTTCAAATAACGCCGCTGTAAGATTTTTACAAAAAAAAGATCATTTTTATACTTTCAACGTCAATTTTCTTCTTTTGCTTACAGATTTCTCCCAGGCTGCTACTGGTTCATTTGAGCTACTATTTCCTATCCTTGAGCTCTCTGTATTAATTCACAACAATATTCCTCTGCATTTACTTCTATATTTTGTACTAATTACTATTTCAATCCTTCTGTTTTTTTTTCTTCTCACGACAGGGTTACATGAAAAAGATGCACGAAGACTAAGTAGCGGAGAAAAATTTATTTTACTTCATCTTTTTGTCTCCTTTATCAATTTTCTTCTCATACTTGCTGCAGTCTTGGCGCAAGTGTCAGTTTTCTCACAATTGGGTCATTGGAACTACATTTCTTATTCTTTAGCTCTCTGTATGAATTTCCAAGTAAAGATTCCTCTGAATTTCAATTTATTTCACTACACTTTGCTCTTCTTGTTCCTAATTCATTTTCTTTACCTTTTTTTTCTACCACGGTAGGAGCACATAAAAAGGAAGCAAGAAGATAAAGTAGGGAGCAAAAGTCCATTTTACTTCATCTTTTTCAACTTTTTTCTTCTATTTGTCCTACATCGGTAATTGGAACTACCATTTCTTATTCGTCAGCTCTCTGTATCAATTTCCATTCAAATCAATTCTTATTCAATTTTGGCTCCTGTTTTCTCCCCACTCCGGCAGGGACACATGAAAAAGTTGGAAGAAGACAAAGTAGTGGACAAAAATCCATTTTACTTTATCCTTTTTTGTCTCCTGTCAATATTTTTCTTCTACTTTCTGCAGTTTTCTCCCAAATTGTATCATTTGAACTACTATTTCTTATTCTTCAGCTCTCTGTATCAATTTCCGTCCAAATCTTCCTCTGCATTTCAATTTTGTTCACTATAATTTGCCCTTCAAATTCCTATTCCCTATTTTTCCTCTTGTTGTTTCCCACTCCTGTAGGGGCACATGCAAAAGGTCAAAAATCCATTTTACTTTAACCTTTTACGTCTTCTGTCAATATTCCTCTTATATTTTCTGCAGCCTAGGTTCTTTGCAGTTGTTTCCCAAATTGGGTCATTTTTTGACCTCTGCAGTTGCCAATAAAAGTGTATAAAATTGCGTTTGTTTTCAGTAAAAATCTCACGTTAGCGTTTTTTTTTCTTCTTCGAGGAAGTATTAGATACGTAGGCAGTCGCAATTCCTTCAATTAACTTTTGTGCTAGGCTTAATCATTACGAAACTATTCTATTTGAATTTTTTAGAATAATAACATCACTTTACTGGATAAACAAATTTTTTTTTGGATAAGCTTTAAGACGATTGTACGCATGCGTAAGGAGACATTTAACAAAGAAAATATAAAAAACTTTTCGTTGTTGATAAGATCGATGAAGAAGTGAAAAAATAGACCCCTCATGTTGAATTTTGCACACGTTTTCCTGTTTTTTTTTTGCTTGGAAAGACTAGATGGAGATAAAAATTTAGACGTGCGTCCAATTGTGCTAAATACTACAATCGCTATCCTCGGACAACTCGGCAGGTTCATCTTCGTCGTCGTCGTCGTCATCGTCGTCCAAAGCGTTATCTAGATGGTGGGAAAGAAGATCCTCTTCGTTACCTTCATCGAATGAGCTAACAAAAATTTGTTTATTATAAAAAAAAATTAATTAGAAAGGTTTTCGTTAGTAAAAGCACAATTATTCCGAATTAGAGGTTATTTTGGTTAGCTATTAAAAGTGTTAGTAACAATATACGCAAAAACAATATTAGATGTTAGTTTTTTAATTTCCTGTTTAGTACGTACAATGAAAAGTTTCTAGATTTATTTGAATTTAAAGCTATTAAATAGTTCTGACAATTTTTCCTCCAAAAACAACAATTTGTTTATAGCCCAATCGGATTAGGATTTGACCCAGCAAAAATTTTAAGTATCAATTTTCCTTCGGAATTCGTTGGGAGGGGGAGGGGGTCACTGGAAGTCTAAATTTTGTTTGGCGTGGTACTCGATCCGTTATCTTGAATTTAAGGGTCAATTTTTGTTTATTGAATAACTCGTTTATTTTCAATTTTACACAAAAAATGGTAATTAGAAAAGATGCTTAAAATTAAATTTCCTACAAGGATCGATATTTTCCGATTTATACCATAAAAGAGGGGGTGCATTTTTGTTTGATTAACAACTCGTTTTTTTGTCAATTTTACATGAAAAATTGTTATAAACAAAGTTGTTTAAAATTAAATTGTCTACAATTTTGGCTCCTATCAATTTTTTGGTAGGATCGATATTATTCGATTTATACCGGAGAAGATGTGGGGGTAAAATGTTATCATTGCATTATCACGTTTATTTCAATTTTACGCGAAACATGGATATAAACAAATTTGTTTAAAATCAAATTTCCTATAATTTTGGTTCCTATCAATTTTTTGGTAGGATCAACATTTTTCGATTAAGGCCCGGGGTGATTCTATTATCGCATTTATTATTGATTTTTTCGTATTATTTTTTATTTATTCGCTGATTGTTGTTGAAAAATTTTACGACAATTTGGTTTGCTACAATTATAATGCCGATTTAGTTTTTTTGTCATATATTTTTGGGACGCACGCTTACTGTAAAGGATAAGAGCGCTGTAAATAATCAGTTTTTCGAACAGTATAACTTTTATAATGAAAAAAAAAAAACTTTTATTTTGTTTTCAGTACACTTCTGAAAGGTTTTCGAAATTCGAATTACGTCCGTTTAGCCGATAGTCCTGTCAAGTTTTAGTCGTCTGATTCTTCCTTGTAATTGTCGATGAATTCGTCCGGGTATAAATCGAAAAATATCGATCCTATCAAAAAATTGTTGAGAACCAAAATTGTAGACAATTTAATTTTAAACAACTTTGTTCATTACAATTTTTCATGTAAAATTGATAATAAACGAGTTGTTAATCAAAACAAAAATTCACCCCCTCTTTTAGGATATAAATCGGAAAATATGGATCCTAGGAAAAAATTGATGGGAACCAAAATTGTAGGAAATTTAATTTTAAGCATCTGCAAATGACCCTCCCCCTCCAAATAATTCCCGAAGGAAAATTGCTATATCCGGTATATAGTATATAGTTTTTCCATCTCATTACGTTTTTTTGTCTTATTTATAAAATTTGACAGTTGTAATTACACTACTGGAATAATTTTATGAATACCCCGTTGAAATATGATCACAGAAACTTTTCAAACAGCCCACGTATCCACAAAAGTTGATTCATGCTTTCCTTACCCTATCAAAGCCACAATCGTATTCCCTAAATACAACCAAAGATTATTAAACTGTACCACTACCGATAGTGAGAAAAATGATGAAGAAATTATCCAAACACCGTTAATTCCAAGTTGAATAAGATTTTTAACAAAATAGAATTGATGAAAATATAAATAAGTATGGGATAATAACTTACAAGCTGTCTGGTTGATCGTTGCCTCCTTCTTCGGCTACGAGAAGTTCGTATTCTTCAGCAGCGTATCGATCCCAATCAGACATCTGTAAAAAAAATAAAAATTTTTCCATCACACACAAAAACCTGCAAAAATAGTCATTTTGGTACACCCTGTACTTACCTCTTGGCCGTCAATATCGTGATCCCTCTGTGCTGCAAACGGATCTCTTTGTTCGTGGTCCAAATATTTTTCCAAATTAAAGAAAGTATCGTAAAATATCGAAGTCATTTTACATTTTTTCAAATCGGCTAGGCTTATTTTTCCCGGTACTTTCGGTTTCACCATATCCAGCATTTGACAAAGACAGTCCTGAAACAGTAAAAAGCACATATTTCAAATGTTCCCGATCAGAAGTGTCCAACTTACTTGGAACGGCAAAGTTTCAATTCCGATGGATTCCATTCGATGCATCTGCTCGTCGTAGAAATACTCCAGTTCGTACATCGATAGATAGCCGTCTCCGTCGATGTCCATGCATCTGAACCAATATTCGATGGCGGTAGGATGTAGTTTATCTTCTTCGCTGAGAAGGAACCACACGAAATCAGTGTAAGACATCCTTTCGTCCTGGTGTTTCTTATTGCCTCTAGTTACGCATCCTGAAAAAATGCGATCGATGATCCTGGTTGAGAGAGCTGAAAAAAGTAAACGATGAATTAAAGAGGAAGGAAGAAGAACTGTAGAGGAAGAAGACTTACCGTGATCGTTGTGTCTGGTAAGATCACTTTTATCGATAAACAAATCGTGATCTCTATCCAATTCCCAAAATTTGCAATATATGACGTAGAAATGCTCGTAGCTGAAAAATTGAGTAATCTGATTGATATCTTCTTCTTCTTCTAGTAGCTGGATAATATTGAGCAGATTCGATCTTCTTAATTCCGATGTAGCTATTTTACCCGACCACGACCTGAAATATTTTGATAAAATGTAACCTTAAAACCTTTTTCCTCCCATTTGACCTATCAAAACTCACCTATTGACACAATAATAGATCCTCGCTATAACTGTATGAACGTATCTTGAGTGAAATTCCGTCGCTTCTTTGAGAAAAGTTAGACCCGGATGAGTTTCTACGACATCCTGTACCAACGGGATAAAATCTTCAGGCGTCAGCCAGCTACGGCGACCCCTGGTGAGTATATATATGAACCTGCTAGCAGCATCGTGACATTGAGTAGTCATACTGAAATTAAAAATAAATATCGTATTTAGCTAATTGTTTCACATCTAAGTTAATATTTAATAACAATAAATGACCCTTCGATAAGATACACGATACGCCTATGACAACAGAAACTTCTGTTAAGTGTAATGCCAGCCATACACGCTACGGTCTACCGGAGAGGTCTATCTGTGCAGTTTTTTTTTAACCTGTCCGACGTCCGGTTGTCCCTGTGCAGGTAGACCTCTCCGGTAGACCCTAGCGTGTATGGCCCCCGTAAAGTATTTTGATGTTTTTCTACGTGCAGTTATGTCAGTTTCCATGTGAATAAAAGCGACCTGTAGAAATGTCCAGCAGAGTTACAAGAAAGTTTAAGACAAGGTCAATAGAGGGAGCAGAGGACAGTTATATATCACGTGCAGTTAGGTCGCTTTCAACGTGAATAAAAGCGACCTGTAGAAATGTCCAGCAGAGTTACAAGAAAGTTTAATCATGGTCAATAGAGGGAGCAGAGGAGAGTTACAATTCACATGCAGTTATGTCGCTTTCCACGTGAATAAAAGCGACCTGTAGAAATGTCCAGCAGAGTTACAAGAAAGTTTAATCATGGTCAATAGAGGGAGCAGAGGAGAGTTACAATTCACATGCAGTTATGTCGCTTTCCAAGTGAATAAAAGCGACCTGTAGAAATGTCCAGCAGAGTTACAAGAAAGTTTGAGACAAGGTCAATAGAGGGAGCTGAGGACAGTTACAAATCACGTGCAATTATGTCGCTTTCAACGTGAATGAAAGCGACCTGTAGAAATGTCCAGCAGAGTTACAAGATATTTAGACAAGGTCAATAGAGGGAGCAGAGGACAATTACAAATCGCGTGCAGTTATATCATTTTCCACGTGAATAAAAGCGACCTGTAGAAATGTCCAGCAGAGTTACAAGAAAGTTTAAGACAAGGTCAATAGAGGGAGCAGAGGACAGTTATATATCACGTGCAGTTAGGTCGCTTTCAACGTGAATAAAAGCGACCTGTAGAAATGTCCAGCAGAGTTACAAGAAAGTTTAATCATGGTCAATAGAGGGAGCAGAGGAGAGTTACAATTCACATGCAGTTATGTCGCTTTCCACGTGAATAAAAGCGACCTGTAGAAATGTCCAGCAGAGTTACAAGAAAGTTTAAGACAAGGTCAATAGAGGGAGCAGAGGACAGTTATATATCACGTGCAGTTAGGTCGCTTTCAACGTGAATAAAAGCGACCTGTAGAAATGTCCAGCAGAGTTACAAGAAAGTTTAATCATGGTCAATAGAGGGAGCAGAGGAGAGTTACAATTCACATGCAGTTATGCCGCTTTCCACGTGAATAAAAGCGACCTGTAGAAATGTCCAGCAGAGTTACAAGAAAGTTTAATCATGGTCAATAGAGGGAGCAGAGGAGAGTTACAATTCACATGCAGTTATGTCGCTTTCCAAGTGAATAAAAGCGACCTGTAGAAATGTCCAGCAGAGTTACAAGAAAGTTTGAGACAAGGTCAATAGAGGGAGCTGAGGACAGTTACAAATCACGTGCAATTATGTCGCTTTCAACGTGAATGAAAGCGACCTGTAGAAATGTCCAGCAGAGTTACAAGATATTTAGACAAGGTCAATAGAGGGAGCAGAGGACAATTACAAATCGCGTGCAGTTATATCATTTTCCACGTGAATAAAAGCGACCTGTAGAAATGTCCAGCAGAGTTACAAGAAAGTTTAAGACAAGGTCAATAGAGGGAGCAGAGGACAGTTATATATCACGTGCAGTTAGGTCGCTTTCAACGTGAATAAAAGCGACCTGTAGAAATGTCCAGCAGAGTTACAAGAAAGTTTAATCATGGTCAATAGAGGGAGCAGAGGAGAGTTACAATTCACATGCAGTTATGTCGCTTTTCACGTGAATAAAAGCGACCTGTAGAAATGTCCAGCAGAGTTACAAGAAAGTTTAAGACAAGGTCAATAGAGGGAGCAGAGGACAGTTACAAATCACGTGCAGTTATGTCGCTTTCGACGTGAATAAAAGCGACCTGTAGAAATGTCCAGCAGAGTTACAAGAGCGTTTAAGACAAGGTCAATAGAGGGAGCAGAGGACAGTTACAAATCACGTGCAGTTATGTCGCTTTCCACGTGAATAAAAGCGACCTGTACAAATGTCCAGCAGAGTTACAAGAAAGTTTAAGACAAGGTCAATAGAGGGAGCAGAGGACAGTTAGAAATAACGTGCAATTATGTCGCTTTCCATGTGAATAAAAGCAACTTGTAGAAATGTCCAGCAGAGTTACAAGAACGTTTAAGACAAGGTCAATAGAGGGAGCAGAGGACAGTTATATATCACGTGCAGTTATGTCGCTTTCAACGTGAATAAAAGCGACCTGTAGAAATGTCCAGCAGAGTTACAAGAAAGTTTAAAACAAGGTAAATAGAGTGAGCAGAGGACAGTTACAAATCACGTGCAGTTATGTCGCTTTCCACGTGAATAAAAGCGACCTGTAGAAATGTCCAGCAGAGTTACAAGAAAGTTTAAGACATGGTCAATAGAGGGAGCAGAGGACAGTTACAAATCACGTGCAGTTATGTCGCTTTCGACGTGAATAAAAGCGACCTGTAGAAATGTCCAGCAGAGTTACAAGAAAGTTTAAGACAAGGTTAATAGAGGCTGCAGAGCACAGTTACAAATCACTTGCAGTTATGTCGCTTTCCACGTGAATAAAAGCGACCTGTAGAAATGTCCAGCAGAGTTACAAGAAAGTTTGAGACAAGGTCAATAGAGGGAGCTGAGGACAGTTACAAATCACGTGCAATTATGTCGCTTTCAACGTGAATGAAAGCGACCTGTAGAAATGTCCAGCAGAGTTACAAGATATTTAGACAAGGTCAATAGAGGGAGCAGAGGACAATTACAAATCGCGTGCAGTTATATCATTTTCCACGTGAATAAAAGCGACCTGTAGAAATGTCCAGCAGAGTTACAAGAAAGTTTAAGACAAGGTCAATAGAGGGAGCAGAGGACAGTTATATATCACGTGCAGTTAGGTCGCTTTCAACGTGAATAAAAGCGACCTGTAGAAATGTCCAGCAGAGTTACAAGAAAGTTTAATCATGGTCAATAGAGGGAGCAGAGGAGAGTTACAATTCACATGCAGTTATGTCGCTTTCCACGTGAATAAAAGCGACCTGTAGAAATGTCCAGCAGAGTTACAAGAAAGTTTAAGACAAGGTCAATAGAGGGAGCAGAGGACAGTTATATATCACGTGCAGTTAGGTCGCTTTCAACGTGAATAAAAGCGACCTGTAGAAATGTCCAGCAGAGTTACAAGAAAGTTTAATCATGGTCAATAGAGGGAGCAGAGGAGAGTTACAATTCACATGCAGTTATGCCGCTTTCCACGTGAATAAAAGCGACCTGTAGAAATGTCCAGCAGAGTTACAAGAAAGTTTAATCATGGTCAATAGAGGGAGCAGAGGAGAGTTACAATTCACATGCAGTTATGTCGCTTTCCAAGTGAATAAAAGCGACCTGTAGAAATGTCCAGCAGAGTTACAAGAAAGTTTGAGACAAGGTCAATAGAGGGAGCTGAGGACAGTTACAAATCACGTGCAATTATGTCGCTTTCAACGTGAATGAAAGCGACCTGTAGAAATGTCCAGCAGAGTTACAAGATATTTAGACAAGGTCAATAGAGGGAGCAGAGGACAATTACAAATCGCGTGCAGTTATATCATTTTCCACGTGAATAAAAGCGACCTGTAGAAATGTCCAGCAGAGTTACAAGAAAGTTTAAGACAAGGTCAATAGAGGGAGCAGAGGACAGTTATATATCACGTGCAGTTAGGTCGCTTTCAACGTGAATAAAAGCGACCTGTAGAAATGTCCAGCAGAGTTACAAGAAAGTTTAATCATGGTCAATAGAGGGAGCAGAGGAGAGTTACAATTCACATGCAGTTATGTCGCTTTTCACGTGAATAAAAGCGACCTGTAGAAATGTCCAGCAGAGTTACAAGAAAGTTTAAGACAAGGTCAATAGAGGGAGCAGAGGACAGTTACAAATCACGTGCAGTTATGTCGCTTTCGACGTGAATAAAAGCGACCTGTAGAAATGTCCAGCAGAGTTACAAGAGCGTTTAAGACAAGGTCAATAGAGGGAGCAGAGGACAGTTACAAATCACGTGCAGTTATGTCGCTTTCCACGTGAATAAAAGCGACCTGTACAAATGTCCAGCAGAGTTACAAGAAAGTTTAAGACAAGGTCAATAGAGGGAGCAGAGGACAGTTAGAAATAACGTGCAATTATGTCGCTTTCCATGTGAATAAAAGCAACTTGTAGAAATGTCCAGCAGAGTTACAAGAACGTTTAAGACAAGGTCAATAGAGGGAGCAGAGGACAGTTATATATCACGTGCAGTTATGTCGCTTTCAACGTGAATAAAAGCGACCTGTAGAAATGTCCAGCAGAGTTACAAGAAAGTTTAAAACAAGGTAAATAGAGTGAGCAGAGGACAGTTACAAATCACGTGCAGTTATGTCGCTTTCCACGTGAATAAAAGCGACCTGTAGAAATGTCCAGCAGAGTTACAAGAAAGTTTAAGACATGGTCAATAGAGGGAGCAGAGGACAGTTACAAATCACGTGCAGTTATGTCGCTTTCGACGTGAATAAAAGCGACCTGTAGAAATGTCCAGCAGAGTTACAAGAAAGTTTAAGACAAGGTTAATAGAGGCTGCAGAGCACAGTTACAAATCACTTGCAGTTATGTCGCTTTCCACGTGAATAAAAGCGACCTGTAGAAATGTCCAGCAGAGTTACAAGAAAGTTTAACACAAGGTAAATAGAGTGAGCAGAGGACAGTTACAAATCACGTGCAGTTATGTCGCTTTCCACGCGAATAAAAGCGACCTGTAGAAATGTCCAGCAGAGTTACAAGAAAGTTTAAGACAAGGTCAATAGAGGGAGCAGAGGACAGTTACAAATCACGTGCAGTTATGTCGCTTTCCACGTGAATAAAAGCGACCTGTAGAAATGTCCAGCAGAGTTACAAGAAAGTTTAAGACAAGGTCAATAGAGGGAGCAGAGGACAGTTAGAAATAACGTGCAATTATGTCGCTTTCCATGTGAATAAAAGCAACTTGTAGAAATGTCCAGCAGAGTTACAAGAAAGTTTAAGACATGGTCAATAGAGGGAGCAGAGGACAGTTACAAATCACGTGCAGTTATGTCGCTTTCCACGTGAATAAAATCGACCTGTAGAAATGTCCAGCAGAGTTACAAGAAAGTTTAAGACATGGTCAATAGAGGGAGAAGAGGACAGTTACAAATCACGTGCAGTTATGTCGCTTTCCACGTGAATAAAAGCGACCTGTAGAAATGTCCAGCAGAGTTACAAGAAAGTTTAACACAAGGTAAATAGAGTGAGCAGAGGACAGTTACAAATCACGTGCAGTTATGTCGCTTTCCACGTGAATAAAAGCGACCTGTAGAAATGTCCAGCAGAGTTACAAGAAAGTTTAAGACAAGGTCAATAGAGGGAGCAGAGGACAGTTACAAATCATGTGCAGTTATACCGCTTTCTATGTGAATAAAAGCGACCTGTAGAAATGTCCAGCAGAGTTACAAGAAAGTTTAAGACAAGGTCAATAGAGGGAGCAGAGGACAGTTACAAATCATGTGCAGTTATACCGCTTTCTATGTGAATTAAAGCGACCTGTAGAAATGTCCAGCAGAGTTACAAGAAAGTTTAAGACAAGGTCAATAGAGGGAGCAGAGGACAGTTACAAATCACGTGCAGTTATGTCGCTTTCCACGTGAATAAAATCGACCTGTAGAAATGTCCAGCAGAGTTACAAGAAAGTTTAAGACATGGTCAATAGAGGGAGAAGAGGACAGTTACAAATCACGTGCAGTTATGTCGCTTTCCACGTGAATAAAAGCGACCTGTAGAAATGTCCAGCAGAGTTACAAGAAAGTTTAACACAAGGTAAATAGAGTGAGCAGAGGACAGTTACAAATCACGTGCAGTTATGTCGCTTTCCACGTGAATAAAATCGACCTGTAGAAATGTCCAGCAGAGTTACAAGAAAGTTTAAGACATGGTCAATAGAGGGAGAAGAGGACAGTTACAAATCACGTGCAGTTATGTCGCTTTCCACGTGAATAAAAGCGACCTGTAGAAATGTCCAGCAGAGTTACAAGAAAGTTTAACACAAGGTAAATAGAGTGAGCAGAGGACAGTTACAAATCACGTGCAGTTATGTCGCTTTCCACGTGAATAAAAGCGACCTGTAGAAATGTCCAGCAGAGTTACAAGAAAGTTTAACACAAGGTAAATAGAGTGAGCAGAGGACAGTTACAAATCACGTGCAGTTATGTCGCTTTCCACGCGAATAAAAGCGACCTGTAGAAATGTCCAGCAGAGTTACAAGAAAGTTTAAGACAAGGTCAATAGAGGGAGCAGAGGACAGTTACAAATCATGTGCAGTTATACCGCTTTCTATGTGAATTAAAGCGACCTGTAGAAATGTCCAGCAGAGTTACAAGAAAGTTTAAGACAAGGTCAATAGAGGGAGCAGAGGACAGTTACAAATCACGTACAGTTATGTCGCTTTCCACGTGAATAAAAGCGACCTGGAATGCAGCAGAGTTACAAGAAAGTTTTAGACAAGGTCAATAGAGGGAGCAGAGGACAGTTACAAATCACGTGCAGTTATGCCGCTTTCCACGTGAATAAAAGCGACCTGTAGAAATGTCCAGCAGAGTTACAAGAAAGTTTAAGACATGGTCAATAGAGGGAGCAGAGGACAGTTACAAATCACGTGCAGTTATGTCGCTTTCCACGTGAATAAAAGCGACCTGGAATGCAGCAGAGTTACAAGAAAGTTTTAGACAAGGTCAATAGAGGGAGCAGAGGACAGTTACAAATCATGTGCAGTTATACCGCTTTCTATGTGAATTAAAGCGACCTGTAGAAATGTCCAGCAGAGTTACAAGAAAGTTTAAGACAAGGTCAATAGAGGGAGCAGAGGACAGTTACAAATCACGTACAGTTATGTCGCTTTCCACGTGAATAAAAGCGACCTGGAATGCAGCAGAGTTACAAGAAAGTTTTAGACAAGGTCAATAGAGGGAGCAGAGGACAGTTACAAATCACGTGCAGTTATGCCGCTTTCCACGCGAATAAAAGCGACCTGTAGAAATGTCCAGCAGAGTTACAAGAAAGTTTAAGACAAGGTCAATAGAGGGAGCAGAGGACAGTTACAAATCACGTACAGTTATGTCGCTTTCCACGTGAATAAAAGCGACCTGGAATGCAGCAGAGTTACAAGAAAGTTTTAGACAAGGTCAATAGAGGGAGCAGAGGACAGTTACAAATCACGTGCAGTTATGCCGCTTTCCACGTGAATAAAAGCGACCTGTAGAAATGTCCAGCAGAGTTACAAGAAAGTTTAAGACATGGTCAATAGAGGGAGCAGAGGACAGTTACAAATCACGTGCAGTTATGTCGCTTTCGACGTGAATAAAAGCGACCTGTAGAAATGTCCAGCAGAGTTACAAGAAAGTTTAAGACAAGGTTAATAGAGGCTGCAGAGCACAGTTACAAATCACTTGCAGTTATGTCGCTTTCCACGTGAATAAAAGCGACCTGTAGAAATGTCCAGCAGAGTTACAAGAAAGTTTAACACAAGGTAAATAGAGTGAGCAGAGGACAGTTACAAATCACGTGCAGTTATGTCGCTTTCCACGCGAATAAAAGCGACCTGTAGAAATGTCCAGCAGAGTTACAAGAAAGTTTAAGACAAGGTCAATAGAGGGAGCAGAGGACAGTTACAAATCATGTGCAGTTATACCGCTTTCTATGTGAATTAAAGCGACCTGTAGAAATGTCCAGCAGAGTTACAAGAAACTTTAACACAAGGTAAATAGAGGGAGCAGAGGACAGTTACAAATCACGTGCAGTTATGTCGCTTTCCACGAGAATAAAATAAAAAAATAAAAGCGACCTGTAGAAATGTCAAGCAGAGTTACAAGAAAGTTTAAGACATGGTCAATAGGGAGAGCAGAGGACAGTTACAAATCACGTGCAGTTATGTCGCTTTCCACGCGAATAAAAGCGACCTGTAGAAATGTCCAGCAGAGTTACAAGAAAGTTTAACACAAGGTAAATAGAGTGAGCAGAGGACAGTTACAAATCACGTGCAGTTATGTCGCTTTCCACGCGAATAAAAGCGACCTGTAGAAATGTCCAGCAGAGTTACAAGAAAGTTTAAGACAAGGTCAATAGAGGGAGCAGAGGACAGTTACAAATCATGTGCAGTTATACCGCTTTCTATGTGAATTAAAGCGACCTGTAGAAATGTCCAGCAGAGTTACAAGAAACTTTAACACAAGGTAAATAGAGGGAGCAGAGGACAGTTACAAATCACGTGTAGTTATGTCGCTTTCCACGAGAATAAAATAAAAAAATAAAAGCGACCTGTAGAAATGTCCAGCAGAGTTACAAGAAAGTTTAACACAAGGTAAATAGAGGGAGCAGAGGACAGTTACAAATCACGTGCAGTTATGTCGCTTTCCACGAGAATAAAATAAAAAAATAAAAGCGACCTGTAGAAATGTCCAGCAAAGTTACAAGAAAGTTTAACACAAGGTAAATAGAGGGAGCAGAGGACAGTTACAAATCACGTGCAGTTATGTCGCTTTCAACGTGAATAAAAGCGACCTGTAGAAATGTCCAGCAGAGTTACAAGAAAGTTTAAGACAAGGTCAATAGAGGGAGCAGAGGACAGTTACAAATAACGTGCAGTTATGTCGCTTTCCACGTGAATTAAAGGGACCAGTAGAAATGTCCAGCAGAGTTACAAGAAAGTTTTAGACAAGGTCAATAGAGGGAGCAGAGGACAGTTACAATTCACATGCAGTTATGTCGCTTTCCACGCGAATAAAAGCGACCTGTAGAAATGTCCAGCAGAGTTACAAGAAAGTTTAAGACATGGTCAATAGAGGGAGCAGAGGACAGTTACAAATCTATTAGATTTTAAAATACAATTTTCAATAGAACGTTTATATTTAAATATATTTTTTTTTAGTGTCACGTCTACTTTTAATCGAAATAGAACTGCCTCTATAATATTATGAAACGAAAGTTACATTTCAATTCAAATAAAACAAACAAAGAGATGATGCTACCTTCCTATAATTAGCAAACTCTGTAATGTATTCAATATGCAGATATTTTTATAATGATGTCATTTATAAACAATAAAAAAAATTCTAGTAGGACAAAAACATCTGTTGTCATATTATGCCTCAGCGAACATGTTATGCAAATAACTAGACAGAACGTCATGTATTTTGTGATTTATTTACGTGTATAATATACAGGATGTCCCCCAAAAAAAACAAAGTTAATAATAATAAATAATGCTGAAAAATTTGAATGATGTATATTTAGGAGTGAAAAAATGGGTGAGTCAATGAGATTTTCCTCCAAAAGTAAAAATAAGAAAAGGTTGGGATGATATACAGGGTGTACAACTAAAAAAGGACAACAGCTATATCTAGATAACTAGAAATCGTACAAATTTCGAATTAAAAATTTCATAATGAAAGTGTTTACGAAAAAACGTTAGAAATTGGTTTGCAATTGGTAGAACGGTCTCTAGAGGATGTAATTTTATTGAGTAATTGAAAAAATAAGGTTTATTTTATAAATTTTAAATATTTGAGAAGAAATGGTTCTAATTTCAGTTTTTAATTGTCTCTATAGGGTGTATAAATAGAATTCGACTTTTAATTCCTCAATTAAGAACATAAATACGATTTGTCTAATTAGACTGGGTAAAGATAAAAAGAAACGTAATTAAATCAACATTACAATAACCTCACGACTTTTCGCGCTGCTGGTAAAGATAAATATTGTGTAACCTCAATCGGCGTTTAATCTTACAATTTAGCACAAGTGGATAACGTGTTCTTATAAAAAGGCTTCCTAATACAATAATTTAAAGCTTCCTAGAAAACAGTTCAATGGAATTAATCGTTGTTTTTTTCCCTTATCAAAATGTCTGTTATATTTTTACTCACCTCTGCCAAAAGCTCATAAATTGCTCCATGTTACAACTGCCTTTATCAGCACAAGCTGCCAAATATAATGGGGTTTTCCAATATAAGGGTAACTGTGTAGCTTGTGTAAGTGCCCCAAAATGTTCCCTGGAAGCCCTATCTCCAATTTTTGCAAAAGCCCCCGCCACCTAAAAAATTTAAAGAACTTTTTAGCCGTCCTATCTTAATAAATATACCGGATGTTTCCTATTCAGTTGAAAAAATAGTTTTTTTTAGTGAAGAGTTAAGAAAATATTACTCACCTTGGTCCTAATAATATCCAGTTGTCCTGGAGCTCCCGGTTTACCAGCAGGAAAGTGAAATCTCGGAATATTAACATTTCTGTGAGCTCTGACGTGCCTCTGAAGAGTGGTATGTTGAAGAGGAGGTTGTTTCGGTAAGGGCTGTGAACAACAGATCACCATCACCATTTTAAAAATAATGTACTTATTTTGAATATAAAAAATACCGATTTTGTTGAGACTTAAATCAAAACTAAAATTATTTATTATGAATTTAATTAAAACACATGCGAAAGGTTTAGATAAGATTTCAAAAGTGCTGGCTATAAAGTTCATATTGAATACTAACGATGGGCTTTTAAAAATAGTAACAATCAACTGTGAGCAGTTTATCTGGGAAAAAGTGCAACATAAACAAAATTCAATACAAAATAAGATAAGTGCGGTAACTATAAAGGATACACATACACAGGAGTTTACGACAATATACAGCGTGTCCCAAGTTATCGTTTACAGGCAATATCTCGCTTATTTTTAAAGATAATCCTATACTGTAAAAACTGTTGTGAATGGCTTCCTAATGACGTATCAGAAACTTTATTTCACTTAACGGTCCTTTGGCAGCCGCCCCTCACTTTCTATTTTCAAAAAGGCACTCCCTGTATATTTTCGTTGAAAATTGCTTGTCACTCTATTTGGAATACTTGGAATACATACTTGTTGGTTTCTTATCATTAGCACCAAAAAAATTTGAATAGAAAGGAATTTTGATGCCATTCACAACAGTTTTTACAGTATTGGATAATCTTTTAAATTAAGCCTGTAAACAATAACTTGGGACACGCTGTATAGATAGTGTAAGCTCGTCGTGAAACATTCTGTATAAGAAGTGAATTTTACATAGTCTTTTCAATATAAACTTTCCATTTTGAGTTATTTTCATCAAATATTATTTTTAACCCCGTGTATTATAATTTTTTTAAACGTAATCGTACCACGTAGTGTATTTTTTATTTACAAAGTAATTTTAAAACTCCCTTTAATAAAATTATTGAAAGAATCCTCTACATTTGTAATTTTTTTAAAAAACAAATCTCAAATTTTCCTTGCAATGTTTAAAATTTACCGAAAAACGAAAAAGAAAAAACATAAAACACATTCTTCGAAAACACGATATTATTTTCCATCAAAATAATTTATTTACGTTTACTGGAATTTTGCCAGAATTTTCTGATAAATACTCGTATGTGGACCACGGAATTTCGTAAACAAACGTCGTGTTCTCTAATTTGGGTTGCTCGGAAAACAATAATCGAACATTTAATGTCTCTAACACCTTTTTCACATTACACGGTTTTAATCGTGCGGTTAAAAACCGTACCGCTGTTGAAACGGAGAAAGGCTCACATTATACGGCTACGGTTAAATGCCGGTGCCGTATCGTGCAATAGCCGTGCATAGTTAAAAGCCGCACGGGCGTGTTCACAGAAGTGGCCTACTGACTAAATGTATGCTTCCACATTGGACGGTTTTTTGTATTTGCAGTTCAGTTTGTGTTTATTGTTTTAAGAATGGATGATATTGATGCTGAAGTTTCAATAACCTTGGTCGAAGGAAGACCGAAAAAGGCTATTCTTTTTTGGCGACGACGAAGCAACCACAAAGCACAAAGTTTTTTTTTTTTCGATTCATATTGTCGTACTAAACAAACGAAATAAAAATATAGCGGTAAAAATCCGTGCCAACGTGAAAACAACAACAAAACTCGGACGATTTTTTACCGCACGAGTAAAACCGTGTAATGTGAAAGAGGCGTAAGTCAATAATTTTCAGTGAACCTCACGTACAACTTTTACTGTAACTTAATCTAAACAGTTTCCTCGACGTGATAGAATGCCAAATAACGCCCGTTTTTTATTCAAATTAAAATCTACTCGATGCAAGGATGAAAAAAAAAGTACCGTGATCTTGCAATTTAATGCGGGATCAAACAAACAATCGAATAGCACGTGTGTGGGTGGTAGTTTTACATAATGGTATATGTTTTATATAGTCGTCATTATGACTGTCTCTCTACTTATCCACTAGACCCGAACAAAGAAAATATTTAGAGATACTCAAGTCATTATTATGTTACCAGACTTTTAAGGAAACTGTTATTAGGTATGCAACCAAAATTACACCATGATTATTGTGAGTTGTATAGATAAAAGCCATTGAAAAACTTTTTTTTTTGGTATTTGGTAGATAGACCATTACAAGATCTATAAACAGTTATTTGCAAAAAAAGCTATGAGAAAACAAAATTTTAGGTCTGGAATAAAAATTCTAATTCAAAATACGAGGTGATATCAAGAATAGGGTGTTCAATTAAAAAAAGGTTCCTGTTAATAGAGAGTTATTGCAAATGGGAAAAATACGCCGACTTTAATAAAAGATCCGCTAATAAAGTATCCTTTAAGGCAGGAGGCGATAACTAGAGGAGCAACAAGAAGGGGAAGGAAAAATAACCATTCCATACACCCTTCCCTTTGAAGGTTCTTTAAGGTGAAGGGTGTATGGAATGGTTATTTTTCCTTACCCTTACTTTTTCAAGAAGGTGAAGAAGAAATAACCATTCCATTCACCCTTCCCCTTGAAGGTTTTTTAAGGTAAAAGGGTGTATGGAAAGGTTATTTTTCCTTACCCTTACTTTTTCAAGAAGGTGAAGGAGAAATAACCATTCCATTCACCCTCCCCTTTGAAGGTTCTTTAAGGTGGAGGGTGTATGGAATGGTTATTTTTCCTTACCCTTACTTTTTCAAGAAGGTGAAGGAGAAATAACCATTCCATTCACCCTTCACCCTTCCCCTTGAAGGTTCTTTAAGGTGAAGGGTGTATGGAATGGTTATTTTTCCTTACTCTTACTTTTTCAAGAAGGTGAAGGAGAAATAACCATTCCATTCACCCTTCCCCTTGAGGGTTCTTTAAGGTGAAGGGTGTATGGAGAGGTTATTTTTCCTTACCCTTACTTTTTCAAGAAGGTGAAGGAGAAATAACCATTCCATTCCTCCTACACCCTTCCCTTTGAAGGTTCTTTAATGTGAATGGTGTATGGAATGGTTATTTTTCCTTAACCTTACTTTTTCAAGGAGGTGAAGGAGAATTAACCATTCCATTCACCCTTCATCCTTCCCTTTGAAGGTTCTTTAAGGTGAAGGGTGTATGGACTGGTTATTTTTCCTTTATTGAGAAGGTGAAGGAGAAATAACCATTCCATTCACCCTTCCCTTTGAAGGTTCTTTAAGGTGAATGGTGTATGGAATGGTTATTTTTCATTACCCTTACTTCTTCAAGAAGGTGAAGGAGAAATAACCATTCCATTCACCCTTCCCCTTGAAGGTTCTTTAAGGTGAAGGGTGTATGGAATGGTTATTTTTTCTTACCCTTACTTTTTCAAGAAGGTGAAGGAAAAATAACCATTCCATTCACCCTTCCCTTTGAAGGTTCTTTAAGGTGAATGGTGTATGGAATGGTTATTTTTCCTTACCCTTACTTTTTCAAGAAGGTGAAGGAGAAATAACCATTCCATTCACCCTTCCCCTTGAAGGTTCTTTAAGGTGAATGGTGTATGGAATGGTTATTTTTCCTTACCCTTACTTTTTCAAGAACGTGAAGGAGAAATAACCATTCCATTCACCCTTCCCCTTGAAGGTTCTTTAAGGTGAAGGGTGTATGGAATGGTTATTTTTCCTTAACCTTACTTTTTCAAGGAGGTGAAGGAGAATTAACCATTCCATTCACCCTTCATCCTTCCCTTTGAAGGTTCTTTAAGATGAAGGGTGTATGGAATGGTTATTTTTCCTTACCCTTACTTTCTCAAGAAGGTCAAGGAGAAATAACCATTCCATTCACCCTTCACCCCTCCCCTTGAAGGTTCTTTAAGGTGAAGAGTGTATGGAATGGTTATTTTTCCTTAACCTTAGTTTTTCAAGGAGGTGAACGAGAATTAACCATTCCATTCACCCTTCCCTTTGAAGGTTCTTTAAGGTGAATGGTGTATGGAATGGTTATTTTTCCTTACCCTTACTTTTTCAAGAAGGTGAAGGAGAAATAACCATTCCATTCCTCCTACACCCTTCCCTTTGAAGGTTCTTTAATGTGAATGGTGTATGGAATGGTTATTTTTCCTTAACCTTACTTTTTCAAGGAGGTGAAGGAGAATTAACCATTCCATTCACCCTTCATCCTTCCCTTTGAAGGTTCTTTAAGGTGAAGGGTGTATGGAATGGTTATTTTTCCTTACCCTTACTTTTTCAAGAAGGTCAAGGAGAAGTAACCATTCCATTCACCCTTCACCCCTCCCCTTGAAGGTTCTTTAAGGTGAAGGGTGTATGGAATGGTTATTTTTCCTTACCCTTACTTTTTCAAGAAGGTGAAGGAGAAATAACCATTCCATTCACCCTTCCCTTTGAAGGTTCTTTAAGGTGAAGGGTGTATGGAATGGTTATTTTTCCTTACCTTTACTTTTTCAAGAAGGTGAAGGAGAAATAACCATTCCATTCACCCTTCACCCTTCCCCTTGAAGATTCTTTAAGGTGAAGGGTGTATGGAGAGGTTATTTTTCCTTACCCTTACTTTTTCAAGAAGGTGAAGGAGAAATAACCATTCCATTCACCCTTCACCCTTCCCTTTGAAGGTTCTTTAAGGTGTATGGTGTATGGAATGGTTATTTTTCCTTACCCTTACTTTTTCCAGAAGGTGAAGAAGAAATAACCATTCCATTCACCCTTCCCCTTGAAGGTTCTTTAAGGTGAAGGGTGTATGGAATGGTTATTTTTCCTTACCCTTACTTTTTCAAGGAGGTGAAGGAGAATTAACCATTCCATTCACCCTTCACCCTTCCCCTTGAAGGTTCTTTAAGGTGAATAGAGTATGGAGTGGTTATTTTTCCTTTCCCTTCTTGAAAAAGTAAGAGCCGCGAGTTGCGACCCTCGTAGCGAGAAACTCGCATGCGCAGATGACGGAATATGCTCCTCTAGTTATCGCCTCCTTTTAAGGCGATACCAAAAGTGCGCTATTTCAGAGCGCTTTAAGTGAAATCGAAAGTAACCACAGAACTGAATAAATTATATGTCATATGAAAGTGACAGATTTCGAACCTAGAAGTTTGAAGAATTTGTTTTCATTCAAAGTTTTGTATTTATGGCACAAAACATCCAGTTTATGGTGACAGATCCGTCAAAATAAAGGAACTTAATTAAAAAGTTCTTTGCGTTTATTTAAAGTACAGGAATCCTGTATTTTAGATTGGGAATATCCTTAAAGTGGACTCACTGAGCATGCGTATATATGTCAAAATAAAAGAGAGTGTATTAAGGGAACTACGAAACGCACGTTGCAATAACTCTAATGATTAGCAGATCGTTAATTCTAAGGGAACAAATTACGTCGCCCTAAATTTTATCAAATTTGTCCCCATTTAATAAATTCTATTTTAAAAATTTCTTAAAATCCGCCTCTGAGATTTTGACATCACTAGTATAAGTTGAAGTTAGTCACATATCTTGACATGGAACAAAATAATCATAAGAGAGGGTATTTACCCAAATTGAAGAAGAAAAGAAGAAGTTTAGGTTAGAGTGACAGTGAGTTGTTTGCATTCGCATGTGGTTTCATCTTGATTAGTTTAAGCTTTATATACCTTTGATTAATAAAATGCTTCAAATTCAAATTGAACATGGTAAACAACAGAGTGATAGATGTCAGATGTCAACATTTTTGTCCTAAACAAGCTCAAACATCCCAATGAAGGAAAAAGAAGAAGAAGCTGATACATTGAAACATGGGATTATAATTTATATCATGACATGGAACAAAATAATCATAAGAGAGGGTATTTACCCAAATTGAAGAAGAAAAGAAGAAGTTTATGTTTTAGTGACAGTGAGTTGTTTGCATTCGCATGTGGTTTTATCTTGGTTTAAATTTTTTATTAGATTATACCTTTTATTAATAAAATGCTTCAAATTCAAATTGAACATGGTAAACAACAGAGTGATAGATGTCAGATGTCAACATTTTTGTCCTAAACAAGCTCAAACATCCCGATGAAGGAAAAAGAAGAAGAAGCTGAAACATGGAACAGCAAAAGAAGACTATCGACAACTTCACATTTAAAATAGTAAATCTGCATTAAAAGTTGCATAGTTTTAGTAAATTGTTTTATTCATTTTTTTCTGTTAATCTAAAGACTAAATTTATAATAATTTTATTTTTGATTATAAAATTACCTAGGGATCAAAATTTTAAGTTGAACACCCTATTTTTTCGTTTGGCTATTTGATGGAGTACGAAGAACAGGGAAATTTATACAGGGTGTTCTATTTAAAATATGTTATTAACTATTTTGCTGCTGTAAACTGGTCAAATTATTATCTATTTGGAGATCAAATTTATGAATAAATTAATTGTATAGTATGCTTGAGAGACACGAATTTTGAAATTAAAAGTGATCTAACTTCCGCGTATGTCAGAAATAATGATTGCGACAATAAAAATCTCTTTCAGAAACAACAACATATTTATAGGCTTGAACCTTGTAAAAATAGATCGACTTACCGGAAACACGTAGAGTTGTAAAGTTAATTACAGAAATATTTAAAAAAAAAAGGTTTTCACATATTTAGAATTCAAAAGCTTTTTATTTATTTAAGTTGATAAAATGAGTGTCGGCAAACGAACAAAATAACAAATTTATCGATAAAATCTTCCATTGCATTCTACGATCGAACAAATTTGTCAAAGAAATTACTCAACTCCAGCTAATAAGAAAGTATTTCAATGAAACGTAGGATGAGAATATATTATTATGAAATATTTAAAACACCTAATATTCTTTTTGAATGCATAAAACAGAGTAGGACTAATAAAATTTTCTTTCAAAATTTTTTTTCGAAAATTTAGCATCTTTAAAATTGTTTTTGCAATCGTATTTCAATAATAAAAAGAAATATACCTACATAAAATTTCCAATTTTTAGCACTTAAACATTCTTCTCAAATGTAAAAAACTATCATTTTTATCAGTGTACATAATTTTTAAACTGCCAGCATTGAAAGAACCGTGAAATTTGAAAATATTTTCGAATTTACGTTATAACCACTTCCTAAAACTCACGCCAAACAACTTTCCAAATAAAAAATTTCCTGTATACAGGGTGTCTCAGGATTCGTACCAAAAATCTGGAAGATGATAGAAGGAAATCTGGCACCGTTCGCTACTCTATCATCTACTAATAGGCCAATAGGCAATAGGTAAATATTTTTGACAAAACCCTAATAGAAAACGGATGATTCCATCATATAAAAGACATGCAAATTTTTTTCAGTAATTTGTATATAACGTAAAAAGTACTAAATCAATCTCAATGGTATGTATAGATAAATCGTAGGTAATTAAAATACGAACAAAATTAGGGGTCGAGCGAGTTAATCGGATAATTAGGAACCGAGAAAATTTGGAAAAACCGGAAAATTTGTCATTTTTTTTTGAAAATTCATATTTTCGTCATTTTTCAATTGTAAGAGCTGAAACTTGCTACAAAGGAAGTTCTTCATATGTACTTTATATGAGCGAAGAGCAACCACCAGGCAACTGTTACTTTTATCGCAATTGCAATTGTAATTTTTTAATGCAATATTTTGCAGTAGGTCTGAATGCGTTAAACATAGTCCGATTTTAAATTTTAAAACGGTTTTGAAAAGTGTAGATGAAGAGCAACAAAACTTATATTTTCGATTTGTAATAAAATGATGCGAAGTCGACCAAAAACGCCAGGGAAGACGGCCAAAAATGACCGAGAGCTGGAAAGCGGCGATCGAGGAGAGGCATAGTATATATTATAGATATACAAGCGCGCTCTAGTAGGATTTACTATATTTGCATGCTCTATAGCTTGACCTGTACGGTTTTGGTAGGAACTACTGAGACACCCTGTATATACACCGAGTTCAACTATGGCGCTCGGTTTACACGGCTATCATTTTTCTTTTTCATAATAAAAAAATATCTAAAACAGTCATTACAATTCTGTCCACATAAAAATCCGGTGCTAGCCAATCATGGATAATAATCTGGGAGTAAATTATTATAAATTATGACATAGCATTTCATATTTCAAGGTCAACCGGATGATAATCTGTTTGGGTTTCGAACGTGAAAATTACAAGTCGGCTACATGCGGGCAACAAGAAAAAATAATAATAATGATAGGTATATTTCAAGTAAAAGTAGAGTAAATTCGAATTTTCGACATTGTTTTCGAACAACTAATCTTATGAATAAATTACAATGTTTATAAATGTTTAAACAAACTCGTTTTTCTTTCATTCATAAGTACAATATTATATCAAACATACTGATTAACAAAGGCTTTAGATGAATAAATTATTGTAAACAATGTCAATGATTGCGTCATAAGTCACTGAGATTAGAAATAACACTATTAATTGTAAAGGAAGGCTAAACAGAGATGTTATTAAGGACTATTTTGTAATTTTAAACAAAAATTTTTCGTCCATACGTGAACGAAGATGAGTAGACTTCGTTTCACGTAAGAAGAACCAAACTGAAGTTGCAGTCGTATGCGCGAACTTGAAGTCAAAACCAGCGCCATATTGTAAAATTTACATTTGACTTCAAATCAGCTTCGGACTCGATAAAAGTTGCAACGATTTTAAGAATCTGTCAGCCTTGACTGTGGATAATTTTTCCTTTAACACCAACAATATTTTTTTAGGAGGCATGGTTTTATATCAAATAAAACACACAACACTCATAGATAAACTAGCTAAACGTCTTAATATATTCAAAAATATTCAAACGCAACCTCAAATGCCAATAATAAAATGGCTGACGGCGAGAAAATCGTTTGTAACGCCAATGGCATGAAACGGTCGTTACGAGGCGACATAGATAAAGAAGACCGATTTTGGTTTCTGCGCAAGTCAGTCAGCAAACTTCAAGTGGCTTCTTCTTATTTGAAGTACTCCCCCTACCGTTGACGACTATAACTATCATATGTGCCATAGAATGCTTTGTTTAACCACCTTAATATACAAAAATCATGAACGTCTACTCAAACACTGAAAACTCAATACGAAATAAGTTTTTTCGCCTACCTCACCGGAACACCAATCAAATGAACACCAAAAATAGGGAGGAAAGTATCGTTTAGCAGCTCAAGGGCGGAAAATTCAACACGCCACGATTTTTGAAGTTTTTCACTATCTGTCACTTGAGTACTTTGACGTTTCACGTGATTTTTTAATTAAACGTCAATGTATGTCAAACTTCTTTGTTACATTTTCCTATTTTTTGGTTTACTCGGTAGAGGAAAAACAGTTGTGTGCCACAAATGCAGGAAACGCTTTAGCAGCCCTTAACTATCAACTGCCCTTGTGACACAATATACTATCAATAATCACTCCCAAGCAATTTAAACAATTCGCGAATGGCCCAAAGAGTAGTTCTGATTTTTGTCGATCTGGCGCTACGACCTTTATTTCAGGCGCCTATAGGCAGATGGTACAACGCATCCAACTGCGCCCTCTTTCATCTAAGGGCAACTCAAACGATTGACAAGTCGCGTAGATCAACCTATCATGTTCTAAATTACGCTCCATACATATGGTTTTGATATTTTGAATAATAAAATGATCAGCTGCAAACAAAATCTTTTATTAATAAGATTTTATATATCCCTTGGAATCACAGAACTAACTAACCACAGATCTAAACACGAGTTCTATGGTTCGAACCGACGATATGTATAAATATAAGCGCGTAGACTCCGTTTCACATAAGAAGAAGCCACCGGAAGTTTACTGTCTTGCGCAGAAACCAAAATCAGTCTTCTTTGTATATGTCGCTTCGTAAAGACCGTTTCTTGCTGACAGCCATTTTATTATTGACATTTGAGGTTGTGTTCATTTACAGTAGAATATTTTGGATTATTGAATATTTTAAGACGTTTAGCTAGTTTAGAGTGTTGTGTGTTTCATTTGATCTAAGACCATGCCTCCTAAAAAACTTGTTGGTGTTAAAGGAAAAATTATCCACAGTCAAGGCCGACAGATTCTTAAAAACGTCGCAACTTTTATGGAGTCCGAAGCTGATTTGAAGTCAAAAGTCAATTTTACAATATGGCGCTGGTTTTGACAACAAGTTCGCGTATACGACTACAACTTCACGTGGGTTCTTCTTTCGTGAAACGGAGTCTATAATGAAATGACAAACACTTTTTGGAGAATTGACCTTTTCCAAGTACGTCATCGTGACGAATTTCTGTCACCGGACAATCTTCATATTAAATTCTAATTTAACCTCAAACCGAATAATACAACACGATATATAGTATCCAACTAATACACAATAGTACACAAATTTACCAAAACCAATTAACTTTTGCCCTCGATTTATATTTAAATCAGTAAAAAAATGCTATTTTCATCTATCTTTCTGAAGGTTGTCCGTGATCAGCTGACAACATGGCGCGGAATGACGTCACTTGGAAATCATAGAACTAACTAACCATAGATCTAAACACGAGTTCTATGGTTCGAACCAACGATACGGATAAATATAAACGCGTATAATGAAATGACATACACTTTTTGGAGAATTAAAACATTATGATACGTAATTCGATTGTTTCTCGTATACCAGGAATTAAAATAAAATTTAAATTATTTTTTTTCCTTTGTTCTTGATTGTTATTCCCAACATCTTGATAACGACTTAATTGTGCAGTACCTGAACTTGATGGGAATAAAATTAAAAATATATTATTTCTAATTACTCGCATTAGCTATTTTTTTCCCTAAATTACATGGTATTTGTTTCAATTGTTCTAAATCGAAAGATAAAAATATATACAGTTTGAGAATAAAATTAAGTAATCACGAACTAACCTGCGTTTTTAAAAGTTGATGCGGCGCAGGCGCTCGTACTCTTTTATCTAAAAGTAAATCACTCGGACACCTTTCGAATATGAGCACTCTTTCGGCCACTGAACCTCTCGTTAAGAAAGGTCTAACTGGATTAGAAGCTGCCGTTTGTCGGAGATGCTGTCTTTGGCTTGTCGTCAGTTCTGAAATAATTCATCCAAAATCATAGAAATCGATGATAAAAAAAAGTGATAAAAAAATTACCTGGATGCGGCACCTGTTGTTCGAGTCGACGTGGCGTACTGCGAAGACCCCATTTTGTCGAGGTTGAAGTAACAGTTGCTGCGTTCATTGAGGTTGTTGTCGGAAGAGCAGGTTCAGTTAATTTTTCTTGGGAAGGCAATTCTTTGGTCGAGGGTAGTTGTTTTATTGACTGAAATAAAACAATCCCGATATTTTTAGTACATATAACGTCCAACAATAATATGGTCACTTTGGGATAAGCCAAAAGTGATAAAGCTGGCTGGAAATCTCAAGTCTTTGGTACTGGTCCCTCAATATGTCTTTGATGACCAACACAATGAATTTAAAAAGAAAAGGGATGGTAGATTGGACTGGCAGGTCTTCCAAGGACCTATTACAAAGCCCTGATCAAGATAGAGCATTGCTGACAATGGAGTTACCCCATATTCCAGTACGTTATAGAAAGAACAGTTTAACCAACTTCAACTTACCGAAATATCCCTACTTATTTTTCTCATCGATCTCATCGGTTCTTCGTTAACGACTTCGCCGTTTTTAAGCGCGTTTATGAGCCTCTTTTCCTCCAAAGCTACTTGGTCTATCGTTACGGAAGAAGGTGGCGATTTTTTATATCCACTATTGACGTGATTTTCTCCGTCGCCGTTCAAATTCTTCTGGTATCCACTTGAAACGTTGTTTTCTCCACCAGTACCGCTGGTTTTTTTGACGTTGTCGCTACCGATCAAGCGATTCTTGAGCGGCCACGTTTGCAACCCTGCGCCGGTCACTAGGTCTGGAGGTAAGGTCATTTCAATGGTGTCACTTAAACGGGGTTTTGGGGATATTTGAGGTTTCTGTCCTATTGCCGGTTTTACAGTTGATTGGTGCTGAAAAAACAAAGAAACCATTTCGGTTATACCCAAAATAACAGCTGGGAAAAGGAGATTTTCAAAGACTACTAGTTCCAAAGAGAACAAATGCATAGATTCATTTGACTTTGAATTTAATTCTGTGCCGATATCACTATTTTCAATATAATTAATAATAAAGGGTTCAACATTAGTACTCATATCCATACAGTATGTAAAAGCCAAACGGAATAAATTTATGTTGTAACCGAAATTCGCTATAATGTACTCAAAACTTACTACAATATACCCAAAACTTATTTCACGTTTAGGTATGGATAATAAGAAAGTAAGCAAAAACCATAGCAATGTGCTTTTTAGATCATCCCTATAAAAGGATACCTCCTCAGGAGCTGATGGAAGACGATTTTGACAGGAGAACTTATTTTAGTGAGCGGATGATGGACATGTTGGATAACAATATTATCCAATTAGAAGACGTTATGTTTTCTGATGAGTGCACTCACTGGATTAGAGAAGAACACACGCAATACCCTCCAAAGGTTCATGTTTGGGCAGGGATTGTTGGAAACCATATCATTGGTCCCTTTTTCATTGAATGACACTACTTCAAAATGATGCCATTCCAAGTTTGGCAAAATGTATATCCTGATCCAGGAAACCCTCAAGTTCCAATGAATACGATATGGTTGCAGCAGAATGGAACACCACCACATTACCAACGCAATGACCGGTAGTACCTCCATGCAATGTTTCCCAACCGGTGGATAGATAGAGAGGCGAGGATCGATAGAATGGCCAGCGCGATCACCTGATCTTACATCATTAGATTTCTTTTTATGGGGATATGTGAAGAGCCTTCTGTACAAAACTAAACCTTTTGATTTAAATGACTTAAAAGAAAGAATAACCCTTGCGATTAGGTCGATCATCTTAATTATTGTTAGAAGACAGTTTTATTCAAGATTAGGATGTTCGCAAGAAGTTCGCGGTGAACATTTTGAACGTCTACTTCATTGACATTCATAGTCCTTTTTAGTGTTTTACTAACTACATTTTTTACCAATTCTTAGTATTATTTCTTCTTCTAAAATTAGATTTAACCCAGTGCCAATCTTCAAATTGTTGGGAGTCAGTGTCCTGGTGATGATCTAAAGAAGAATCTGCTGAATCAGCTAGTATTATTGTTATGCTTTTGTCTTTATTTGGAGGAGCTTCCGTTTGGCATTTTAATGAAAAATTTCATACTTTTCGTGTGTATCTAACCAAGTTAGACAAAGTTAATTCTTTCTCTACAGGCCCTTAGTGGCCCTTGGCTTCAATTTTTTTCACTTTTTTCTCTCCATTTTCTTCTATTTAATGTTTAGCTTTGCCAGTTCCGTACTCCTACTTTTTTCAGATCATCTTTTACTGCATCCAGCCATTTTGTTCTAGGTCTGTCCCTTCTCCTTTTGCTACCTGTTCCACCCACTCTCTTAACCCATCTGTCTTCTGTCATTCTGCTAATATGACCCAACCATCTGGCCCTCTGTGCTCTTATCGCTTTATCCTTTGATAAACTAAATCAAACTAGAACCAACGAAACAATTGGGGTTTTATTGCTGTCAAAAGCCAACTATATATTACTATTATTTATAGATAATTGGTATAAATTTTTTTCAACACTGCTATGGTATGGTAAAAATGTTTTAGAAAGTAGAACATTTCGAAATTTTCATCGATCTCTGAAGCACCAATTTCCGATTGTACGAATTTCCTATCGCGATCTTCATTAACCTAATTTTATAAAATGCAATGAAGATTGATGATGGACGTTCAATATTAATAATTTCCTTTTCATCTTTAGTAGAGAAAAGCTATTTTTAAAGGGATTTAATTACACTAATTAGACCGACAACGTAAGTGGCTAAAACTTCGAAGCTGTTGTTCCCGTTGTTCGTAGTTTTTCGTGATTTCCACGTTGCGATCGATTCGTTATTCACAGTTGTTGTTGATGATGTTGAAATTTGATTGGTCTCAAAGGTGACGCATGTCATACGACAGAAAAACTGACGTGACAGATTATTAATGTTTTGTTATTTTTCCTCGTTTAAGATAGTATAATGAGTTCTTCAACAGTAAATTTATTATTAAAATCAGCGGAGTTTGCTACGATTGGCGGATATCAAGTCACGTGGCACTAACTTCAGCTTTCATTGGTAGAACTGCGAATGACGAATAACAAGATATACAATTTGGTTATTTGAGAACAACGACGAACAACACGACAACAATGGTTTAAAAACGCATGTGTAATGGTTAATTATAATTATGAAATGTATCGACCAAGCAGTTTGGTTATAAATTGTTATTCGATATAAGTAACAATTGCAAAATAAGCAGACACGCGCTGTATTGAAAGAATGTGTAGATTAGCAATTGTTGCTTTGGGTCTTGACAGTTCAAATTAAACATTCGTCGAAGAAAGATGTGTTTTATTTAAAGAAAGTCAACCCTAATTAAAAGGAACTTAAACCGAATAATTTAACATTAATACATTATTTTATTTTCGAGCAGCGGGAAACACGAACAACGAATAACGAAAAACAAAGTTTGTAAATCCAGCTTTAGACACACGTTGGCAAGAGGAAGAAGGAAGGATAGTTTTTCATTCTCCCCCCTCTCGAGGGGAACGGCCAACATTGGAAGGAATAAGGATTGTTTGGTTCAGGGGATGGGAGTGGAGGGAACGGTGAGAGGTGTGTAATACGTTGGCAAGTTTTAAGAGAAGTTATAAACATCCTGTACAATTTCCTCTTTAGTATTTTCATTAATTCCTTCTCCTAATCTTTCTTAGCATTGGGAAAATGATTTTTTGTAATAACCATGAAAAATATTGTTTATCTCTTTTTGTTTTCATTTTAATTAGATAATAACAATTAACCTTTGACGTTCAATTTAAATAAATGTTGATTGACTTTGTTTCCAAGTTGGTTTAATAAAAAAAAATTATAAATATTATATTTTATTTTGTGACACGTATAAAAATGTTCAGGAGAATATATACAGAGCATTTCAATGAAAACTATCCACCACACATAATTCTGAAGGCGTCGTCAAAAATCGTATAAAGGGGACGTCTTTTTGCTAATATGTAGACGTTATAACTTTAACCCCCTCCCCTCTATGGACACCACCACTGTGTTTAATTTTCTACTGGATTTCAAGTTTTATCCGGTTTTTCGGAAAAAATTCTGAATACAACAAATAAAAATTCAACTTTTACGCACTCACCTCATAAAAAAAAGAAGTAAACATTCCATACAATGGCCCATGTCATTAAAAAACAACACCACTGAACTCATTTCGGTAGAGAGCTCAAAATATACAGAAAAAAAATATATATACAGCAAAAAATATGAAAGTGGGTAATATAATAATTTAAAAGTCATTAATTTATAGAATTTGAATTTACCATCGCTAATGACACTTGTCGAGACGATTAAAATTATTTTTAATGATTTAATTGTTACAGAAAGTGATATTAGAAATTACTACACGATGCAAAGTACAAAAAGATTTTCATTGTATGTGTATGTATTACGTAAACAATTGGCATACAGCCAAAACCGGTGCAATCTAATCGAATCGAAGTGCTGGTTAATTAAGTAAAAGTGAGTAATTAATAAAGAAATTGTAAAAATATCCGCAGCACGCAGCACTAGGACATATCATCGAGAAACTTATTAATGAAGATTGACGAAGACTAGAAATAAAATCCTATTATTATCACTAAACGAATTTTTTTATTACAGAAATTATAAAAAATGGAAAATTATTTTTCATTCTAAACAATTCAATTTTCATCAATCCACTCTGTATATAATCCAGTACACAATTTCATGATTTCATGATTGAGCTTGATAGTCGATGATTGAGCTTTGCAATCGTTATTTGAGCTTTAGAGTGGTTAATTGAGCTTTACAGTCGTTTTTTGAGCATTAAAATCGTTGATTGAGCTTGATATTCGATGATTGAGCTTTACAGTCGCCAATTGAGCTTTACAGTTGTCGATTGAGCTTTATAATCGATGACTGAGTTTTAAAATCGTTATTTGAGCTTTAGAGTGGTTAATTGAGCCTTACAGTCGTTTTTTGAGCATTAAAATCGTTGATTGAGCTTGATACTCGATGATTGAGCTTTACAGTCGCCAATTGAGCTTTACAGTTGTCGATTGAGCTTTATAATCGATGACTGAGTTTTAAAATCGTTATTTGAGCTTTAGAGTGGTTAATTGAGCCTTACAGTCGTTTTTTGAGCGTTACAATCGTTGATTGAGCTTGATAATCGATGACTGAGCTTTACAATCGTTATTCCAGCTTTAGAGTGGTTAATTGAGCTTGACAGTCGTTTTTTGGGCATTAAAATCGTTGATTGAGCTTGATACTCGATGCTTGAGCTTTACAGTCGCCAATTGAGCTTTACAGTCGCCAATTGAGCTTTACAGTCGTTTTTTGAGCATTAAAATCGTTGATTGAGCTTGATACTCGATGCTTGAGCTTTACAGTCGCCAATTGAGCTTTACAGTCGCCAATTGAGCTTGACAGTCGTTTTTTGAGCATTAAAATCGTTGATTGTGCTTGATAATCGATCACTGAGCCTTACAATCATTATTTGAGCTTTTGAGTGGTTAATTGAGCTTTACAGTTGTTTTTTGGGCATTAAAATCGTTGATTGAGCTTGATACTCGATGCTTGAGCTTTACAGTCGCCAATTGAGCTTTACAGTCGTTTTTTGAGCATTAAAATCGTTGATTGAGCTTGATACTCGATGATTGAGCTTTACAGTCGCCAATTGAGCTTTACAGTTGTCGATTGAGCTTTACCATCGTTATTTGCGCTTTAGAAGGGTTAATTGAGCTATACAGTCGATTTTTGAGCATTAAAATCGTCGATGACTGAGTTTTAAAATCGTTATTTGAGCTCCAGAGTGGTTAATTGAACTTGACAGGTGTTTTTTGAGCGTTACAATCGTTGCTTGAGCTTGATAATCGATGACTGAGCTTTACAATCGTTATTCGAGCTTTAGAGTGGTTAATTGAGCTTGACAGTCGTTTTTTGGGCATTAAAATCGTTGATTGAGCTTGATACTCGATGCTTGAGCTTTACAGTCGCCAATTGAGCTTTACAGTCGCCAATTGAGCTTTACAGTCGTTTTTTGAGCATTAAAATCGTTGATTGAGCTTGATACTCGATGATTGAGCTTTACAGTCGCCAATTGAGCTTTACAGTTGTCGATTGAGCTTTACAATCGTTATTTGCACTTTAGAAGGGTTAGTTGAGCTATACAGTCGATTTTTGAGCATTAAAATCGTCGATGACTGAGTTTTAAAATCGTTATTTGAGCTTTAGAGTGGTTAATTGAGCTTGACAGGTGTTTTTTGAGCGTTACAATTGTTGATTGAGCTTTACTGTCGTAGATTGAGCTTTACTGGTTAATTGAGCTTTACAGTCGTTATTTGAGCATTAAAATCGTTGATTGAGCTTGATAATCGATCACTGAGCTTTACAATCGTTATTTGAGCTTTAGAGTGGTTAATTGAGCTTTACAGTCGTTTTTGAGCATTAAAATCGTTGATTGAGCTTGATAATCCATCACTGAGTTTTACAATCGTTATTTGAGCTGTAGAGTGGTTAATTGAGCTTTTCAGTCGTTTTTTGAACATTAAAATCGTTGATTCAGCTTAATAGTCGATAACTGAGCTTTACAATCGTTATTTGAGCTTTTGAGTGGTTAATTGAGCTTTACAATCGTTCTTTAAGCTTTAGAGTGATTGATTGAGCTTTACAGTCGTTATTTGAGCTTCAGAGTGGTTAATTGAGCTTTGCAATCGTTGATTGAGCTTTACAATCGTTATTATTTGAGCTTTACAGTCAGTAGTTTTTTGAGCATTAAAATCGTTGATTGAGCTTGATACTCGATGATTGAGCTTTACAGTCGCTGCTTGAGCTATACAGTTGTCGATTGAGCTTTACAGTCGTTGATTGAGCTTTAATGTCGTTGATTGAGCTTTACAATCGTTATATGAGCTTTAAATTGGTTAATTGAGCTTTACAGTCATTTTTTGAGCGTTACAATCGTTGATTGTGCTTGATAGTCGATGATTGAACTTTACAGTCGTTATTTGAGCGTTACAGTTGTCGATTGAGCTTTAGAGTCGTTGATTGAGCTTTAGAGTCGTTGATTGAGCTTTAGAGTCGTTGATTGAGCTTTAAAATCGTTATTTGAGCTTTAAGGTGGATAATTGAGCTTTACAGTTTGACGAAGACTAGAAATAAAATCCTATTATTATTCCTAATCGAATTTTTTTATAACAGAAATTCTAAAAAATGGAAAATTATTTTTGTTCTTAAACAATAAAATTTTTATCGTTCCACTCTGTATATAATCCAGTACACAATTTCATTAATGTCTTTAACTGGTTTAACAATCGCTGCTAAGAGGGTTTGTTATGTATGGAAACACGATTGATTATCTTATTTTTTTTTTGTAATAAACATTTCCAGCATGTACAATGTCGAAATCGCGTGTAAATTTCCCATTTTCCGTAAAATGGTGGAAATTATCTTATAAAAAAGGTGTTGCATTGCAGTAACTTTAGTTATAACAACTGATTTTCGAGATATCGAGACATATCTAAAAATAGGTTTTCGATAAAGGAGGCAATTCTCATTTGAACACAACCAACTTCCAACGAAGGCAATTCTTCCCATTAAATTTGCAGTTTAATGTAGCTTCTGGTGATTAAGTGAAACTCCTTTTTTTACATAAAAAAAAAGGACCAAATCTCTGAACCAGGAAATAATTGGGATATGAAGGAAGACGAGTTAGATTTACATACTATCCCAACCTTAAATAACAATAGACACTAACCTGCGCAGAATTTGTAGTAACCGCAGCACCAAAACTATTCACTCCCACTCCCCCACTCAACCCCCCACTACCCACACCGATTTTCCTACTCGGCAACGTTGCCGTTTTCCGCATATAACTACCGCCACTTTCACTTACTCCCACTCCACTATCCGTTTGACTAGCGCCTTTTTCGAACTTTTGCAACGCGTACTGTATACTTGAAGGCATCTTATTGGTCGGTGATGTTACAGGTGACTTGTTTCTAGCAGCCGCTATTCTCGCTTTATCTTCATCGACGAAATTTTTGACCAGCTTTTCCAGTCTGTTGTTGTCCATGGTGGGAGCCTGTGCCAGAATATCCAAAGATGCTGGCTTGGTCGCTGGTTGGGGCTTCAGCATTGATCTGAAACAAGAAAAAAAAATATATTCGCTAATTGACATTTACAGTCGATTATTGAGGTTTAGGTCGTTATTTCATTATTACAGTTGTCGATTGAGCTCTAGAGTTGTTTTTTGAGTGTTACAGCTGTCGATTGAGCTTTACATTCTTTGATTGAGCTTTACAATCGTTATTTGAGCTTTACAGTGGGTAATTGAGCTTTATAGTCGTTAATTGAGCTGTAGAGTGGGTAATTGAGCTTTAGAGTGGTTAATTGAGCTTTATAGTCGTTTTTTGATCTTTAGAGTGATTAATTGAGCTTTACCTATAGTCTTTTTTGAGCATTAGAGTGGTTAATTGAGTTTTATAGTGATTAATTGAGCTTTATAGTCGTTTTTTGAGCTTTAGAGTGATTAATTGAGCTTAATAGTAGTTTTTTGAATTTTAGAGTGGTTAATTGAGCTTTATAGTCTTTTTTGAGCTTTAGAGAGGTTAATAGAGGTTTATAGTCGTTTTTTGATATTTAAACTGGTTTATTGAGCTTTATAGTCGTTTTTTGAGCTTTACAATCGTTTTTTGAGTGTTACAATAGTTGATTGAGTTTGATAGTCGTTGATTGAACTTTACAGTCGTTATTTGAGCGTTATAGTTGTCGATTGAGCTTTACAGTCGATGATTGAGCTTCACAGTCGTTGATTGATCTTTACAGTCGTTATTTGAGCTTTAGAGTGGGTAATTGAACTTTAGAGTGGTTAATTAAGCTTTACAGTCTTTTTTTATCTTTAGAGTGGTTAATTGAGCTTTATAGTCGTTTTTTGAGCTTTAGAGTGGTTAATTGAGCTTTACTGTCGTTTTTTTGAGCTTTAGAGTGGTTAATTGAGCTTTATAGTCGTTTTTTGTTATTTAAAGTGGTTTATTGAGCTTTATAGTCGTTATTTGAGCGTTACAGTTGTCCTTTGAGCTTCACAATCGTTTATTGAGCTTTACAATCATTATTTGAACTTTAGAGTGGTTAATTGAGCTTTAAAGTCGTTTTTTGGGCGTTGCAAAAGTTGATTGAGCTTGATTGTCGATTATTGAACTTTATAGTCGTTATTTGATCGTTACATTTGTCCTTTGAGCTTCACAATCGTTTATTGAGCTTTACAATCGTTATTTGAGCCTTAGACTGGTTAACTGACCTTTAGAGTCGTTTTTTGAGCGTTACATTCGTAGATTGAGCTTGATAGTCGATGATTGAACTTTACTGCCGTTATTTGAGCGTTACAGTTGTCCATTGAGCTTTACAATCGTTTTTTGAGCTTTAAAATCGTTTTTTGAGCTTTAAAATCGTTGATTTAGCTTGATAGTTGATGATTAAACTTTACAATCGTTATTTGAGCGTTATAGTTTTCGATTGAGCTTTACAGTCGATGATTGAGCTTCACAGTCGTTGATTGAGCTTTACAGTCGTTATTTTAGCTTTAGAGTGGGTAATTGAGCTTTATAGTCGTTATTTGAGCTTTAGAGTGGTTAATTAAGCTTTACAGTCTTTTTTGAGCTTCAGAGTGATTAATTGAGCGATATAGTCGTTTTTTGATCTTTAGAGTGATTAATTGAGCTTTATAGTCTTTTTTCAGCTTTAGAGTGGTTAATTGAGTTTTATAGTCGTTTTTTGAGCTTTAGAGTGGTTAATCGAGCTTTACAGGCTTTTTTTGAGCTTTAGAGTGATTAATTGAGCTTTATAGTCTTTTTTGAGCTTTAGAGTGATTAATTGAGCGTTATAGTCGTTTTTTGGCCTTTAGAGTGATTAATTGAGCGATATAGTCGTTTTTTGATCTTTAGAGTGATTAATTGAGCTTTATAGTATTTTTTCAGCTTTAGAGTGGTTAATTGAGTTTTATAGTCGTTTTTTGAGCTTTAGAGTGGTTAATCGAGCTTTACAGGCTTTTTTTGAGCTTTAGAGTGATTAATTGAGCTTTATAGTCTTTTTTGAGCTTTAGAGTGATTAATTGAGCGTTATAGTCGTTTTTTGGCCTTTAGAGTGATTAATTGAGCTTTATAGTCGTTTTTTGAGCTTTAGAGTGGTTAATTGAGCTTTACAGTCGTTTTTTGAGCTTTAGAGTGGTTAATTGAGCTTTATAGTCATTTTTTGTAATTTAAAGTGGTTTATTGAGCTTTATAGTCGTTATTTGAGCGTTACAGTTATCCTTTGAGCTTCACAATCGTTTATTGAGCTTTACAATCGTTATTTGAACTTTAGAGAGGTTAATTGAGCGTTAAAGTCGTTTTTTGGGCGTTGCAAAAGTTGATTGAGCTTGATTGTCGATGATTGAACTTTATAGTCGTTATTTGAGCGTTACAGACGTCGATTGAGCTTTAAAATCGTTGATTGAGCTTTACAATCGTTATTTGAGCCTTAGAGTGGTTAACTGACCTTTACAGTCGTTTTTTGAGCGTTACAATCGTAGATTGAGCTTGATAGTCGATGATTGAACTTTACTGTCGTTATTTGAGCGTTACAGTTGTCCATTGAGCTTTACAATCGTTTTTTGAGCTTTAAAATCGTTGATTCAGCTTGATAGTTGATGATTGAACTTTACAATCGTTATTTGAGCGTTATAGTTGTCGATTGAGCTTTACAGTCGATGATTGAGCTTCACAGTCGTTGATTGAGCTTTACAGTCGTTATTTGAGCTTTAGAGTGGGTAATTGAGCTTTATAGTCGTTATTTGAGCTTTAGAGAGGTTAATTAAGCTTAACAGTCTTTTTTGAGCTTTAGAGTGATTAATTGAGCGATATAGTCGTTTTTTGATCTTAAGAGTGATTAAGTGAGCTTTATAGTCTTTTTTCAGTTATAGAGTGGTTAATTGAGTTTTATAGTCGTTTTTTGAGCTTTAGAGTGGTTAATCGAGCTTTACAGTCTTTTTTTGAGCTTTAGAGTGGGTAATTGAGCTTTATAGTCGTTATTTGAGCTTTAGAGTGGTTAATTAGGCTTTACAGTCTTTTTTGAGCTTTAGAGTGATTAATTGAGCGATATAGTCGTTTTTTGAGCTTTAGAGTGGTTAATTGAGCTTTACAGTCGTTTTTTTGAGCCTTTAGAGTGGTTAATTGAGCTTTATAGTCGTTTTTTGTTATTTAAAGTGGTTTATTGAGCTTTATAGTCGTTATTTGAGCGTTACAGTTGTCCTTTGAGCGTCACAATCGTTTATTGAGCTTTACAATCGTTATTTGAACTTTAGAGTGGTTAATTGAGCTTTAAAGTCGTTTTTTGGGCGTTGCAAAAGTTGATTGAGCTTGATTGTCGATGATTGAACTTTATAGTCGTTATTTGAGCGTTAGAGACGTCCATTGAGCTATAAAATCGTTGATTGAGCTTTACAATCGTTATTTGAGCCTTAGAGTGGTTAACTGACCTTTACAGTCGTTTTTTGAGCGTTACAATCGTAGATTGAGCTTGATAGTCGATGATTGAACTTTACAGTCGTTATTTGAGCGTTACAGTTGTCGATTGAGCTTTACAATCGTTTTTTGAGCTTTAAAATCGTTTTTTGAGCTTTAAAATCGTTTTTTGAGCTTTAAAATCGTTATTTGAACTTTAGAGAGGTTAATTGAGCGTTAAAGTCGTTTTTTGGGCGTTGCAAAAGTTGATTGAGCTTGATTGTCGATGATTGAACTTTATAGTCGTTATTTGAGCGTTACAGACGTCGATTGAGCTTTAAAATCGTTGATTGAGCTTTACAATCGTTATTTGAGCCTTAGAGTGGTTAACTGACCTTTACAGTCGTTTTTTGAGCGTTACAATCGTAGATTGAGCTTGATAGTCGATGATTGAACTTTACAATCGTTATTTGAGCGTTATAGTTGTCGATTGAGCTTTACAGTCGATGATTGAGCTTCACAGTCGTTGATTGAGCTTTACAGTCGTTATTTGAGCTTTAGAGTGGGTAATTGAGCTTTATAGTCGTTATTTGAGCTTTAGAGAGGTTAATTAAGCTTAACAGTCTTTTTTGAGCTTTAGAGTGATTAATTGAGCGATATAGTCGTTTTTTGATCTTAAGAGTGATTAAGTGAGCTTTATAGTCTTTTTTCAGTTATAGAGTGGTTAATTGAGTTTTATAGTCGTTTTTTGAGCTTTAGAGTGGTTAATCGAGCTTTACAGTCTTTTTTTGAGCTTTAGAGTGGGTAATTGAGCTTTATAGTCGTTATTTGAGCTTTAGAGTGGTTAATTAGGCTTTACAGTCTTTTTTGAGCTTTAGAGTGATTAATTGAGCGATATAGTCGTTTTTTGAGCTTAAGAGTGGTTAATTGAGCTTTACAGTCGTTTTTTTGAGCTTTAGAGTGGTTAATTGAGCTTTATAGTCGTTTTTTGTTATTTAAAGTGGTTTATTGAGCTTTATAGTCGTTATTTGAGCGTTACAGTTGTCCTTTGAGCGTCACAATCGTTTATTGAGCTTTACAATCGTTATTTGAACTTTAGAGTGGTTAATTGAGCTTTAAAGTCGTTTTTTGGGCGTTGCAAAAGTTGATTGAGCTTGATTGTCGATGATTGAACTTTATAGTCGTTATTTGAGCGTTAGAGACGTCCATTGAGCTATAAAATCGTTGATTGAGCTTTACAATCGTTATTTGAGCCTTAGAGTGGTTAACTGACCTTTACAGTCGTTTTTGAGCGTTACAATCGTAGATTGAGCTTGATAGTCGATGATTGAACTTTACAGTCGTTATTTGAGCGTTACAGTTGTCGATTGAGCTTTACAATCGTTTTTTGAGCTTTAAAATCGTTTTTTGAGCTTTAAAATCGTTGATTGAGCTTGATAGTTGATAATTGAACTTTACAATCGTTATGTGAGCCTTATAGTTGCCAATGAGATTTACAGTCGATTATTGAGCTTTACAGAAGTTGATTCAGCTTTACAGTCGCTGACTGAGCGTTACAATCGTTGATTGAGCTTGACAGTCGTTAATTGAGCATTACAGACGTTGATTGAGCTTTGCAGACGTTGATTGAGCATCATGAAGCTTTTAAGAAGATCGTTTATGCCTGTTTTGATAGGAATAAGTTGGTGTGATAAAATATGGCTCGAATTGCAGTTTATTCTTGCATCAATGCTATATTTGTACATGAAAAAAGATTGAAAACGATCTTGTACGGTTGAAAATTAATATTTAAAATGATCAACATTCGTTAATAGAAATTTTAACCCACCGTAGTCCAATCCATTTTTGTAACTTGTACGGATGTAACCGTCGGGCGTTCACGTCACAAAAAAAAGTGAGTTTACGACCGACATAAACTTTCTAATTTAGGAAACATATAACTCACGCAACTCGAACGGTTATTTCTCACTTGAGAAGTTATTTTTACATCGAAATGCTCCTTCTACGCGATACCGGCTTCGTTACAGGTGAAAAATATCAAAAAAAAATCGCGAAAAGTTCACGGAATCATCGGGAAAACCGCGTGTCGATAGTCGCGTCGTAGAAGAGTCGCTCTGGAAGAAGTAGAGTGACTAGGAAGCGGCGTGATACTCGACTCAGGATGGTCTGGAACCAAAATAAAACATGTGGGTTACCGTTACTTGTCAGTTAATATAGTATGTGGGCTTTAATATTCGAAAAAAAAAATAGACGTAAGTCACTGAGAAGTTAATTTTTCAAAAACAGGGATTAATTTCCAATTTCGTATGTCGTATGGAAAGCGACTTACATAATAATCTAATGGAATATATATCCCATTTGAAATAAATTAAATGAGGCATCCAACAAATTTTCAAATCAATCGTTTCACGTGAAATTCCATCACTGAACATGCACGTCTGATATCGACATCGATATCCTCCAGTGAATTTTATCGTGTTTTAAGGGGAGATATTTTACCACATAGCCGAGAAATTTAGATTCCTACACAGGTGAAGGTCAACTGCGAATACGTAAAATGTTTTCTTAAAAAAAATCGTGGAAAGTTTGGGGATTCAAAATACGAAAAGCGAAAATATAATAATTATTGTGTAGGACACTTAGGCAAGGTTTTATAAAGGTAGTAGTTAACCTGCGGTTGATTTTTCTACCTCTGGTTGACAGCCATCAGTCGAATGTACTTCCTGTATGTTGGCAACCCTCATATTTCTCTAATTCCCGCTCGTCGTTTCATTAGCCACTTCCAGTCCTCAACCCTGACCAGTTGACATCTGCCATCTGCCTCCATTTTGCCAGCCAAGTTCCTCCGACCACCACGAGCAAAGCGCCTTTTCGCTATCCACTATCCTCGAGGCAAGACCTACCTTTTTATCTTTTTTATCCAAATTGCTGTGGTAAGCACAGCTGCTAGGATACCATTAAGATACCTCATAGATACCGCTAGTAGAATATCTCAAAAATATACCTCAGGGAGTGGCCACTCTAGCGCCCAAGTAATGAACAGCTGACTGATACGGTTGCAAATTGGCGCCCAACGTGGGGCCACTCGGGACAGATGTCGGCATGAGACTCTTCTCAAGGGTGGTTCTACTCCATGTTAGTGCTGCACTTGGAGGCAAAATGGAGGCGGCCGTTATCAGATGTCAATTGTCTTATGGTCAGAGTTGAGGATTGGAAGTGGCTAATGAGACGACGAGCGGGAATTAGAGAAATATTTGCGATATAAATTTAAAAGTCGAAAAATGTCGATAGACATGTTGCAAATGTTGGTGGTAGGAAGAAAAATTGACGTATCTTCATCAGTTCCTTCTATAATTTCATTTTTACAGTGTATCAGGTGCGTTTAACGTTAAATACTTTGAACCGTTCACACGTTTCTTTAACCTTTAGGGTAAAAAAACCCTTTCTTCAGTGATTGAATGAATATTTGATCAATATTTAGTGGTATTGAAAAAGTTGCTCTTTCAGACGATCTAAACCAGAAGTTACAAAAAAATTATTGAGCTTAGTTTCCAAATTATACGAAAGCATATTGGAAAATAGATTAAGACCCTTAATAGATCTGGATTTAGGAAAGGGCACAGTACCCAAGATCACATTTTCACGATAAAACAAATGATGGAAAAAACACAAACAAAAGAAGTTAATATGGCTTTCTTGGACCTCTCGGAAGGAAGAGAGGAAGACCTAAGAAAACTTGGAACCCAGAAATACTGGAAAGAAGACATATAAAATGGGAAGAAGCAAAAAGGTGGCAAAAAATAAAAAGGAATGGACCAACTTCATCTACGAACAAAAAATTTAGATACCCTTACCCTTACACCTTAGGGTATAAAAAGGATTTTTGATTATATATATATATATATATATATATAACAAAAAAATTAAATTTGGATTAAAAATGGCTGTTGTTAAATTTAAAAACATAAAAAACACGTGTCTTCCCTGTACATGCAGTATTTTGCATTAAAATTATCGTTTGGACTAAGTTCAGTGATCAACTGATTTATTTTAAACTGTTATACAGAGGCGGGTAGGGTTTGACATTTAATATTGATATAAAAATAAAACAACAACTTATCTAGCACTAGCACATTCAAAATCGAATGAAAGTTTGTCGGAAAATTAGCTACAAATATACAGAGATGGATCCACATCAGTTTTTATCTAAATCCGGTATAAATAATATTGTTTTTTTTTTGAATTTAGTACTTTTGCGATTTAAACCAGACCGGCACTGCTCAAAATCCCCCCGAAGCTCTTCCCTGACTTATTCCATGTAAGATTCACTCAAAATCTATCGATCAAAGCTGCCAACCCAAAAAATTTCGTATTTTTCTACCACTGGGGAAGGGAAATTTCAGAACGAATTTGTCATGTGAAGCCTGTGCTCCTCAATTTGGGTAATTCGATGAAAAAAAAATATGTAAAGGTCATGTCTGATTGGCTGAAAGTTATGTTGGAGCACCTGATTTCATGTCAATAATGTCTAATTCAATGACGACATTGATTGACGTAAAATCAGGAGCTCCAACATAAACTTCAGCCAATCGGACATGATCTTTATAAATATCGATATTTGGATGCAATTACCTGTTTTGAAGAGCCGGGGCTCAGTTTACTTATATTTATAAACAATGCGAGCCTAAACATGAAAAATTTGTTCCCAGTGGTAAAAAATTCCAAAATTTTAGGGTTGTCAACTTGGACCGAAGTCACCCATTGGAAAAGCTGGAATACTTTGTCGAGTTATTCCTTTGATCTGCATATACCTAATAATTGATTTTGGATAAACTTTAGTGATTAACACCATAAACAACGAATCCCTTCATAATATCCTGTCTAGAGAATATCTAGAATCCTTATAGAGTGCACTATAATCAGAGATGTTGAGTGACCTGTAAAGGATTGATATTTTAAACCCGGCACTGTACGAGTGTGTTTCGTTAAGATGTTGGCTTGATGCCAGGCTATCCAGACAAGAAAAGCACAAAACGGTCTTGTTTGGGAACTTCTAAACACGTTTTTATTTCCATTGCCTCTTAAAAGATAAGGTGAAAATTGGCAGTTTCTAAAAGGATTCAAAGAAAGCATACTCTACAGTCTACACTAATGAAATTTTTCATAAAAAAAAAGTTCATTCTTACCAGTTTTTCTTCTAAAAAGGAATTAAAAGTACATTACACATTGAATGATCAATCAAAACTACCTAAAGAGATGAAAAAACCGCGGAGATAACACTTTTTGTAACCTCCATTATTATCAAAATTGAATTAAATGTTTATCTCTATCATTTCCGTTCGCGTTGAATACTTTGATTAAAAGAATTTTTTTTTATTGGCTATTATTAAAATAACAAATATATGTTCAATTAAAACATCTTATACTCATTATTCATACATAAAACAATTTGATTATATTGATTCATTTATTCATGTCCACAGGAAATAATAGACCAGTAGACCATGACAGCTTCATTCTTTCGAATGAAAGCCGTTTTCACCATCGATTTTTTCATGTGAAAAACAAGTAGATAGGGCTGGATAATCGACGAAAATCATAGAATTTTCACGAAACAGCTAACTTATGGATGCATTAATTGGGTTACTTCTGTGTAGTATACAGATACATTCAAACTCAAACGGAACATAGGAATTTAGTGTATTCTCCGATCTAAATAGTCCTCCAACAAAACATTTCTATAAATTCAATTCAATGAATATCAAGTATTTAGCTGGAACACTGTAAGAAACCCCGCCCCTTCTCCTTCCAAAATTTGTTAGTTATGTGCGAACTGCGATTTAGTATTGAATAATTATTTGATGGGGATATTTTTCTTTCTTCTAAATGTTTCTAACTCTTATACGTTTTATTTTAGGTTTGTGACGGACTTACTCAATGTGTTTTATATTCTTCCACTATGGAAAATGAATGATTCTGAATATCAAGTGATAGAGTTGGTTGTACAAATATCAATTAAATATTTAAATTTATTATTGAGTAACTATTCACACCATGACAATATAAAACCTTTACAAATTACACATGGCGCAGTCAGTAAACTGTCTCTGAATTGAATTAAATAATAATTAAAATGTCAAAAGACGAAAAAAGGAATCGACAGAGGAGTTATGTGATTCCAACGAAAGTCGAGGGCAACAGATTCAGGTGCAAACCCTTATTTTTAATTATAATACCTACCTTTATTGCAACTTTTTTCCGTTTTCTTCTTTCAAATCTGTTTGTGCCGATATCAAATATTCTCTAAATGTCGCTACCGACGTCATAAATCCGGCTCGAAGGACCAAAAATGGTCTTTATTCAAATAAAGTTGGTGTATCCCAGTCAAACGAGAGGTACTGTACACCGGCAAATGCAACAATTCAAAGGCCTTTAACCAGCGTTGCGCCTTTTTTGGTCCTTCGAGCCGGATTTATGACGGCGGTAGCGACATTTATAGGTAACGACGAGAATATTTGATATCGGCACATACAAAATGTCTCATATCTTGAAGCTGCAGACTCATCTGATTTCCCACTTGTGGCGTTGGGCCGTTTTTGGTCCTTCGAGCCGGATTTATGACGGCGGTAGCGACATTAATAGGTAACGACGAGAATATTTGATATCAGCAAAAACAACTTGAAGCTGCAGACTCATCTGATTTCCCAATATTGGTGTTGCCCATATTTTGGGTAGGGATCCAGTTAGGATGCATGTTTTCCTCTAAGGCACTAACTATCCTTGGATAAAATGTCGAGAACACAAACGTGAATGAAAACTAAATAGAATATGACATGGGTCCTCCACAACAATATGGCCGACCTGTCAGTGACGCCATTCTGGAATGGTCTATTGCACAAAAGGGCAAACAATCGCTTGACATAATAAATAAACCCTTGATGAATAAAAATCGTAATTTAAAAAAATACAATCTTCGAATGTTTCTTATATCCCTATTTAAAAAAAATAGTTCTCTCGAGTCTTATAAATCTGTTAAATAGCTTAAAGATGAAGTAAAATGCAGTTTCAACACCTTAAATATTTATTTTTCTATTCATACGTAGTAAGTCTAGACTGGAAAATGCCATTTCTGCATCTTTTGAATTCACCTGCACACAGAATTAATTTTCAACTTTCATGAATAGAAAAAATGGCAGCTTTACAAAGTGGTTAAAGTTAAGTAAACACATCTTAAATACTACCGGGGAGATGATAAAATGGTAAAAAGAACAAAATTTAAAAATATATTATTCTACGCTTTACAACAAGTTTTGAAAAATATTTTTCAAAAACAGTGACCGTTCAACGAAGAAGCAACAACTACTTCCCGGGCTACATGCCACGACAGACATTGAATTACATTTCTAAGTCAAACGGGGTTGGTAAATCTACAAGAGTTAAACCAACCATTCTGGTTTGCAACATAACTTGTAGACCGGTTTCGGCGTATTGCGCCTCATCAGTACAAGGTATATGTTATCGTTCGAGAGTTAATCCCGGACTGAAATGTGACTATAAGGGGAAATAAATATACCATGAGTTGTCCTTTACCTAGGCAAACCTAGGTATGAATGCATAACGGACTTTGTCTGTAACATATAGATTACTGTATTTTGAATAAATATATTTCAAAACTTTAAAACAAAAGCATAAAATATCCGTCTTTGTCTTCCGCATATTTTCAGTTTTCTAAAATATACACGTACTATTATTAGATAGACGTAAAACGAAAAATGAAGGAATGCCAACAACTCGTTTCTCATGTTTAAAGTAAACCAGTATGTGTTATCAAGGACGTCGTCAATAATGATTTTAATTTGCATCCCATTTCTGGGCAATATTAACTACTATTGAATAATTTATTTAAAAAAAAAGTATAAGGAAACTATCAATACAAATATTTTAAAATACACAAAATGTGACGGCTCTTTAAAATCCTGGATCATTGGTCATTCTGGGGGATGGTGCGGGTTTTTATAAGATCAGAAGTTGCCTTTGGCTTCCCATTAAGTTTTGCCAAACAGTCTCTAAATACGTGGACACCAAGAAGAGTTTTAGACTCAAGGAATGTTTCCAGGAAAAAGCTGAATTTGTTTGGTGAAATATGAATAAGCGTGGGCCACAATAGAGTCGCAGTGAAGATGTGAAGACCCTAACCTAATTTTGGTATTTCTGAACATGCTCCTGTGCAATATTGGAACATTCCATTTATGTAGACGTTTTCACATCAGTGTCATTTTGATAGACTTTCCAATATGACTGGGGATAGATAATAAGAGATTGACAAGTTGACATTTAGACATGCAATACATTTTTCTCTAAGCTTTTGTAGTTGATTTCCAATAAAGAGTTTACCTTGAAACTACATGGTTTTGTCATACTACATTTTGGCGACGAGGAAACGAAATATCCGAACCCGAAACATCTATATACAAACATTTCCAGTTTAGTACATTTGATCCCAATACAGAGCCTACAGAGATTTGAGCTGGAGTTGGACATGCGAGAGCTCATGAATACCGAGAATGCGGTTGTACGACGCAATTTGTTACTTTCCAAAGTAGCTCCACATGTTTTTAAGTTACTTGTAAAGTAACTACTAAGACCTATCCGGAACTGGTGGAAACATTAAATCGTTTTTATGGAAAAAAGGTGTACGTTTTTGATATGGATCAAATCCTTTCTGGAATTGAAGGCGTTGTTTGCTATTTAGACGATATATTAGTGACCTCATCTGATTTGGTAGAAAACAATTATCGCTTAAGACAAGTTTTAGGAAGGCTATAGTCATCTGGAATTAAAACTCAAAAGTCGAAGTGTGAGCTTCTTAAGAACGGATTAACATTCTTGGTCCATAGAATCGATGAAAATGGTTTACGCCCAACCGAAGAACGAATTGAAGCCATCAAGAATATGCCACTACCGCAAAATATTAGCCAATTGAGATCCTTTTTAGAAGCCATAACATATTATGGTCGATTCATCGAAAATCTTCATGTGAAATGTGTACCTTTACACCTACATCTTAAGAAAAATACAAAGTGGCATTGGACATCCGAAGATACCGTCTTAGTTAATGATCTTAAAGAAACATCTCAAGACACATTATGATCCTGATAAACCTTTGGTGGTGACCAGTGACGCAAGTAACGTGGGTACAGGAGCGGTTCTCTCCCATAAATATAAGGATGGAAGCCTAAAACCGATCGCTTTTGCTTCAAGATCATTTAAGGATTCAGAAAAATACTACTCAACAATAGACAAGGACGCGTTAGGCTTAGTATACGCTGTCACCAAATTTCATCAATATTTTTGGAGAGACTCGACAAACTCCCAAAATTGCAAGTAACCGATTATTACGTTGGGGTTAACAGTTACAACTATAACATAGAATACCAACCTGGGAAAGAAAATTCTCCTGCCGATTCACTTTTAAGACTTCCATTGGATTGCTCCAGCTGTGTTCATGCTAAATTACTGCGGCTAAGAGTACAAAAATTACCAGTAAGGAAAGAAATTTTAAAATCAGAGATGGTTAAGGATGACCTCATTTCAAAAGTTATGACCTTTGTAAAATCATATTGGCCGGATAAGAAAAGCCTAGACAGTAGTTTCCACACTTTTTATGAAAAACGAGATGAGTTATCGATTAAGAAAGACATGCTTTTATGGAAAGGACGCGTTTGTACACCTACATCTTTACGATCTAAAATCTTAGCTTTGCTACATGATGGACACCCAGGTATCACAGCCATGCAATCATTAGCTAAGTTACATGTTTACTGGCCAAATATAAACAAGGATTTGACTGAACAATGTATTTTCAGCCAAGAAGCACGACAGAATGATCAGAAATCTCCATTGTATTCTTGGAGTATCTCTCCAGAGCCGTGGTCGCGTCTTCACCTAGATTTTGCTGGACCATTTGAGGGCAAAATGTGGATGGTACTAATTGATTCTTATACCCATTGGTTGGAAATAATTTGCATGACAAATATTACATCAGAAACTACCATAAAAGTTTTAAAAGAAACTTTTGCACGTTTTGGTTTACCAAAAATAATAGTAACCGATAATGGTCCTCAGTTACCGTCCGAGAGTTTTGAAGACTTCTGTACTGAAAATGGAATATCCCACATAAAGGTTACACCATATCATCCAAAATCAAATGGCTTAGCTGAACGAACATTGAGAATTTTTAAGGAACGAAAGAGATCCAGCGACCAACAGAATAGTCATTTCTGTTTTCTTAAAGAAATACCGTTAGAAGATCAACCGGCAGAACACCTAGTGAACTAATGTTTGGTCGTAGCCTTAGAAGCAAATTTGATTTGTTGAAACCTGATATTGCCAGAAATATCGAATATGTAATAGACAGAAGAAAAATCATGATAAAATTATAAGACCACAAACAAATTTTTATGAAGGCGAAGCTGTATGGGTAAATAATCCACTTACCAAAGGTTCAGTTGCTGGTCAAATTGTTAAACAAAATGGTCCTCTTTTCTATCATGTAAACATAGATGGACAGTTCGACGTAAGCATAGCCAGCAGCTAAGAAAACGAAGAACCCAGCCTATACCGAATTCATTTTTCAATGAAAATCAAAATGCCAACTTTTCGCTAAGAATTCCTCCAGATCTAGAACAACCTTCTACTTCAAAATTTTCCATTAGAAACCACCCAAATCAATGTGAACCATCTACTTCAAAAGATGTCTACCACTCTGACGTAGACGAATTAGATTTACCAGAAGATTCACCTTTAAAAAATGTTTATGGAAGAAATCCTCCACGAGACAGAAAACTTCCACGACGATACCCGGATTAGAGCATTTCTTTGTAGGGAAGAAATGTGGTATTTCTGAACATGCTCCTGGGCAATATTGGAACACTCCATTTATATAGACGTTTTCACAACAGTGTCATTTTGATAGACTTTCCAATATCACATGATATGACTGGGGATAGATAAATTAGCAGATTGACATTTAGACATGCAATACATTTTTCACTAAGCTTTTGTAGTTAATTTCCAATAAAGAGTTTACCTTGAAACTACGTGGTTTTGTCATACTACACTAATAATTTCTACTATTTCAGAAGTGTTCCTCCATTCTACCAACTTATACCAACAAAAATTACTATAATTTCAAGAAATTACCTTTTCAAATTGAAGAAACCTAATTAAAAATGGTTTTCAAATATAAAATGAGTTTAAAATTTTGTATTTTGTATTTTTTAACTTACCCTAACTTAGTGGTATCACCAGCACCATGACAAGTCAAAAGATCCGCAGGTCCTAACCCTCTCGACTTCCAATTTTGGTAAATAGCCTCAGCTTGATCAGAAATTTGTTTAGCAATAGCAGCAATATCATCATCAGGATCTCTTCTACGAGCAGTTGTAGCCATTGTAATTATCCTTTTTTTTTGTGTGTATTTTTTTTCCTTCCGATTCTACCCTCAACCCCAATTCGATGAGATGCTGTGGCGGTTAAACGAAGACACGAAACGATTTGTTTTCATACTTAATAATCTGAAACAAACGATAAATTTTCTTAAAATCGATTTCCTAGATACGGTTATTGAATGCGATCGTTTCAGGTGCATGTTAACGTGTCGTTCGTTGCCCTTTGGCCGCAAACATTTTTTGGCAACTCCATTTGGCATTGAAGGCTTAAAATAACAAATCGTACGTTGTAACGCGAAATAAAATTAAATTAAAGTTAATTCCAAAATGAGCGCAATTATATAGAGCGACAGTTTTTTCACTATACCGTACATTTGTCGTCCCAGATGACAAACAATTGTATTAGTACCAGTTAACAATGCTATAATATGAGGACAACACGGTGAGATTAAAAAAAATATATTAACCTATAAAACATGCGGTAATCTTGAACGGAGGTCACCTTACATAACAATTGGACATCATGTTACTAAAAATAGCGACACGCCAAAATATGGGCGCACCCAACCACGGCAACACCTCGTATATTATTGTTAAGTATTCTAGATATACCGGGTGACTGATTAAGAGAGGTAAACCGCTGTATCTCAGAAAAAAATATGTATTACAAACTCGAAATTATTTCAAGTTTCCTACTCCACCGCTAGAGGGCGTAGTTCGCAATGATATCATTTTTCGTAATCATTAGATCATGTTACGTAAGTTTGCTCCAGTACTTTTTCCTCTATCTTGTAAAATAACTGGTAGGGGTGAGTGGGAAAGCTGATTCAATAAAATCTGTTATAACTTTTGTTCCGCTTTATGCATTTTGGAAAAATTAGTATCATTTGAAAGGGAATTCAATGCCTAATAAAATATTATATCATCGTATTATTCCAGTGTTTTTACCGGTCGCTAGGAGGCGATGATTGAACAATGGTTTCAAAAAAAAATGAAAGTAGTTCAATCACCGCCACCTAGCGACCGTTAAAACCACTGGAATGAAACGATGATATAGTATTCTATTAGGTATTGAATTCCCTTTCAAATGAAACTAAGTTTGTCAAAATCCATAAAGCGGAACAAAAGTTATAACAGTTTTATTGAATCAGCTTTCCCACTCACCCCTACCGGTTATTTTACAAGATAGAGGAAGAAGTACTGGAGCAAACTTACGTAAAATGATCTGATGGTTACGAAAAATGATGGTTTTGTGATATTTTTCTGAACTACGCCCTCTAACGGTGGAGTAGGAAAGTTGAAAATAATTTCCAGCAGTTTCTCGTATGCGAGTTTGTAATACAGATTTTTTAAGTGAAAACTTCTTTAGGCGCGTTGAGCACTTTGTTTGGGTAAAAAAAACATGGATTTTTCGTCATTCGTCACGTTTTTATGTAACCCACAATACTTTTGGTCATTCCCTACGCTTTTATGCAACACACAAAACTTTTGGTTATGCAACACACAATACGTTTGGTTATGCAACACACAATACTTTAGGCTATGCAACACACAATACGTTTGGTTATGCAACACACAATACTTTTGGTTATGCAACACACAATACGTTTGGTTATGCAACACACAATACGTTTAGTTATGCAACACACAATACTTTAGGTTATGCAACACACAATACGTTTGGTTATGCAACACACAATACTTTTGGTTATGCAACACACAATACGTTTGGTTGTGGGATTACCATACATTTTTTAAAATGGATTCATTTATCGGTGTTTTCACTACTGTCGGCAGTCGCATGACTTTTTTTCTAAGCTGTACGATAAATAGTTTCTGAGATACAGCGAGTTACCTCTCTTAATCAGACACCCGGTACTATTATTATTGAAATTAATGTACAGAATGCATTTCGTAGACAATAAATGACAAGGAAAAAAAAGGCGGTTGATGACCTATGCGAAGCAAAAGTATATTTCTGGTTTCTAGTTTATCTTGCAATGTTATCATAATTCATCATTTCTGATTCAAAGCCCGATGATAATAATATAAATATGGAGAAAGCATGCGAAGCCGCAGTTTGTATTCTACTACTGTATGCATTTTAATATGTTTGATGTACGAGGTACAGTCAATAATATAATGTAAGTTTTATATTTCATATTTCTAGAGTATTATATTTATTGGACAAGACCCAATAATCTGTCACTTTACTATATTTATTAAACAGGACCCATTAACAAACATGTCACTTGAATGTTGAACCCAGTTTTGTTTATCTCATCTTTTTTAACATATACACATGGCCAAGGGTCGAGGGGATCTGAAAAGGAAAGTGATCTGGAATATGCAGTCTATGTGTAACGGTGACATTGAAGAGAATAAATTCAGATAGTAGTATTATTATACTTGATCCTTTTTGAGTCTTACATAAGATTGATTTTTATGATTAATCTAATGATAATAAAAAACTTTTCACAGAAATGGATGGAAAGTCCCAAGTTGAGTTTACGAAAAAGAATTGGGAAACCTTAATTAATGTCAAGACTGGAATTTTTCGATAAAACTAAAAATTTTTCACCTCATCACCTCATAAAAAATAAATATCTAAATAAAAAAAAATATTTATTTTTAATTTTTAAATAAAGATGGGACTCGGTCCAAAAAATTTGTCTTCAAAGAAACTTCCAATGCATCTGTTCGATTTATTCGTACATTCGAATCATGTGAGCCGAATTCAAAGTGCCTACTTGGTTAAGCTTTCAACGAAAACAATGACACTATTTTTTTCAATTAAGGAAGTAACCAGGTGAAAATATGTATATGCAAATGTTAAATTTCTCTCGGAACATTTACGAAACTAGGTTAGATAATCTAGTCGACTAGTAAAAACAGAAATATTCGTCTTTTTTTAAATTAAAATTCCGTCATCATCGTTATATTTAATAGTCGACTATAATTTAAAGGAATTAGTAACAATTAATTCCATCTTAAACTTAATAACAATTAAAATAGCGAAGCTTGAATTTATTTTATAGATGCAATTACGTTGCTTTTTGTTTTGTCAAAAAACATATAACATTAAAAACAAAAAATACTAATGTTAAATGTATCATTTATTTTTATTTATAATGAGTTCGTTGATCTGGATTTTCTGCATATTTGGGAAAAATATTCAAAGAAAACGTAAAAGAATAAACTTTGCCCCCCCAAAAATTAAAAAATGACAATTTATAACAAAAACCAGTCAAAAAAAGGAAGTAAGAACGACCTCTAAATTAATTACGTGAGCTCTTTTTCGGTTAGTTTAGACTCCCCCCCCTCCCTTAGGTGAGATTTAGTGAGATTAACGCTAAAAATATTTCAAACTTAATTTATTTACATTATTCGGGAAAATAATAAATTGTTCAGCTATACTGTACTTAATTTATTTAAATTAAACAAATATTTTCTTACTAAATGATTTATTTTAGCGGGCAAAATGAACACTCAAAATCATTTTTTTTAATATCTGTAATATTTTATATTTTTTAAAGTTAACGTTAGATTTTAGATTATTCCCCCCCCCCCCCTTCGGTTTAAATGAGATTTGGTGAGATTTCATTGGACCCCTCCCCCCTATTCTGAGCTCACGTAATTAATGGATGCCCCCAAAGTAAAATTAACAACCTTTATTTCTACATAATTTTCTTTAAAATCAAAATATTTTCGTATTTTACCGTCTCAAATTTTCCATAAAAACTTTTATAACACACTGACTAATATCTCTACCGTCAACGGGTAAATTGAGCACTCACTCAATGAACCATTGGAATAACAATAAATTTCAAAATTTTGAAAAAATGGTCAATAATTGTTAAAAATTGTCAAAATTATTGAAAAATTATCAAAAATGGTCAATAATTTTCAGAATCTGTCGAAAATGGTCAATAATTGTCAGAATCTGTCAAAAATGTTCAAAAATTGTTAAATATTTTAAAAAATGGTCAAAAATAGTTAATAATTGTTAAAATTTTGAAAAATTATCAAAAATTGTTTAATATTTTGAAAAATTTACAATAATTGTCAACTTTTCTGAAAGTTGTCAAAAATGGTCAAAAATTGTTAAAATTTTGAAAAAATTGTCAATAATTATTAAAAAATGTCAAAAAGGTCAATAATTGTTGAAAATTGTCAAAATTTTTGAAAAATTGTCAAAAATGGTCAATAATTGTCAAAATTTTGAAAAATTGGTCAATAAATTATGAAAAACTGTCAAAAATGGTCAATAATTGTTGAAAATTGTCAAAATTGTCAGATCCTGTCAAAAATGCTCAAAAATTGTCAAAAATGGTCAATAATTGTTAAAATTAGGAAAAATGGTCTAAAATGGTCAAAATTTTAGAAAAATTGTCAAAATTTTAAAAAATGGTAAATAATTGTTAAAAATTGTCAAATATGGTCAATAATTGATAAAAAATGGAAAAATGGTCAACATTTTTGAAAAATTTTCAAAAATGATCAATAATTGTCAAAACTGTCAAAATTGGTCAATAATTGTCAAAAATGGTCAATAATTGTTAAAATTTGAAAAAATAGTCAATATTTGTCAAAACATTTGAAGAAATGGTAAATAATTGTCAAAATTTTTGAAAAATGGTCAAAAATTTACGAAAAATGGTCAAAAATGGTCATTCTATTGTGCATAAGAAGCAAGCTTCTGTCGGCGGTCAATAATTGTTGAAAATTGTCAAATTTTTTGAAAAATTGTAAAAAATGGCCAATAATTGTCAAAAATGGTCAATAATTGTCAGAAACTGTCAAAAATGGTCAATAATTGTCAGAAACTGTCAAAAATGGTCAATAATTGTTAAAATTTTTAAAAATGGTCAGAAATTGTCAAAATTTTGAAAAAATGGTCAATAATTATTAAAAAATGTCAAAAATGGTCAATAATTGTTGAAAATTGTTAAAATTTTTGAAAAAATGGCCAATAATTGTCAGAACCTGTCAAAAATACTCAAAAATGGTCATTAATTGTTAATTAGGAAAAATGGTCTAAAATGGTCAATAATTGTTAAAATTTGGAAAAATGGTCTAAAATAGTCAAAATTTTTGAAAAATTGTCAAAAATGATCAATAATCGTCAAAACTGTCAAAATTGGTCACTAATTGTCAAAAATGGTCAATAATTGTTAAAATTTGAAAAAATAGTCAATAATTGTCAAAAATTTTGAAAAAATGGTCAATAATTGTCAAAATTTTTGAAAAATGGTCAAAAATTTACGAAAAATGGTCAAAAATGATCATTCTATTATGCATAAGAAGCAAGCTTCTTTCGGCGGTCCGATGACCGCCCACCTTTTTTTTATAATTGACCCCCCCCCCCAAGTATGACCCCGAATTGATAGTGGAAATCGCATATGGTGTTTTTAGGCATCGTTTAGAACGGCATATTACAAAATTAGAGAAAAAAGTGATCTAACCTCAAAAGTTGGCGCCCTCTATATCGACTTTTCATTTTTTTTAAATGGGTTCCGATAGAGTCAGACCTGGAAATTTTCATAGGCATAATGAAAATTTAAAAAAAAAATTTTTTTGACTTTTTTTCGGAATTGTAATCTTGGGACCCGGCGGTACATGCTTTTTGATTATTTGAGCAATCAAAAAAAAACCATTCGATTCGTAAAAATCGTCCGAGTCAATAGAATCCAAAAAAAAAGGGGAGTCAACCTGAAAAAATATACAAGGATAGTCAAAAAAAGTGAGACCTGAAAATTTTTTTAATATGCCCAGGAAAGGAGGGGTATCGGACTCTCTTTGTCACTAAATTTCCCCCCCCCCCCTCACAAATTTTTTTTGAGGTACACGACCCGCCAAGACATCAACTCAGAACGAAAATATTCGGGGAATCTTCCTCATCTGGGGTGCCCATAATGCAAATTTTTTTGACAATTGACTCCCCCCCCCCAAAATCCTCTCCAAGTATGACCCCGCATTGATAGTGGAAATCGCATATGGTGTTTTTAGACATCTTTTAGAACGGAAAAAGTGACCTAACCTCAAAATTGAGGCTCCTTTATATCGACTTTTATTTTTTTTTAAATGGGTTCCGATAGAGTCAAACCTGGAAATTTTCATAGGCATAATGAAAATTTTCATTTTTTTCGGAATTTTAATCAGTTACCCCCTATGTTTTATAAAGTAACCATCGTATACATTACGTAAATTTCAAATATTTATCTAACAATATATAGGTCGTTTTGGAAATAAATATAAGGAAAAAATTTGGAGGTTTAGATACTACATAGACTGCTAATTATAATTATTATCTCGCCTAATAATCTTTAGAACAAATAATATGAATCGTGTTGCGAATATATATATATTTAGCTTTAAACGGTAGTTTAGCGTGTTCTGGCGCCCACAATTTTACTTTCTATGAATAATTATCGGTAGTGACAAAATTAATTTTCCAACTTTATCTTTCTTTATCTCACTAAGAAGCAATATCTTATTTATAATAGTCTTGCTGGACTAAATCGTAAAATTAGATCGGGCTCGTTAAAAAATACACACACAAATTTATGGCAAATAAAGTTTTTAGTAGTATTATTATTTATCCGATCCTTGTTGTATGGCTCAACTTCCTAGGTCTAATAGTAGAAAACTCTATAAATAGACCTTTACATGCAAAAGCCGTTCCACATACTAAAGATACCAACGTTTTTGATATACCTACCGTTATTTTGGAACAGTTCCTTTTTTTCTATTGTTTTTATCAACAATACTCTCAAAGCTGCATTTAAACTAGTGGCAAAATTCGGGGCTGGAAAAAATAGCTATTTGTAGCTATAGGGAGGAAACTACCACTTCTCCTTTAACTTAGTAAAGCATTCGGTGTTTTGTAAAAATTGTAAATTGACGTCAAAAAATAATAGTTCAATATTATTAAACGCTTTACAAAATTAGAAAAATTAATTTCCACTAAGAAGCAACAACTACTTCTCGAGCTATATGCCCCGACAGACATTGAATTAGATGTAGAGATGTCGCTGATATCGCACTCTTGGCATTTCCTTTACTGAGGCTAATGTATTGGTGTGGTATCAACGTAGTCTCTAGTCCAGAATTATGCTCTTAGAGCTTCTGGACGAATAGCATCTACCTTGTCCTGATGATGCGCAATACGCCGAAACCGGTCGACAAGTGATGTTATTCCTTCTAATCGCAAACCAGAATGGTTGGTTCTATCTTAACAGATATACCAACCCGGTTTACTTCAGGTCAGGTCCAGCACTCTAGGAACATCGAGGACGAGCAGCGGAGCAGGATAGCCGAATGTAAAACGCAGTCGCGGTTAATGGTAGCTTATAATACCGAACAGAACATGGATAGGAATCGTCCCTAGCGCAGAGGGTTACGCAGGGACTTTCTCGCTCTTTCAATGTTCAGAATATTTAGCTTATGCACCCTACACCAGTTAGTGTTAAGATCTGCTTGGTATTTGAATAAAGTATTTTTATAACGCTTTTTCCAATTACATATTCCCATCTCTATCAATTTAACGACACGCACATATATGTTAAAGCTATCTCTTTCCTTCTAACTGTCTACTTTGTACTTACGGCCAGTTGAACGACCCGTACTTTTTTTTTCAAAAAGAGTTTACCTAAGTGTGCGTTTTTTAAATTAAGGTTGTCCCGTTTTTAATTTTCGATAAATGGGATGTAAAAAAAATTTCTTCAATTCAATTCAATTTTGTAAGCAGCCCTTAAGAGACGTACCGAGCAAGGGTTAAAGGTCGGAGCTGTACGGGGCAGAGAGGAAGGCGAGTTTTGGAACCTGTCTTGCGTCTAGCCGGAGCGTTTAATTTTGGAACCCGCAGGCACGCATGCGCATTTAATGATCAGTTTCTCTAGTCTCATTTTGAATTTTTAGGTTAGAAAAATTGGAAACTGATACTTGTTTTTGTTGGTTAAAACAGATCATTGGTTAATTTTTGAAAAAGGGGAAGGAAAAATAACCATTCCATTCACCCTTTCCCCTCTGTATAGCTTTTTCAATTGCCAGAAACTGAAATGAAATGCGCATGCGTGCCTGCGGGTTCCAAAATGAAACGCTCCGATTAGACGCAAGTTGGAACCTGACGGGACACACATCGTTGAGCGGGATACAGTTTATTCATTAAAGTTCTGGAGTGTTTTTTCTTCCATACGGGATCCAATTCCAAATTTTTACGGTCCTTTTTCTCCCGGCATTCCTCTAAACAACATATAAGTAAGACCAACAATTATTGCACAGTCAAAACAACTTTCTGTCTGAAACCGGAGTCGGTCCGTGCGCCTAAAACCGGTGCGTGTAACCAGAGCTTTTATACACAATCACGCACGAGTCTAGCATCATCTTGCAACATATCAATCTGAGTTCGTCTTTAGATAATAACGAAGGAAAAAGAGAAAAAAAAACCACCTGCAAAGCTTGTTATTTAATACCACAGACTTAGTCTAAACATCTCGAAGAATTTTTTTATTTACGTGACGTTAAAAAAATTACGTGCAGCCTACATCTCGACACTTGACCCGATAATCAACACCCATACAAACAGTGGCGTGGCAGTCTTCAGAATGTTCACTTATTTTTATTTTTTAAGATTAACGAAATTAAAATAAACTTTTTTTTGGGCGAAGAAAAAACATGGATTTTTCTTCATCGCTTTTATGCAACACACAATAATTTGGTCATTCGTCACGCTTTTATGCAACACACAATACTTTTGATTATGCAACACAATTAACAATGAAGCGTATATAGTGTTGCATAAATCATCGTCACGCTTTCCATGTGCTATATGTATACTGTATATATATGTGTACTTTTTTTTGCAAAAAATTCCATTTACCTTGGGCTTACGATAAAAGTTTTAAAAGGGATTCATTTATTAATATTTTCCCATGACAGGACTCTACGTTTTTTTTTTATTCAAAAGGATAGTTCGTTTCGATAATCAGCACTGTGTGTTTGGTTTATTCTTCTTCTACTCCTGTTTCATTACTATGACAATTCCATTTTTCCCAAACCCATTCAACTCTTTGACCTTAACTCTGTTTTCTTTTTTATTTGTTTTAATTGAATTTCCAATGTTACGCCGCTGTTTCGAATAGTAGTGAAACCAGAGAAGGAACCATTCGTATTTTTAATTAAGTGTAGAGAGGCGGAACATGTTGTTTATATTGCATCAGCTGTTTTGGTTAACTTAACAATCGCATATATATATATATATATGCATGTAATGACGATGCTCTAAATTCTCCGGACAAATTATAACACAAGTTTTCAATTAGTAATATCACCGGTTGATTGCAAAATCAAATTCAAGAACAAAATGTGCACTTTCGATAAACTTAAAAGTAATACGAGGATTTTCAATAAAAAAAATCTCCAGGTAACCCCAGATGTTGTCAAGCGAGTAATTTTGTATTTTAGGCCAGCCCGGTCCTGCTCGGACATTTAATGACATTTACATACTACATAGCCCACTAGATTTACTTCAAACAGCACCGTTACAAATTGAAATGGTAAAATTGGTTTAATTAAAAATAAATTAGTACCTACTTTATCAATGGTGCAGTAGGTACCACGCGTTTTATTACAGATTCTGCAAAAGGAAACAAAACTCTCCTACGACATATTCATTTTTCAATGTCAATTACGTCATGAAAAGCGTCAATAATAAGTTGTATACACACCCATGATATACAATTTTTAAATAATAATGTCGTAAGAAGGTTGATATGGATAAAAAACATCATCATAGTCCAGGCGAATTAATTTTTTTGAAAAAAAAATTATTATCAAAAGTTTGGTTGGTGGAAAAATAAAGCTGAAAAGTGGGAGGGATGATTTGGGGGGGTCGAAAAAGACATTAATGCGATTTTGCGACTTTTATATCAGTGACTTTTTCACATAACCTCAAAGTTAGCTCGAAAAACGCAAAAAACTGCATTTTTCGATTTTTATTTTTAATTTCGGCAAAAATTGTTCGATTTTGATGAAAATTCGGTAGAAGGTAGCTTTTATAGTCACAAACTATGAAAAAAAAAATCAGATTAAAATATTGAAAATTTTTTGAGTTATGACGTTTTTTCGGTAAAAAACACTTTTTTCAAACGAAAATTCTCCTTTAGAAAATTCTCGAAACAAGTTCCGCGGGTGCTCATTTTTTTCATTTTTCACATCTACTTTCAATTGAAATAAAAAAAAGTGGTAGAGGGGGTAATTACAAACAAGGGAAAAATATATGCAACAGCTGAAATGTGAGAGGGATGATTTGGGGTTAGAAAAAGACATTATTGCAATTTCCGGCCAAAATTGAGGTCCTAGAAAAAAAGAGTTACAGGAAAAAGTTGTAGATCTCAAAAAGATCTACAACTTTTATATCAGTGACTTTTTCACATAACCTCAAAGTTAGCTCGAGAAACGCAAAAAACTGCATTTTTCGATTTTTATTTTCAATTTCGGCAAAAATTTATCGATTTTGATAAAAATTCGGTAGAAGGTAGCTTTTATAGTCACAAACTATGAAAAAAAAATTCAAATTAAAATATTGAAAATTTTTTGAGTTATGACGTTTTTTCGGTAAAAAACACTTTTTTCAAACGAAAATTCTCCTTTAGCAAATTCTCGAAACAAGTTCCGCGGGTGCTAATTTTTTTCATTTTTCACATCTACTTTCAATTGAAATAAAAAAAAAGTGGTAGAGGGGGTAATTACAAACAAGGGAAAAATATATGCAACAGCTGAAATGTGAGAGGGATGATTTGGGGGTTAGAAAAAGACATTATTGCAATTTCCGGCCAAAGTTGAGGTCCTAGAAAAAAAAGTTAACTATAATAGTTGTAGATCTCAAAAAGATCTCCAATTTTTGTGTCAGTGACTTTTTCACATAACCTCAAAGTTAGCTCGAAAAACGCAAAAAACTGCATTTTTCGATTTTTATTTTTAATTTCGGCAAAAATTGTTCGATTTTGATGAAAATTCGGTAGAAGGTAGCTTTTATAGTCACAAACTATGAAAAAAAAATCAAATTAAAATATTGAAAATTTTTTGAGTTATGACGTTTTTTCGGTAAAAAACACTTTTTTTCAAACGAAAATTCTCCTTTAGAAAATTCTCGAAACAAGTTCCGCGGGTGCTAATTTTTTTCATTTTTCACATCTACTTTCAATTGAAATAAAAAAAAAGTGGTAGAAGGGGTTATTACAAACAAGGGAAAAATATATGCAACAGCTGAAATGTGAGAGGGATGATTTGGGGGGTAGAAAAAGACATTATTGCAATTTCCGGCCAAAATTGAGGTCCTAGAAAAAAAGAGTTACAGGAAAAAGTTGTAGATCTCAAAAAGATCTACAACTTTTATATCAGTGACTTTTTCACATAACCTCAAAGTTAGCTCGAAAAACGCAAAAAACTGCATTTTTCGATTTTTATTTTCAATTTCGGCAAAAATTTATCGATTTTGATAAAAATTCGGTAGAAGGCAGCTTTTATAGTCACAAACTATGAAAAAAAAATTCAAATTAAAATATTGAAAATTTTTTGAGTTATGACGTTTTTTCGGTAAAAAACACTTTTTTCAAACGAAAATTCTCCTTTAGCAAATTCTCGAAACAAGTTCCGCGGGTGCTAATTTTTTTCATTTTTCACATCTACTTTCGATTGAAATAAAAAAAAAGTGGTAGAGGGGGTAATTACAAACAAGGGAAAAATATATGCAACAGCTGAAATGTGAGAGGGATGATTTGGGGGGTAGAAAAAGACATTATTGCAATTTCCGGCCAAAGTTGAGGTCCTAGAAAAAAAAGTTAACTATAATAGTTGTAGATCTCAAAAAGATCTCCAATTTTTGTAACAGTGACTTTTTCACATAACCTCAAAGTTAGCTCGAAAAACGCAAAAAACTGCATTTTTCGATTTTTATTTTTAATTTCGGCAAAAATTGTTCGATTTTGATGAAAATTCGGTAGAAGGTAGCTTTTATAGTCACAAACTATGAAAAAAAAAATCAAATTAAAATATTGAAAATTTTTTGAGTTATGACGTTTTTTCGGTAAAAAACACTTTTTTTCAAACGAAAATTCTCCTTTAGAAAATTCTCGAAACAAGTTCCGCGGGTGCTCATTTTTTTCATTTTTCACATCTACTTTCAATTGAAATAAAAAAAAGTGGTAGAGGAGGTAATTACAAACAAGGGAAAAATATATGCAACAGCTGAAATGTGAGAGGGATGATTTGGGGGGTAGAAAAATACACTATTGCAATTTCCGGCCAAAGTTGAGGTCCTAGAAAAAAAAGTTACAGGAAAAAGTTGTATATCTCAAAAAGATCTACAACTTTTATATCAGTGACTTTTTCACATAACCTCAAAGTTAGCTCGAAAACCGCAAAAAACTGCATTTTTCGATTTTTATTTTTAATTTCGGCAAAAATTGTTCGATTTTGATGAAAATTTGGTAGGAGGTAGCTTTTATAATCACAAACTTTGAAAAAAAAATCAAATTAAAATAATGAAATTTTTTTGAGTTATGACGTTTTTTCGGTAAAAAACACTTTTTTTCAAACGAAAATTCTCCTTTAGAAAATTCTCGAAACAAGTTCCGCGGGTGCTAATTTTTTTCATTTTTCACATCTACTTTCAATTGAAATAAAAAAAAAGTGGTAGAAGGGGTTATTACAAACAAGGGAAAAATATATGCAACAGCTGAAATGTGAGAGGGATGATTTGGGGGGTAGAAAAAGACATTATTGCAATTTCCGGCCAAAATTGAGGTCCTAGAAAAAAAGAGTTACAGGAAAAAGTTGTAGATCTCAAAAAGATCTACAACTTTTATATCAGTGACTTTTTCACATAACCTCAAAGTTAGCTCGAGAAACGCAAAAAACTGCATTTTTCGATTTTTATTTTCAATTTCGGCAAAAATTTATCGATTTTGATAAAAATTCGGTAGAAGGTAGCTTTTATAGTCACAAACTATGAAAAAAAAATTCAAATTAAAATATTGAAAATTTTTTGAGTTATGACGTTTTTTCGGTAAAAAACACTTTTTTCAAACGAAAATTCTCCTTTAGCAAATTCTCGAAACAACTTCCGCGGGTGCTCATTTTTTTCATTTTTCACATCTACTTTCAATTGAAATAAAAAAAAGTGGTAGAGGAGGTAATTACAAACAAGGGAAAAATATATGCAACAGCTGAAATGTGAGAGGGATGATTTGGGGGGTAGAAAAAGACACTATTGCAATTTCCGGCCAAAGTTGAGGTCCTAGAAAAAAAAGTTACAGGAAAAAGTTGTATATCTCAAAAAGATCTACAACTTTTATATCAGTGACTTTTTCACATAACCTCAAAGTTAGCTCGAAAACCGCAAAAAACTGCATTTTTCGATTTTTATTTTTAATTTCGGCAAAAATTGTTCGATTTTGATGAAAATTTGGTAGGAGGTAGCTTTTATAATCACATACTTTGAAAAAAAAATCAAATTAAAATATTGAAAATTCTCCTTTAGCAAATTCTCGAAACAAGTTCCGCGGGTGCTAATTTTTTTCATTTTTCACATCTACTTTCAATTGAAATAAAAAAAAAGTGGTAGAGGGGGTAATTACAAACAAGTGAAAAATATATGCAACAGCTGAAATGTGAGAGGGATGATTTGGGGGGTAGAAAAAGACATTATTGCAATTTCCGGCCAAAGTTGAGGTCCTAGAAAAAAAAGTTACAGGAAAAAGTTGTGGATCTCAAAAAGATCTACAACTTTTAGATCAGTGACTTTTTCACATAACCTCAAAGTTAGCTCGAAAAACGCAAAAAACTGCATTTTTCGATTTTTATTTTTAATTTCGGCAAAAATTTATCGATTTTGATGAAAATTCGGTAGAAGGTAGCTTTTATAGTCACAAACTATGAAAAAAAAATTCAAATTAAAATATTGAAAATTTTTTGAGTTATGACGTTTTTTCGGTAAAAAACACTTTTTTCAAACGAAAATTCTCCTTTAGCAAATTCTCGAAACAAGTTCCGCGGGTGCTAATTTTTTTCATTTTTCACATCTACTTTCAATTGAAATAAAAAAAAAGTGGTAGAGGGGGTAATTACAAACAAGGGAAAAATATATGCAACAGCTGAAATGTGAGAGGGATGATTTGGGGGTTAGAAAAAGACATTATTGCAATTTCCGGCCAAAGTTGAGGTCCTAGAAAAAAAAGTTAACTATAATAGTTGTAGATCTCAAAAAGATCTCCAATTTTTGTGTCAGTGACTTTTTCACATAACCTCAAAGTTAGCTCGAAAAACGCAAAAAACTGCATTTTTCGATTTTTATTTTTAATTTCGGCAAAAATTGTTCGATTTTGATGAAAATTCGGTAGAAGGTAGCTTTTATAGTCACAAACTATGAAAAAAAAAATCAAATTAAAATATTGAAAATTTTTTGAGTTATGACGTTTTTTCGGTAAAAAACACTTTTTTTCAAACGAAAATTCTCCTTTAGAAAATTCTCGAAACAAGTTCCGCGGGTGCTCATTTTTTTCATTTTTCACATCTACTTTCAATTGAAATAAAAAAAAGTGGTAGAGGAGGTAATTACAAACAAGGGAAAAATATATGCAACAGCTGAAATGTGAGAGGGATGATTTGGGGGGTAGAAAAAGACACTATTGCAATTTCCGGCCAAAGTTGAGGTCCTAGAAAAAAAAGTTACAGGAAAAAGTTGTATATCTCAAAAAGATCTACAACTTTTATATCAGTGACTTTTTCACATAACCTCAAAGTTAGCTCGAAAACCGCAAAAAACTGCATTTTTCGATTTTTATTTTTAATTTCGGCAAAAATTGTTCGATTTTGATGAAAATTTGGTAGGAGGTAGCTTTTATAATCACAAACTTTGAAAAAAAAATCAAATTAAAATAATGAAATTTTTTTGAGTTATGACGTTTTTTCGGTAAAAAACACTTTTTTTCAAACGAAAATTCTCCTTTAGAAAATTCTCGAAACAAGTTCCGCGGGTGCTAATTTTTTTCATTTTTCACATCTACTTTCAATTGAAATAAAAAAAAAGTGGTAGAAGGGGTTATTACAAACAAGGGAAAAATATATGCAACAGCTGAAATGTGAGAGGGATGATTTGGGGGGTAGAAAAAGACATTATTGCAATTTCCGGCCAAAATTGAGGTCCTAGAAAAAAAGAGTTACAGGAAAAAGTTGTAGATCTCAAAAAGATCTACAACTTTTATATCAGTGACTTTTTCACATAACCTCAAAGTTAGCTCGAGAAACGCAAAAAACTGCATTTTTCGATTTTTATTTTCAATTTCGGCAAAAATTTATCGATTTTGATAAAAATTCGGTAGAAGGTAGCTTTTATAGTCACAAACTATGAAAAAAAAATTCAAATTAAAATATTGAAATTTTTTTGAGTTATGACGTTTTTTCGGTAAAAAACACTTTTTTCAAACGAAAATTCTCCTTTAGCAAATTCTCGAAACAACTTCCGCGGGTGCTAATTTTTTTCATTTTTCACATCTACTTTCAATTGAAATAAAAAAAAAGTGGTAGAGGGGGTAATTACAAACAAGGGAAAAATATATGCAACAGCTGAAATGTGAGGGATGATTTGGGGGGTAGAAAAAGACATTATTGCGATTTCCGGCCAAAGTTGAGGTCCTAGAAAAAAAAGTTACAGGAAATATCAGTTATATCAGTGACTTTTTCACATAACCTCAAAGTTAGTACGAAAAACGCAAAAAACTGCATTTTTCGATTATTATTTTTAATTTCGGCAAAAATTGTTCGATTTTGATGAAAATTTGGTAGGAGGTAACTATGAAAAAAAAATTCAAATTAAAATATTGAAAATTTTTTGAGTTATGACGTTTTTTTCGGTAAAAAACACTTTTTTTCAAACGAATATTTCCGAGAATATTTCACTCAAACATGTTGTATCTATCAATGCAACGAATGTTAAATTATTAAATGGAAATTCAGCGGATATTCCACGTTGCCATGACAACCCAGCGATAATTCCACATTGCCATGACAACCGTTGTCAAACAACGTTAAAATAATAAACGTGAAACGTCAAAGGAGAGTTTCTTAGAGGTTATGAATCGATTCGGAGATATAACAGAACGGGAAATTGACAAGAATGTCATTAAAAGTGTACCCAAAAACACGGAAAAGAGTAGGAATAGAATATGGAGACAATTTATGTTATTTTGCGACGAAAAAAAGTACAAATTCAATATAGTGGAGATATACAGTAATTTGTATTTTTATTCGAGAAATATCCTCCCTAAATACCGCTTGTGCTTAAAAATTAATTTCCATTCAAGCTTGTTGTTAATAATTCCACGAGTTCGAAGAACGAGTGGAAATTGTCGGTAATTTTTAAGCACTCTTGGCATTACCCCCGAAAATTCTCCTTTGGAAAATTCTCGAAACAAGTTCCGCGGGTGCTCATTTTTACATCTACTTTCAATTGAAATAAAAAAACTAGTAGTCACAATAGAAGAACATGCTCAAAAAAAGGAAAAAGTACGTTTTTCAAAAGATCATTGTACTTAATTTTTATTAATTTGTTTAAATTTTTGAAAAAAGTCAAAAAACAAACTTCACCATTGTATTCTACGGGAAAAAGTACAAAAGAAACTGTGATAATTATTTCAATAAAAGTTTTATTCGCGCTCGTCTTTTTCCATCCCCCAAATCATCCCTCCCACTTTTCAGCTGTTGCATTTATTTTTCCCTTGTTTGTAATAACCCCCTCTACAACTTCCACCAACCAAACGTTAAACAATTTTTTTTCCACCAAAAAATTAGCTAATTTGCCTGTTCTATCAAGCAGATGAATATAACAGAAAGAAAAAAATGTAATGAAGCATTCGTGCCTAGTCCGGTCCTGAGTATAAATAAAGAATCCACTTTCCCTTACATTATAAAAAAAGGAAAACCTTAAAATTTTAAAAACAAACAAAAATTTAGTTTCAACTTTATATCCTTGTATTTCAGTAACCAGGATCGATAGGCAAAATTAATTCGAGCACTGTTTATTGTTCCAAACTGTGAAACGTACCAAAGGCACTATTTTTGTACGTTGGTATGGAAAGAGACCTTGTAACAAATCCATTGTAAACTTATGTTCTGCTCACTGGTTATTACAATATTTCTATCGTTTAAATATGTGAGAGTATGTTGATGTTACCTACTCCAAAAATAATTATTAGCTGTTAGGATATTTAAGCAGCATTTAAAAATGTATGTATATTCTTTCTTTAAGCTTTATTTTGTTAAATTCAACCCTATTCATTATCCTTAGAGGACATGAAATGGAAAAGAACAGAAGAATTAGGGTATCGACTTATGTACGCATAGATTTGAAATTATTTAAATATATTGCTGTGCTTTTATTAAAGCAAGTGGTTAATTGGAATGTTTACACTAGCAATACCATTGTTTCGTTAATTTGTAAAATGTTGAGTGAAAAGTTGTTTTTTATCCACCGAATTTCATTGAAACCGATCTATTTCGGTGCATCAAAGAAACACAAAAAAAATAAAAAGAGCAAAATAAGTACTTGCTTTTCAAATGAACGGAGAGATGAAGGTATTTATAGAAATCTCAGCTTCCCAACTCACTCTGTAACATTAGAACAACTTAATTATTATTTTTCGGATAGTTCAGGGGTGATAAGTGAGAACATCTTTTAAAACAACAATAAACTGTTTAAGTACTTTACATCAGAAGAGCAAATATTTACATTCTCACAATAAAGTTTAAGTAGAAAAATAAACAAAAGCTCACCTTATTAAGTGGTATAGGGAAATATATACTTAGGTTTCTAACTTTGGGCACTGTTAAATCACAAACTAACACATTTATAGGAACCGCACAAGGAGTTTATGGATTAATTGGGACGGAAATTGACACGATTTTTGAGATATTTGACAGAAGATATTCGATTTAATCACTGGTTTATAAAACCGACACCCTGTTTCTATCAAGAGAGTTGAATGTTAAATGCAGGCATAACATAAATGGATTTTGTGGAAAGAGACAGATACACTTGTTTTTAAAACCATCTGATTCCAAAATGGCCATTTTACCGCCATCTCTTGGAGAATCGTGACAGCAGAATTACAGTTTTTTTCTTAAATTTAAAATCTACTGATGGATAGAGGGCGCTAGCGATTTTAATGACTGAATCTGCCATTTTTTATCGTGATAAAATATAAATAAATTATGTACGAACAAATTTCAAATATAAAGAGCCAAAATTTCAATTGGAATTGTCATTTATATCGTTTTAATGCAAGTCCTGATATCTAGTAGACGTACCACGTGTCGCGTTAACATTTCAAAAATCAATGTTTTCTGTGAATCCACATACAAAGTTTTTACCGTTGCAAGTAAATGATGGAACTAACCAGAGATAATATACACAGAACTAACTAGCACAGCAAAGTATTACGAAAAATTAACAATTCAATAGTTTCATAACTTTAATCTAACTTTTTTGAAATTTAATACAAGTCATGCCATCTAGTATTCAGTAGACAAACTACGTGTCGCGCTGACCATCCAAAAATCAATTTTCTCTGTGAATCCACATACAAAGTTATTACCGTTGCTGGGAAATTATGGTACTAACTAGCAAAATTTCCATTTCGTTTTTCAATAACGTTTTATATTACGCAAATACGAATTATGAAAAATTAACAATTCAATAATTTTATAACTCTAATCTATCGTTTTTACAATTTAATACGAGTCCTGTCATCTAGTATTCAGTAGACGAACTACGTGTCGCGCTGACTATCCAAAAATCAATTTCTTCTGTGAATTAAGATACAAAGTTTTTACCGTTGCAAGTAAATGATGGAACTAACTAGCAAAGCAAAGTATTACGAAAAATTAACAATTCAATAGTTTCATAACTTTAATCTAACTTTTTTGAAATTAATACAAGTCGTGCCATCTAGTATTCAGTAGACAAACTACGTATCGCGCTGACCATCCAAAAAACAATTTCCTCTGTGAATCCACATACAAAGTTATTACCGTTGCTAGGAAATGATGGAACTAACTAGCAAAATTTCCATTTCGTTTTTCAATAACGTTTTATGTTACGAAAACACGTATCATGAAAAATTAACAATTCAATAATTTCATAACTTTAATCCAACGTTTTTACAATTTAATACCAGTCCTGCCATCTAGTATTCAGTAGACGAACTACGTGTCGCGCTGACTCCAAAAATCAATTTCTTCTGTGAATTCAGATACAAAGTTTAAATGATGGAACTAACTAGCAACGCAAAGTATTACGAAAAATTAACAATTCAATAGTTTCATAACTTTAATCTAACTTTTTTGAAATTTAATACAAGTCATGCCATCTAGTATTCAGTAGAGAAACTACGTGTCGCGCTGACCATCCAAAAATCAATTTCTTCTGTGAATCCACATACAAAGTTATTACCGGTGCTAGGAAATGATGGTACTAACTAGCAAAATTTCCATTTCGTTCTTCAATAACGTTTTATGTTACGAAAACACGTATTATGAAAAATTAACAATTCAATAATTTCATAACTTTAATCCAACGTTTTTACAATTCAATACCAGTCCTGCCATCTAGTATTCAGTAGACGAACTACGTGTCGCGCTGTCTATCCAAAAATCAGTTTCTTCTGTGAATCCACATACAAAGTTATTACCGTTGCTAGTAAATGATGGTACTAACTAGCAAAAATTCCCATATCGTTTTTCAATACGGTTATAGTAATTTATTATGTAACGAAGACAATTCAGTAATTTCATGACTTTAATATAGTGTCTTTACAATTTGGGAGATTTATAAGAGATTCTGTAATACGATGTTCAGTAGAGAAACTATAGATGGCGCTACTAAATTTCTTTTATGTACATTTCTAATTAAAATGTTTTAAATTTTATTTTTGTTGTTTTTGAAGTGAAAACTACTTTAGGCGCGTTGAGCACTTTTTTGGGGTGAAGAAGAAACATGAATTTTTCGTTATTGTCTTGCTTTTATGCAACACACAATACTTTTGGTTATGCAACACAATTAACAATGAAGCGTATATAGTGTTGCATAAATCATCTATGAGCTATGTATACTGTGTATATATGTGTACTTTTTAGGTGAAAAATTCAATTTTTGATGGGATTACGATAAAAATTTTAAAAGGGATTCATTTATTGGCGGTCTCATGACTGAACTCTTTATTCCATGCGGATTGTTGGTGTTCGATATAATAAGAAAAGGAGTGGACCGAGTTAAATATCAAATATCCAAACTACGTGAATACACACTTTATAACAGTGTGTATCTGATACAATGCACTCCCAAAGTCCCAAATTACATATTTCTAAAACTTCTAATAAGCACTTTGAGACAGTCTCTTTGAATATATTACAAAGCTCGATCTGTAATTTTCGTAGGAGGAAACGAGCATTTATAAATGTGACATTGATAGAGATCGAGCTTTGTTCTTTATAATTTTAAAATTACATAAAATGATGGTTAAATATACGTTACTGATAATAATTATTGCAAAACAACTAAATATTTGTACGAAAGTTCAAGGCCAAGATTAATTACTTACAATAATATAATACTTTGATATATTACGTTGATATTTTTCTAAAAATAATAAAACTATTTATTACATAAATTGACTCTGTAGCCAGGACAGGCTTTGAGAATTAATCGGGGACGCCAAAAATATATTGTCAAATTCTAAGATGTATATTTAAGTGAGGATATTTTACATACAATTACTGTCGACGACAGGACGGGATTAAGTATAATCACAACTGTTTCTTCTACTAATTTCACTAGTATTGTTACTCGTAGTCACTGTATTGTTAATTTTGCTTGTCTATTTCTCTTGTATCATTCAGTTTATTTGCTAAATACGTTTGCTAAGGTAAATAAGAACGTCGTCGTAAAATATAAAAAATTTTCCTCGTAATATTCCCAAACGAAAACAAAAACATTCGTTCGTTGTTCTTGCTTCTACTTAATATGTAAATGTGTTTAAAAATAAACAATACGTTTATGGTTTACCATTTTTTTCTTCCATTTTCAGGTGCAATTTTACGACTTTCAAGCGTCTTCTGCAAAACAATGAACGGTGGTGTGTTGTCGCAAAAAGACCATAAGTCGGCAATGGCAGACAGACACGTCCGCATCATTCACGAAGGTCTCAACACACTCTGCTAATAGCTTTCTAAGAAATTCTCATATAGAAACAGTCATTAAAAGTATTACTTTTGTATATTTTTTAATTAAAGGTTTCCTCAATTTTAATTTTAAAGGTATTTTTAACTAACGATTGGATTCATAACCGTAAAATTAACAAAAATCGAAATATTTAAGATACTAGAAGTATAAAAACATCTGCAAGTCAAATTTTTGTAGTTGAGGGCAATTTATACAAATTAAATACCTGGCGGGCCGTAAAAATTGTGGTCGCATGCCTCAAAGGAGGAAAGAAATTTGGCATTGTCTGTATCTGTAGAGTAGGAAGGGTGAGTTCAGGCCAACAGCACTTAGGCCACATATGACCCATTGTACGTCCTCCCGAGGAGTTGTTTTCCTAGGTCATCGTCCATCCTGTCCTTTTCAGGAAGAAGACATGCCTGACAGTTTCGTCTTCCTGTTCACACATCCTGCATAGAGCTGTGTCCACTAGCCCCATTATACGGAGGTGTTTCCTTAGCTGACAGTGACCAGTCAGAATCTCTTCTGTTAAACGTAGGTTTTTCCTGGTCATCGCCAAATATTTCTTCCCAGGGTCGCCCAGGGTGATCCTGGCAAGACTGCATCCCTTGATTTCATCCCATCTCTTTAGGAATTGAGCATGGGTGTAACGTTTAGCTAGTTCCGCAATTACCGAAGTGGTCAGGCCATAGATGTCGCTGGGTCCTAAAAGTCCAGGTCCAGGCCCTAAAAGTCCAGTCTGTTTTATTTCCTGCAGCAGAGGTAGTGCAGTAAGCGCTTCTCGCCATAGGCTTAGTCTCAATTGACCCACTCCTACTTCGGGGTTTACACCAGCCGTGCGCAATCGTAACATGGCCATCAACGCAACCTCTTTGACCTGCAAGTCCAGAGGGGTCAGACCAGCATTTAATTTCATTGCTTCGGTAGGTGTTGTTCTCATGGCTCCTGTGATGTTTAAAAAAGCCATTCGCTGTATTTGATATAATTTTTCGATGGACGTTGCTTGTAGAACCTTCGCTCCATACGTTAACATAGATCTTATGATTGCAGTGTAGATCCAGGTGACCACGCTGGGTGAAAGACCCCATGAGCGTCCCTCTGCTCATAAGCCACATATGCTCTTCTTTGTAGGTGAGAGTTCCATATTAGCTTCCTATCGAGGGTAATACCAAGGTATCTCACCTTTTCGGAGAAATTTGGCTCAAAGTGAGTCTTGTATTGCTTTTAAAACAAACAATTCAAATTTAATTCGTTAATGTCTCAACAAGATATAATATAATATATATTATAATGAATGGAAAATATATTTGCTGTCATAAACTTATAACGAAACGACTTACAGTACCTACGTCGGTCTATTTGCATTTACAGTAATAATCTTGTTTGATTTATTTTCCTTAGTAAAACTGTTCAGGTAGACAACACACCTTATGATTAATAATAATAAATAATAAATGTATTCGTTTGGCTTATTCGATAAACGAAGTACCACACGGCGTATAACACCAGGGAGAGTCCAAAAGTTACGAAGAAGAAAATATCAATTCTTCTTCATTACATATTATTATATGAGCGGAAATATTAATAACCGATTCTTCTTCTTCCATTTCAGGTGTCGGACGAGGATTCCGGTTCCTCTTGTACTTAATGCTTCAACTCTTTCCTGTCTCTTTCATCTAGAGTTTTTCCTTTCTTATTCCCTATCTCCTTTATTTGGTCTATCCACTTTCTTCTCGGTGTCTACCTCTTCTTCTGTGAATAGTATAGTTAAATTTTTAATTGTAACTAAAGACAACTTTGTAGGTACGCAATTTGGCATGGATAAATATACAGAGTGACTTTTTAGAGAAAATAAAAAGTAAAGAATTTGCTTGTAGTGATAATAAGGTTGTTGCAAAGAAAAAGTCACCTAAAACATATTTTTAAAGCTCACCCTGTATATATGACAAAGCAGAATGTAATAAATTACTAAGAATGACATGCTCGTATGACACAAAATTGAATTGTTACGGACCAGAATATACAATCGTTTTTATTGTTAAAACATTTTTTGATGGGATGCGCTTAGCATTTGAAATGAGTTGAAATAGGCGATAGATGAGTCATTTTCAATAAATAATATTTGGAAGCTTCGGAAGCACACAATGGCTGCTGCATCCATCGTAGTTGAGACAACTGTTAAGGATGAAGTTAATAAGAATACATTATTACGTGCTTTTTCCATAATTCGGAGTTTTATCAAAAAAGCACGTTTAAATTAAGCTCAAAATTTGGAGCAAGCTTTTTACATGCAGGTAACTACAATATATAGGGTGGACCGATAAAAAAAATACACAAAAGCACTAGTGAGTCTTCTCATGCACAACGGAAAAACATTCATCAAACAGCTGAAGACGTATTCAAGGAAGACAAGAATCAAATGAGAACCATATTTTCTCACTGGTCACAGACCAATGAGCTCTTCTGCAGACCATGTTGTGAATGAGCATAAAGGGCCGAAGATATACTGTCATTGTACCGCAGAAGACAGGCGATATTCGGATACCCTAGGCTGGCTCATGAAGAACAACAGCATACCGGATGTGAAGCTAAACACCAAAAAGCTCAAAAAGCTGACGTGTAGCTGGCGATAGAACCAGCATCCAAAAAAAATGTTTGTGGGAGGGCATCAGTGAGACCTAGAAGATCTATTAAGCCCCTTTGTTCCACTCAGTTCCTAAGAAAAGTATCAGACACAAGTAGATCTTCTGGTCATTTTCCTTGAAGGAATTTTAGGATATCCGAAGGCTTCATTTCAGTAGTCCAGTTGAATGATTAATATATAATTTAATAGGAGTGGATAAATAAATTTTCATTGTAATCTTCTCCTATATCATTACATAATTCTGATGAAAACAAACCAGTGATTAACTGTATAATACCTTGTAATATGGGTACGTTGCATTTAAAAACACAGTGGCAATCGAGAAACTGTTACACCAAATAATAATACACTTCCGCATACAATACCCACACACATTATCTTTAAAATGTTTATGTAACAATGCATGACAGAGAAACAATTAAATTGGAATGGTGGGCTATTTTTTGGTTTGATACTATTCAATTGAAACGGTTTCCACGCTCTTATTATGAATATACAGAGTAACTAGAAATTAATGGTCACAAAAAGCAATAGGGTGCATTAGAATGGGTATAAATCCATGATTTTCTAAGAATGCAGCCAGTAGGTAGCGACATGGAACTGCAGATCTCAGAAATTACTTGGAGGAAAAATAAGTAGAAAACGAAGGGTGAGCTAAACACACTCCAAGCGCAATGCATCTCAGGAAGAACTTCCACCAACCCTCCATCTCATCCGTTGGGTCCTCATCGTCGACGTTCGCGTTTTTTGCGTACAGCCCATCCCCAGCCAAATGGCTGCTGACTAGGGGGCTGTCTTCTTCTTGACTGTGTAATCCCGGTGGTTATTTCTTCAGCGGTCTTCTAACTTGCTTTTGTCTTCTATTGTGTGTGTTTTTTTGCACTGCCTCTACAAGGGGCGAATCCTTAGCCGACGAACTGCAGCTAAACACGACCTTATAGAGTGGATCTACTTGTTTTTGATGTCCTAGTAGCTCTTTTTTCTTGAGATTTCTTACAAGTGACTTTAGGCCATTTGCTGAGCTAATAGTCTCCTGCTCGAGAATCTGTTACTTTGTCGGTGTTGTTGTCGTCGTCGTTTTGTTGGTTGCAGCTTGGGCGTAGCTGACTCCTTGTCAAGTTGTTTGGGGCCTGTGGGCAGTTTGCGCAGGTGGCTGGCTTGTTCTTCGGTCTTGATCTGTGTGGTCCTCCGCACTTTACGCCGTCTGTCCGTGGTGGAATCCTTGGTAGTTGTAACACTGCGTCGGCCCATTTCCTCTTCTTTGCTCTTCCCATCTTCTCCTGATGTATGTGTTGAATTTTCCTGATTTTGTCTTTCTCTTCTACTTCGAGCTCTACTATGTAGATAAGTAGTGGTTTCCTCTCGCCAAATCTGGAGTGGAGTTGGCTGACTTTTCCTATCTTGACTCCTTCTTTCTCGTTTTCCTTCTTTATCTCTCCGGTATCTTCGTAGTTTGACAATCCCTGCTTTTTTTTCTTCTCGTGGCATATCCGTATTCCACTCCATTTCTTTTCTGTCTTCTCCCAGGTACCTGGTTAGGTTCCTGTATTCCTCTGGTCCTACACTGGGTATCTTTACTCCGAGTCTTTCTGGGATTGTGATATATCTCGTTTGGATTCCCTGTCTGTATATTTCTTTCCTCACGGAGCTCCAGTGGTGAACACTAAGCTAAAGAGCTTCGAATCAATCCTTGATACTTGTGGCGTGCATGAGCTGGTTCACAGACGGATCCAAAATGGACGCGCTGGTGCAGCCGACCAAAGACTGAACTTGTTGATAGTATTTGCAATCTTTCAACAGTTGCAGTTCAAAACTGATCAATAAGGTTGTCCTGGGAATCGAAGTATTGGTCCAACTTGTCAGGAAAGGAGTTCAGTTCCAGTTCATAGGCTCCGTGCCCCCTTTAGATCTGGTAAAGAGAACTATCTTGGACTAGATAGACTGCGAATACTGCAATAGTTAAATTTTTGCAAACTTAAATTCAATACATATCGCTATCTTTTGGTGAGAATTCAAGTCCCGACCTGACTATTTTAAAATTATCATGCAGTCTGCCAGATTACAGTGTAAGCCGAGTAAATAATTTTCTATGGAGATTATTGCACTTGTATGCGAGCTCTCCTTCAATCATTTTGATTAGAAGAGTATCGGTAAAAGAGGCAGATAAGAAAATAGCTCCTGTAAAACAGATGTTTTGCGGCGAACTGTATAAATAGATCTACTTAACGTTGGATCAAATTTGCAGCTTGTTTGAGTGCCTTTTAGCCAGGGGAGTGGTCGATACAATTGCATTACAATTAGTTTAAAGTATGGAAACGATTTTTAGAAATATAACACCCTGTATATTATGTAAACTTTATTTTTAAGAAAAAATCTAATGGGGTCAAGTTGGGAGTTCGGAGCGGTTGTTTTATCGCTCCTCGGCGTAATATTATTTGAGGAAACATTGGATTGTTGGGATCTGGATCTCTGTATGTATGAAGTAGCATGAACAGACTATACAATATTAAACTTGATTAGATATTTATTTGTATGGTGGTGTTGATTATATTTGAATAAATTGATTGATTCTGGTGTCCTTAAGAAAATTTTATCAGCATAGCGAGCAAAAAATGTATGATAAATTTGTTGAAAAATATCAAAAATTGCCGGAATAGACATTCGTGAACGACTTATCCCTACCAACGTTTCGTGACTGATGCGCGGTTCAGTTGCCTGGCCAATATTATTATTTCGTCGGGTTCAATCCACACAATCCAGTCGATTGTCGACTTTTAAAGGGATTGGGAGCGAATAATTGTATTACGCACGCGCTGGTGAACGCGTACGAGATTTACAAAATTATCACCGCGGGAAATAAAAGTTTTAAAATAGTTCAGAAATATTCAAAACTTGTGTGTGGTTTATTGTGTGTATTATGTTTTAATGAGATTCGAGGTGAGCAGGTACAACTTCTTTATAACTGGAATTAATTTATTTGAAATGTATCTTATTAAATTAACAAACGTTGGCGAAACTAAACAATCTTTTAAAATAGAATGTTTGTGCATCAAATAAAAGGTTGATTGGTGTCTAGTTATAAACTAAAAAGAAACATACTTTTGTTTCATCGCACTTGTTAGAATGTTATAAACAAAGTTTGAGCGAAGCTCGTTGATTTTTTGAAGTAATTTCTGGCACCACTTGACACGTGCCTGTTTTTAACATAAACAAAATCATTCATTGTACTTCATGATGATGAATATAGCACTTAAAGTACATACATAAAATTACCGATATCAACTTTTTAAGAATATAATTCTATTGGTGTCTATTTTTTGAAGTGTCATTTTAACTTTAAAGCTCCATAACTCAAGAAAACCAACTACGGGTATGAGTTGAATTTTAACACAAAATAACAATTTGCGTTCATGTGTGCAGACTGAAAATTGCAAAAAATGCATTCTACAGTCATTTAAAAAAAATTGGCTCAAAATTCGAGCAACACTTAACAATGTTGATTATTGACAAACGTATTTAGAAAATAAAATGAAACAATATAAAAATAGTGCCTACATGCTTTATTCCTTCATTTGCGTACATAAAGGAGAGAAGACGGTATTATGAGTCTTGTCATTGCAAATTCATATTTTATTAACCCAGCTTCTAAGAATACAGATCTTTTAAGTATTATTACAGTTTCCTGTAAAATTGTCGTAAAATTGACTTAGGAGTGTAATTCAATGTCTGTCGGGGCATATAGCCCGGGAAGTAGTTGTTGCGTCTTAGTTGAACGGTCACTGCTTTTGAAAAATATTTTTCAATCATTTTCCTTGCCCTTCTCGATAAATTAACCAATGATCTGTTTTAAAACGTCATATTATAATTGCGATGTTTTCAGATTGTCAGGATAATCTTATTTCTAATACTTTTCTCTCTTCGTATTTTGAGGTTACCCTACTAATTTTTAATTTTTTTAATTTGAAAATAATATAATTTAATACCAAATAAAAAGTTGAGTTTAGGTGCGCTGACTGAAACTTGCAGAAAATACATTCTACAGTCATTTTACACAGTTTTCTGCAAAAATTGACTCAAAATACCAAAAAGCTGTTGTATACAATTACCAGTACATAAAATTACCGATATCAACTTTTTAAGGATATCATTCTATTGGTGTCTAATTTTTGAAGTGTCATTTTAACTTTTAAGCTTCATATCTCAAAAAAACTATAAACTACGGGTATTTTAATAATAATCAACAATAAAAAATGTTGATTATTGTCAAACGTATTTAGAAAATAAAATGAAACAATATAAAAATAGTGCCTACCTTTGGAACGAAAAAATATTATGAAAAATTCAATGAATCTTATTTCCCTCATCAGTTTCTTCAAAAAAATATTCAAAATTGCGAGTATATATACTGAGTTCCATTTTCAGCACATAATAAGAATATATATATATATATATATATATATATATATATATATATATACACTGTGTTCATTTGAAAAGGAAATGCCGAAACACGTCAACTTTTAACTTGAGGGGGACACTTTTTGGCGCTTATGTCATAAAGTCAGATTCACCCCCTCCCTACTGGAGACACCCCTTACATTTTTTCAAATGGCATTAGGTATCAAGTCACAACTCATTTAAAAGGTCTGGTAAATCTCTATTCAATTATTTTGGTTTGCCTTCCATTGTTATTTAATCGTTGTTTAAAATTGGCTCTTTTTCAACTTTTATTGCCTGAATGTTAACGGTGGTCACTTTGACACATGATTAAATAGCAGTTTTTCCTTGTCGACAGTTGTCTTTTTACTATTTGTAAATTTTTTATTCTTTAAAGAGTCTTTCTATTATAACACAATACGGGGGCATACGAAAAATTGAAAGAGAGCCAATTTTAAACAACGATTAAATAACAATGGAAGTTAGTGTTTTGTTATTTTTATATTCCGTCATCGTTTCCAGCGCTCCATGCTTCTTCCTCTCATACTTACAATAATTTATTCATTTCTTTCTACTAAAATAATCTCTAAAAATAATTTATATGGCAAAACAACGTTTGCCCAGTTAGCTAGTATATATATATAATATTCAAGCCCTTCTACCACTTAGTGGTGTAGGGCGTGCCACAGTTACTCTTCAATCACAAATTTTTTCCATTCTTTCCTATTTTGAGCTAAGTCCTTTCTAGCTTCTTACTCTTTTATCCAGTAATCCAGCTATTATCTTATCCCAAGTTTTCCTTGGTCTGCCCTTTTCTTTATTTTTTCCAATTTTTGTTTTCCATACTCTCTTAACCGGTCTTCTTTCATCCATACGTTGTAAATGTTCCCACCATTGCAGTTTTCTTTTTTCTATAAAGTCTAAGGTTGATTGTATTCCTAGGTCTTTTTCATTCTATCCTCTTTTGTTAGGTACACATCTTATTCTTCTTAAATATTTCATCTCTGTCGCCTGTATTTCACTTTTTTGTTATCATGTTTCGCTGTTTCGCATCCATATATTAAGGATTGGTCGATATATTGTCTTAAATACTTTTAACTTTTCTTTTTTCTTTATAAATTTATATAGTTTGTTAGTTTTAACTATTCTATTGTTAATATCTGCTTCCTGTGTTCCGTTTTCGTCTATTATTGTTCCAAGGTACTGGAAATGTTTAACTTGCTTCATTCTGCCTGTATCTATTCTTACATTTATTTCCTCTTTGTCGTCTCCAATGACCATAACTGTATTCCACACATTTATGTTTTCTTGTAGTTCTTTTTCATTTTTTGCTATTAATATAACATCGTCTGCAGATGCTCCTTCACTGATGTTCACCCTGCACTATTGCAAATGTCCCACACATACTTTTTTACTTAGTTTTGTGCATTTCTTAACGATCTCATCCATATAAATAATAAATAGCAAAGGGCTTAGGCTCCCTCCTTGTCTTAGTCCCATATTTGTAGTGACATTTTCTGTTATATTGTTATTTCTTACGACTGTCTCATAGATGTTCTGTATTATTTTCATCATTTTTGTATACAATCCCCTTTCTGCTAATATTTTCCCCATTTTTTCTCAAAGGCTTCTAGATCCAGAAAAGCCTCGAATAGTTTCTTTTTTTCTAGTACTGCTTTTTCTGACAACTGTTTAATAGTAAATATGTGGTTTTGGGTACTTCTTCCACTTCTGAATCCACCTGTGACTCCTCCAGCGTATTTTCTATTGTCGACCTGATTCTTTTCTATAATATTTTCATCGCATAAAAAATTATGTGAATTGAATTGAAAAAGTCAAAGTAGCGTTAAATAACGTTCCGACGTTAAAAATGCAAAATATGAAAATATATTTATTCAAGGTAATGGATTTAAATTCGCTTAATTAGATAATATAAAGATGATGTATAGTAATTAATTTTAAATTTATATCTACCATTATTTATAAAAATTATCAGTGACCTTACATGTAATGGCTTACATATTTATATTTTTGTTATATATATATATATATATATATATATATATATATATATATATATATATATAGATAGATAAGAGGATAATATATTGATAAAAGTTCTGATAAAAATAATAATCCATTTATCGACATGTGTTAATATTGAGAAATGTCAAAACTGGATCTAATTTTTGTTCCTTTTCTGAACGAAGAGATTTCAAAAAAAATTCAAAGGAGGTTGCCATTTAAATTTTTGTAGGTGGGGCATAGAGGGTTGATGAGGGTGCGTTCTCTCTCATGTCATTTTAGTTCCCCCTCTCTATCCTAGAAACGGTTTTGAAATTTTTTTGAAATCTCTTTTCGTTCACGAGGTACAGCCCATTGTAAGTTTTAAAATTGACACCCTGTATGCTTTAAACTTTAAAGTATAGAAATTTTTATACATCGTTGTGAAAAATAAACTTTTTTTTGACTGTTGATGAAGAGGTTATATGTTTACTGTAACTTCTACAGAAAATTCTTTGTCGGTACGAGTAAGTGGGGGAACTTTAAAGAAACTTATTTTATATTTTATATTGGTACACAGCCTTGTAAATCGAAAGATAAAAATTAAATAACCATCAACCTTCGTTAATAATACCATAAATTCGCTCCAGAAATTCTTTATCATTTAATGAAGTATGTTCAACGGCAACTTTGAATAAAATCCGATAAATACTTGCGTAGGAGTCGGGATGCTACCTACACATCTTGTCGGCAATTTCTTAAAGAAATATTCTTATTATCCCCTTTTTATTGACTTAAAACTCGAGGTGAACGTAAACGTCATTTTATAGCGAAGTGAATCTTAACTCTTAATATAAAGATGAGGGATGCATATTGTAGACACTGAACAGACGTCGGTATATACAGGGTGCGCTGTAACACGCCTGGTTAAACTATGGTTATCGTTGACCATCGGTGTTGATTATAGTCTCATTTCAGCCCGGGATTAACTCTCGGACGATAACATATACCTTGTACTGATGAGGCGCAATACGCCGAAACCGGTCTACAAGTTATGTTGTCCCTTCTAGTTGCAAACCAGAATGGTTGGTTTAAATCTTGTAGATTTACCAATCCCGTTTGACTTAGAAGTGTAATTCAATGTCTGCCGGGGCATGTAGCCCGGGAAGTAGTTGTTTCTTCTTCGTTGAATGATCACTGTTTTTGAAAAATAGTTTTCAAAACTTAGTTGTGGAATTTTACTTATTTTATGATTTCTTTTAAGACGTTTGTGACAATTCTACAATTGACATTTGTTTTATTATTGTTTATGATTATTTACTATTTAAAATTAATAAAATTCTACAAGTAATACCTATGGACGAATTAATGAGAGGAAACCTGCAAGAGTTTACGGACGATGAAGATTTTCGAGAACTATATGAATTAGAAATGTTTCCGAGAGCCGCTAGAAATGTCAGGGAAAGAGAGAACCATTTTATAAAATGGAATGAAAATGAATTTAGAGATAGTTTCCGACTATCAAAAGTTTTGTAAATTGACGTTCTGCAACATCCTCCTTTACACTTGTTTATATAGTGGCTTGCAACTATTGGTACAGGCCACTCTTCTTTTTTTTTCTTTCTATATCTATGGTTTTTCTTTGATGTACTCTGTATATATGTCGTTCAAGCGAATAAGTTGTTGTTCAGTTGAAACTAGGGATGTGAGATTAATGGAAAAGAATCGATTAAATAAAAATCGATTTTTCTTTATTCAAAATTAATCGATTTGTCAAAAATCGATTTTAATAAAGAATAAATAAATTTCTGCGAAAAAATCGATTTTTTTTGTATTATTTTAAAAAGTCCATGCTTTCCATATTCCGATAATAAATCTAAGATATTCATTAATTAACAATTTATCAGATTAAAAATCAAATAAAATTATATGAAAATTGTCAAAAATTTTGGAATATGGTCAAAAATGGTCAATAATTGTCGAAAATTGTCAAAAATTGTCAATTATTGTCAAAAACTGTTAAAAATAGACAATTTTTGTCAAAAACTGTCAAAAATTGTCAATAATGGTCAAAAACTATCAAAAATTATCAATAATTGTCAAAATGTTTTAAAAATGGTCAAATATTTTCAAAACTGTCAAAAATGGTCAAATATTTTCAAAAACTGTCAAAAATGGTCAATAATTGTCAAAAATGGTCGATAATTGTCAAAAATGGTCGATAATTGTCAAAAACTTTCAAAAATTGTCAAAATTGTCAAAAAATTTGAAAAATGGCAAAAAAATTTCAAAAATGGTCAATAATTGTTAAAATTTTGAAAAATGGTCAAAATTTTCAAAAACTGTCAAAAATGGTCAATAATTGTCAAAAATGGTCGATAATTGTCAAAAACTTTCAAAATTTTCAAAAACTGTCAAAAATGGTCAATAATTGTCAAAAACTGTCAAAAATGGACAATTATTCTCAAAATTGGTCAATAATTGTCAAAAATTGTTAAAATTTTGAAAAATGGTCGATAATTGTCAAAAACTATCAAAAATGGTCAATAATTATGAAAAATGGTCAAAAATTTTGAAAAATTGTCAAAGTTTTTGAATAATTGTCAAAAATGGTCAATAATAGTCAAAAACTGTCAAAAATGGACAATTATTGTTAAAAATTGTAAAAATTTTGAAAAATGGTCAATAATTATCAAAAATGGTCAATAATTTTAATCAATGGTCTAAAATTTTGAAACATTGTCAAAAATGGTCAAAAACTATCAAAAATGGTTAAAAATTGTCAATTATTGTTAAAAACTGTTAAAAATGGACAATTATTGTCAAAAATTGTCAAAAATGGTCAAACATTATCAAAAATTTGAAAAAATGTTCGCTAATTTTGAAAAACAGTCAAAATGATCAATAATTGTCAAAAATGGTCAATAATTGTTAAAATTTTGAAAAATGGCCAATAATTGTTAAAATTTTGAAAAATGGTCAATAATTGTCAAAATTTTGAGAAATTGTCAATAATCACTAGTTATATCACAAGAGGTGAATATTTTTTTGAATATTCCGACAAAAACCTCGACAAAAATTCTTTTGAAAAAATATCCCTCCAGCTTCGCTGTCAGGATATTTTTAAAGAATTTTTGTCTCGCGCAATTTTTACAGAAATTTTACACAAAAATGTCAAAAAATATTCAAAACAAAATATATACCTCGAGTGGTATATGGTCAGATTATATACCGAAAAAGACGATATTTTCTATTGAAACATCACCAAATCGATTGAAATCCATGTTAATTAACAAAAATGTGACAACATTAAAAATTGGCTGTGGCAGGTGGGCCGGGGTATATTCACTTATGTCAACCTTATGCAATTTTTTGTGATTTCACAAAAAGGTTCCGGACCTATGAAATCTCTTTTAAAGCCTTCTTTAACTAACTGGTCCACCATTTCATTACCTACAATCCCCTCAAGTGCCGGCACCCATATTAGAGACACTCTGTTGTTAAGGGATTCTTTGCAGTTTTTCACCAGTCTAGACCTAGTTGTTGGATTACTGATAGCTTTAAGCAGAGCCTGGCTCTTCTTCTGCGGCAATCGTCTCTGCTTGAAACACAGTCATATATCGACCAAGACTAAAGAAAATTCTCTTTCTAGGTACTTTTATACCAGCCCCAGTTCCATGGTTTGTTTTGGAGCCATCGGTGAACCAGATGGTTTCTCCAAAATTACCTGGGTTCATCACCTGTTCCCTAGATAGGATGATGATGTCATGCTATCAAAACTCATGTGATATGGGTTCATCTAGTTGTATCAGTGTCTCCTTCTCGAACATTGTTCGGGGACCATGAGTCTCCCAATTTCAGCCTAAGAATTGCCATCATTCCCTCCATCCTTTCAAAAAGTTCCAAAGGAGGAAGTCCAATAAGGGCTTCCATTGGTAAATAGTGTATTTCTCTTAGGTCCGAAACTAGACAACTAGAATATCATCAAACCAAAGCAACCCTTCCTTCCATTTCCTTTTAGGGAAAGACTGTTACGCATTATGCAGATCGAAGGAGAAAGTCGGCAAAGCAGACGAACACGTTCTTAAACTTTTGCAATTGATTTTGGATAAACTTTACTAACTTCAATTTGTTGAAAAGATTAATATGTATCACGACATTTGAACTATTGTTTTGCTAATATCCCCAAGGAGTTGGTGCAGGAATTTATGTCCCTAAATGGAAAAAAAAATTATTTTAATGAGAAAGGAAGGAAATCCCAGACTTCTATGACTCACACGCCTAAACAATTGGGAAAAATGATGATCTTATACGAACCGAGATTTATTTACAATGTCACTTGTAAAATATGAATACTTATAAATACCGTGCTAGTGTAAATAAACAAAGTTTTATCTTCTAAAATTAATAAACAGATTTGGCAGAATCGCAATATACAGTGTGTTCGTAAAGTATGGAATAAATCCGTTATATGAAGCACGTCGAAATTTTCATTATACAGGATGATATTTGGCAAAACGGCTGAAGGCTGAGGAAAAATTATTACAGGGTAGTCAAAAAATGTGGCAAAAGTTACTGGTCCATAACTTCAGCGACGAAGATATAGAGGATATTTTGCAAGGTGCTGAAGTATATAAAGGAAACATTCTTGTTTGTTAACCTTGAAGGCTTTGATAACAGATGAGCGAATATCCCAAAGTCTGCAGTAGATGCCTACAATTGATCTGTCTTCAGCAGTCGTCTCCTTGTGCCCCTCCCAGAAAAAATCCTGGATCGGCCCTTGATTGATTGATTTTTTTAGAATCGTTCTGTTAAACATTTTCTTAAGATAACTGATTTTGCTTTTTAAACATTCTAAACATTTTCTAATGCTAGACGAAATTTGCCCCCACCTTGTCATTCTTATGTAACCTGACATTACAACTGATATCTTTCTAGTTCCTCGAGAAAGTAGCGAAGAAATATTTGGTGTTTTTTTTGTAATACTACTATTTGGGAAGTCCTCGTATTGCATAAAAAAATAATAGCATGGACATATAAAAACTAGTATAATAAAAAAATGTGGAACGAACCACATGCAAGATTTCTGGGTCGCACTTTTAACTATCGCCTTGTATGCATTTTGAGTTCCACAAACTGGTCAGGTTAAACACATACAGTTGATATTATTAAAATTCTCGTAGACTGTCGAAACCGACATTTCAGGGATCCTTATTTATAGAATTTTAATGTAAACATTCGGATTTGAGGTAAAGAGGCTGCGAAATTTATTACTTTTTTCAAAACTAACCAATTTATTTGGAATTAGACATAAAATTATTTTAATCGTAATTATTTTTCATTGTTTTGTGTTAATTTGGAAAGTTTTGTCATGAATATTAGTCCAGTAAATGAAGGATGAATAAAGGAGCCAAGCAAGGAGACTCTCTGTCGGCAACACTATTCAATTTGGCACTAGAATATACATTGAAAAAAATATGTAAAGGAAATTTAAGAACCAGAGAAGGACAAATAATAGCGTATGCAGACGACGTAGCACTAGTGACTAAAAACAGAATGGTAATGGAAGAAATGTTGGAGGAAATAATAAGGGAACGAAAGAAAATTGGACTTGTGATAAATATACATAAAACCAAATTATTAAGACTTGTGAAAAAAAAATGTGAAAATTGGAAGAAATTAATTTGAAGAAGTGGATAGAGTAAAATATCTGGGAATAACAATAAGTAGTGATGGAGACAGAAAGACTGAGATAAGGGAAAGAATCGTTGCAACAAACAAAGCATTTCAGGATGACAAAAAATTATTAAAAAATAAAATAATTAGCAAGCGCACGAAAATAAGAATATATAACACAATAATTAGACCGGTGATGATGTACGGGACGGAAACATTAACTATGAATAAAAAACAACAAGAGGATATGAGAATACAGGAACAAAAAATACCAAGAACAATATTAGGACCAAAAAATAGGTGAAGAATATAGAAGAAGAACAAACATGGAACTATATCAAGAGATAAAAAAGACATAGTAAAAAAAATTAAGGAGCAAAGATTAAAATGGACACATATGGAGAGCAGGTAAGAAAGCAATAATATACTAAGAGTGGAAGCCTTGTAGTAAGGGAAGAAGGGGAAGACCCAGGATAAATTGGTTGCAGGCGGTAGTAGGTGATCTCAAGACAATGGGAATTAAACACTGGGAAGAGAAAACTCAGGACAGGAAGCAGTGGCTAGAAAAAGTAGAATGGTCTGATCTACCCTTTTAAAAGTATCTAGAAAGCTCGTAAGAGCGGCGCTACTCCTACGGGAGTGTTAAGCCACTATATATATAAAATTTCCCACTCCAAAAAAAAGTTATTTGACCCATTTTATAAATGGTGGAAATATAAAATTGGGCCTTGAATCATCGGATTTGATAGCTGTGGATTTCCCCTTTCATCTGAATTTTGAATCTTAAAAAAATATGCATTTTTATCCGAGATATTGAATAATTTGTTTGCCCGGTCATGAGTAAGTGCAAAGAACCCACTCTTTCGACTCCGGAGCGGGAGCGCAACATAAGGATCCTGCTTGAGGGCCATTATCTCGAAAACTATCGAGTTTTCGGCAAAAATCATAAGGACCATTTTTGTAAATAATGAACTACTCTTAATTTTTTCCCTATATAAAAATTCTCTAAATGTTATATTTTAGGAGATATTGGCGGGAAACCAATTTTTGGAACTTTGGGGCCGGGAATACCCCCCCCCCCCCCAAAAATGGCGATTAGGTGTGTGAAAAAATTTCTGGGTGTATAATTACTAGTCAAACCCTACCCTTCACGAAAAATTCATGGAACGGCAGGTATAATCGCTTTTGGAACCCATTATTTACTGGACTATATAGAAATTCGAGATTTCTCGTCGTATACAAATATTAAATTTTATTGATTCATGTGGAAGTAGGTACCAATTGGTGAATAAACATTCTTAGAAACCTAAATGTCCTTGATTGTGACTTTGCGTAATTTCATTATTACCAAGAATTGTTCTAATTACATGTTATACCAACTAGAAGTTGAAATATATTTTCAACATATTTATATTCGTTAGAAAGCCACTCAAAAATTGGCTAATATCCCAAAAATTTATACAAAGGAATTAGAACGAATACATTCATTATAACTAAATTAGAAATTAATTGAATTGAATATGAATATTGAATATGTAATCGTCTGCTTCTATGATATTTATATTGTGGTTCAAGTTAGGTCTGATATTTACTATTTAATGTTATATGTTTATTTACGTGACGAACTTGACTCTCGATACCTGTCGGCCTCGTGGGTTTTATTTATGCATTCTTTAACGTTCAATGATTTATTGAAAATAATTTCAAGGGAATTTATTTCTTATTTTATTTTATTCCAAAAGGCATCACACAAGCATGCATTGTCGTTTGAAAATGAGTATATGATCGATCAGATCGTCGAAAAATTTAGCAGATGATTCTAGCGAAGGAAAGGAATATATGACAATCAGTATAACGAAACCACCAAAAGAATTTTAAATTTTGAAGAAATTCGCTACGGTCCTTCATCAGATATAAACTACAAAGATTTGTAAATATATGTAAGATGTAATCTTCTATAATTTGTGTTTTATCGAATAAAGACACTATTGAGTTTCTCCTGTAAAAAGAGAAACGACATTAAATGTCTATTATTCCAAAGTCTTTTCTCTAATTACTAATTATAATTATTTCTATAATAAAATTATGACAGAGCGGGAGAATAAAAACCATTAAAAACAAGGCTTAGAAAATATGATGTATTTTCTTACATATATAAAATAAAACTTTTGATTATTTAAAAATGTTACTTATTATTACATTTTATAATAAATATTTCACATTTAAATAAATTATTGATTATATTTAGATTAGTTGCATCATCAGTAATAATAAATAACATTAGGAAATATTTATGTCATTATAGCGCATTAAACATGTTTAGAGTATTGTATAATTTCTTACCCGATTAGATACTTTCTAGAATAAATGATAATTCTAGGAAGGAGATTAACTCTATTAGGACGTCGAAAAGACGATTATAATAAAACCAATTAGACACTTAAGTTGTAAAACCCGAGAATACCCATCATAAATGAAAAAGGACCGAATTGTATTATAATAATTTCTAGGTATAATACTGGGTGTCCCAGATATTTCTGACCCATTTGTCAGTCGTGCTTCTTTGAAAAACCTTCGGTATATATTTTTTTAAACGTAGGTATTAATTAGCAGGAAAATTTTGTAATTATATTTTATTTAAAACGTATGTGTCAGACATCTTTATCTAATAAATAATCATCATTAAAAACCAAATAACTTACTCATTTTTCATCTAAACTTCAACAAATAATACTGTTACGCGAGCTACTGCAATAATATTCTCACTTAGTGCCCTCAGTGAAATCCCCGTATGAGACGACTATGGCTCCTCCGCCCAATTTTCGAGAAACATCGGTGCGTCCGCCAGAACATCGAGAATATCCAATGCACCCGCGAGAACGCCGAGAAATTTCGAGAATTACGGCGCGCGAGTATAAATAGGCCACCAGCATCGCTGCAGGCAATTAGTCAATCAGTCAGTGTTGATACCGAAGGAAAGTAATCGCGCCTCGAATAAGTGTTTATATATTAAGTGACTCTCATATAAATTATAATTAGTGTGTTTAGTGTATGACATAAATTATTAAATAAGGACTGAATTACATATAAATCTGTAAATATAAATTAATTGTAAATATAAATTAGAATAAACGTTACAATACATTTTCGGAACGGGGCAGAGTAGTTCAGCATTCAGATAGAATAAAAATATATAGGGTGTTCCATTAGAGAAATGGACGATATTTGCATTTAAAAAATACCACTTATATAACATTTCACTAATTAAACATTTATAGTGAAAGAACTTTATATAAAAAGAAATTGTTCATCAAAAACCTCACCTACCTATCGTTTCTGAGTTTCGAGATTTTTGCAGTTAATTTGGGTCAGAAACTTCTGGGACACCTAGTATTTATACATATATGAAGCCCGATGAAGAATAATGTTGCGAGGTTACCAACTCAAAGCCGGTCCTGTCCCTCGATTATAAATTTTGTTGAATGCGCTTTCCAGAACCTTCTGGTCTATTGCAGTATTTACGCATATGACGAGCGTCATAAAATACTTGAACTTTCCAGAACCGATAAGGACTATATATACGCGGGTTCTCGATTGCGTAAACAGTATAGTACAGTTAGTTCGGAAGAATTAGTGAATTAAATAGTGAAGATAAATAGTGTAATATTCAAGTGGTGAAAATAAATTAGAACTAATATACCGAGTGTAAACAAATTAGTAGACATTGAGTATAGTGTGTATATAAATTAAGTTTAATACAGTGTGTGTGTTTCTTTAGATAAATAGATAGTAATTAGCCATAGTGTGTATAATTTTATCCCACCGGTAAAAACTATTTAAATAAATAACTAAAACATTACAATAAATTTAAAATACAGGAAATATAAGGACTTTTTTACAAGTGATACAATTGCAGAAGAATTGGGACATAAAGTGTTACGAATACCTCCCTACTACTGCGTGTTCAATCCCATAGAGCTTATGTGGCACCAACTTAAAAAAAATACTTCTCCGACTTTAAGTGGTACCTACTGTGGTAGAATTAATTAGGAACTGTCTGAATGAAAAGGAAAAGTTCTGTTAGTCATGTTATAAATCTTGAAATCTCGTACCTTTCTGTAGAATCAATTGCGCCAATTATAATTAATTTAGATGACGATATCGATAGCGACACTGAATATAGAATAAAATTGTACATTTAAATAAATTACTTGTATATCTCCTATATTATGCAAAATATAATTCAAATTTTTTAAGTTCGACCCTGTAGCACATTTGCATCTTTTACTTGATGATTTTCTACACAATGGGATTAAACCAGGTAGTTTATTGCAGTTGATAAGCCAATACCATTTAACGTGAAACACACTGTATATAGTGTTTCTATGCTTAATGTAATGACCCATATTTTTAATCCCATTGAAGGCAAATGCCGGCCAATGGCGTGCATATAAATTTTTTAAAAATTCGAATATTGTGAAATAATGTTTTTCATTTAAATTAATATAGTAGATTAAAATTAACCTGCATGCAAAACTCGTAAAATTTGTAATATAATTTCATGCAAATAATGCCCATTTAGCCAGAAAATCTGAAAAAATTGTCTGCCCCGCAATTTAGCACGAATCAGTTCTAACGATGGTCCTATATTGTCCTTGTAAAACCCGTAAACAATTCGTTGAATAACATTTTTCGTAGCATTGTCAACCTTATTCAGTTTTTGATTTGGTCGTTTGTCTGTGGCGCCGAGTTATTAGATTCCCGCGATACATCAATTACTAACAATATTATATTTATAAAACTTACCCCTAACGTCTACGAACAAATAAACATTATATTAATAACAATTCACTCACGTCACTTAATCAACTAACCTTACTAAACCAACAAATAGATATTATATTAATAATACTTTTCTACCCTAGATTAACCACATGTTTCTACAACTAAGAACTAAACTCACTCAACCAACAAATAGATATTATATTAATAATATTTCTCTACAACACAATTCGTGCACACCCCTGAATGGACTAGCCAGATGTTCCGTGAGATCGTGTAAATTTTTTTATGTCACAGTAGGCCGCATTAAAACTGTCCCGTTACTTCGTTATATTATACCAAAAACTGGACTGGATTAATAGCTTTCCAATGCAAGGTTGCAATTCTAGAAAATATATCTGACAACTTTTATTGTCGTTACACTGACTCTAGTTAAACTATACCTACTATTAGTATTATTTTTTTGGTATGTTTGGTATGGTATGTGGAAAGAGGAGGAGCTAGATGTCTTTGGATGCTTCTTTTTATGTGATTTTTATCGAAACCATTTTGTAGAAGGCCATTTTCTAATGAAACAAGTTCAGAAGGTATTATTGTCGCTGAATTGAGTTGGGAGGGATGGTGATGTGAATTGGCATTTAGATAACGGTTGGTATGTGTGGGCTTTCTATATACGGAATGTGAGAAGCCACTTATAGAGTTTTTGGTGATAAGGATATCAAGAAACGGTAAACATGAATTCTCCTCCACCTCCATTGTAAACTGTATACTAAGATGTAAACCGTTCAAATGGAATAGAAAGGAATCCAATGCTCCCCTTCCATGGGACCAGATAACAAAAGTGTCATCAACGTAACGTAACCAACAGGTGGGGATGACTGGTGAGAGAGGAGATCCCATTGGGGCTCCCTTCACTTGCCTAAAGAATTTGTTTTGAAAGGTGAAGTATGTACTAGATATACAATCTTACGTTACGTTGTTTCCAATATGGCTAATGTCTCGGTAATGGGGAAATCGGAGGAGGAAATATTGCATTTTTCTAGGAGTTCAAGTAGATGAAAATAATTTTTAACGTATGAAGATGCCTGTTCTGCAAGTGGTTGAAGGGTTTGGGCGAAAAGTTTTTGGGTTGGGGAATGGAAAGCACTAACGATGTGGCGTAAAGGAATATTGGGCTTATGGATTTTTGGGAGTCCATAGATTTTGGGGACACGTGAAGATTTTTCTCTCGGAATAAGGCAAGATATGTGTTGTAGCTTGAATTGTAACGGTAAATGTGTGCTTTTAGTTGGGCGCCAATTTGTAACGGTAAATGCCTGTACCCCACAGGGCACCAGCTCGAAGGGCTCCGGCTAGAGACTCCTCTCAAGGGTGATTCGACCCCAAGTTTATGCTGCACAAGGATAACAGAAGGGTTGTAAAAGTTGAGGGCGCCACTACCTTTTTGACGATAAAAATACGAATGAAAAAACTAAGGCGGAAAAGGTAGAAACGCCTTATGGAATTTAGATAAAAGTTAATAAAGAAAAGTGACCCCGGGCGGTATCTCCCTCAACTTTTATAGTTGGGGATTTAGAAAAATGAAAGATATAGTTAAAACAGGAAATGAACAGGAATTTGTACTTTTATAGGTACTTAGCTTAGATGAAGTGGTTTCCTGAAGAAGAAGTCAGGTCTTGATCTGAAGTGTCCTGGTCTAGGGCGGTATTTTGGGGGTTCTATCCTTGGCTTTATATCCTCGGGTTGTATTCTTGGGTTTATATCCTCGGCGTTATATTCTAGCCTAGGGTTATATTCTCGGGTTATATTCTCGGGTTATATCCTAGCCTAGGGGCTGTGCTTACCACAGCAAAATTCATAAGATAGGTACTTAAGAGATGAAAGATAGCGAAAGATGATGTTTCCTCTGAGACGGTCGATAACAAAAAGGGGTGTTTCACGTGGCGTTGTGCAAAAAATGGAAGCGTCCGTTGGCAGACGTCAATTGTCTAACGGCCAGGGTTGAAATATTTGGGATCAAAGAACTATAATTGGATGTGGCTAGTGACGACGAGCGCTAATTAAAAGGATTTATTCTGTAAAATCGAAACAGGTCGATAGACATGTTACAGAATATAGACGGGTATTTCACATTTCAACAGCCGCAACATGAGCACATGCTCCCATAGTTCTAGCGCCAGATTTGCAGGTGCAGTAATGACCCAAAATAGGCTCAAAGTTGTCTTCATTATCTAAGGCATATTCCTGATTGTAAGCAATTTATAGTTGTATACTTCGAAACCTGGAAAAAATTCTAAACCGCAAAAACCAGGCTCGTTTGTGTTTGAATCAATCTGCATTAATATCAGCTCTTAAAAATGTATTTTGGATATAAGAAGGTGACAAAGAGCTGATACGTTCCAAAACTGAACTCCTGTAGGAAATCCAAATTCAGATGTGGAAATAGTTGAGCATGTTGGTCGACTAGAGCAGTCCATCTACATCTCTTTCATACTCAACTCTAGCTTATACAACATTTGCTTCTTCAAATGTTTGAAGCATTAGCTGCACAGTTTGAACAGTCGAATTTCCTCTGGTTATTGTGGGACGGTTCCTGTTGATTATTGCACATGCATTAATTTGGAATTAGTAATACATATTATTAGGTATATGTACCTACTATTTGTATTTGATTATTTTGTTGGTACGCTACTGTTGCAGCGAGCAAAAGCGTTAATTTTCCATCTTTCACTCTCTTTCTTCGCGCACATCCAACACTCTAGCTGTTCTGGTCGTATTTTACTCCAACTATGTTTTTATATGCAACACCCGTATATTTAACAAAAAGAGGATTGTCTTATTAATATGAGTTACAAAGAAAAATATAATTTTAGGTGATAATTACAATTATGCATAGTACAGACAAAAATGATTGTGTAACTATGTTTAGTTGTCCTACTTTTATTTGTTATTAATATTGTTTTCGTTATGTAAAGTGTACAATTCGTAGAACATTTAACCCTATTGTTTATAAAAACCTGTTTTTAAATTAATTCACTATTCGTTGATTAGATTAGAAGTTCAATCGAATTGCGACAAAACCATATCCTGTAAATATGTTAAATAGTTAAACGCATTATTTCCTACATTAAATTATTATAAAAATATCTTCTATATAGTTTTAGAAATCCGCTTAGTCAATTTATTACAAACCACATGTATATAAAGTTGAATTTATAAATAGGCTTGAAACATGTGCCTGAAAACCCGTATTGATTCAAGTGTAACCTTCCTGTAATGCAATACCTCTTCTTCCTTGATAGATTAACTATGAAAAGTTCCAATGTTTTCGCTTATTTTATATCCCAGATATGTCTATCAAATATTCTAATAGCAGATATTATTGTTTACTCTTTTATTGAATTATTCTGTTCGAATAAGTAGTTTTTTGCTTCCAATTACCTCATCAATATGCAGTTATGTTTACATATATGCGGGATTGTCGTTTTAAAATTATTCAGAACGATTATTAACATGAATGCACTTAAAATATCACCGCAGCATCTTGTTATAAAAGAGAGAATTTCCCATGAATAATGGATGGACTGTAAACATGATTTTATCATTGACCTTACAAGCAAGTGCTTCACTAGAATGGGAATATTCGACAAGCATATTATTAATCAAGATAGTGCGTTAAGTCAAAAAATCGTAGAGTCCATAATAATAGGAATTTTGGGCTAAAATTTGAAATCCACTCTCTCAGATAATCAAAAAATATGGAAAAAAATCAGCGGAAACGTATCTATAATATTCTGTATACAGGGGTACCAGAAAGTCCAAAGCGTTTTCGACGCCCATTGAAATAAATACCTCTAAAAACCGAACCACCTCTGAACGGTTGAACTTACTGCACTGCATGAAAAGAAGAAACAACTACTCCTCTGTCTCAGTGCGTTCCCAGCTGTAGATTATAAAATCTATTAAGTAGGAAAAATAACAATCCTGTAATTTTTGTGTATCCAGACATATTCCCATCAAGCACAAACCATTAAAACAAATACCTCCCCATACCGTACCACCTCTGAACGGTGAAACTTTCTGCACTGCAATAAAAGAAGAAACAACTACTACTCTGCCTCAGTGCTTTCCCAGCTGCAGATTATAAAATCTATTAAGCAGGAAAAATAACAATTCTGTAATTTTTGTGTATCCAGTCATATTCCCATCAAGCACAAACCATTAAAACAAATACCTCCCCATACCGTACCACCTCTGAACGGTTGAACTTCCTGCGCTGCAATAAAAGAAGAAACAACTACTACTCTGTCTCAGTGCCTTCCCAGCTGTAGATTATAAAATCTATTGAGCACGAAAAATAATAATCCTGTAATTTTTGTGTATCCAGCAAAGTATTAATTAAATTTAATAAAAAGTGGGTGGAACATTTTTTCACGCTGATTAGACCAATAAAGTAGGATGGATTTTTATTAGTTTTTGTATAACAGTTCTATCAAGTCAATTTATTTGAACCTTGTACAAACAATTTAATAAATGCTTATTATTTCGATCAGGAACGTATCGTAAAGTATTCGATGGGTACAACACACTTTAAAAAAATTCTTGTTTTTTCTAATTTTACAGTTTTATGAATAAGAACCTACCAACTAACAATAAGTGTTTTCTTCCACTTTGTGTGTTAAGCGAAGCGAAAATAATGTGATTAAGATGTGCATGAAGCATTCAACTTCACCTTTCTTGATACTTTTTCCTAGAGTTTATTGAAAATAGAAAAAAAACTTAGGCTACTGTTTATTTTAAATATACAAGGTATGGCTGATAAATAACGAGACTGCTTACGAAAAAGACTTTTATTTTGAAAATTATTCTACAATCGAATGCTCCTCTTCAATTTACTCATCTCCCCTGGCAACACATAGACGAGTACAGAGTATCAGGCATCAGTTGAGGGTGTCAAAATAGAAGAGGTGTAGAGAGCACAACATCTAAATGGATGTCGGAACTGCTCACCACCAGAGTAGCAGAGACGAGGACGAGCAAAGCCATTGTCTCCATCTGTACCACCAGAGGATGTCCACAGGGAGGAGTAGCATCTCCATTCATGAGGAGCCTGATGGTTGACGAACTCCTGGTGGTTTGACTGACCTCGGAATATCCTGCCAAGGATAAGTCAAAGTAAAACTGCACTAAGAGTTTTAAAAGGGATCCTAACGGAACATAATAGCTCAAAATAGTGGAGGAAGAATAATGTAGCTTCTGTGGAATGGACGAAAAAACCTCCAACCACATACTTGTGAAATGTACAGCAATTAAGAATCCTAGGAGATTACTGGATAGAAGAGGGACATTTACCTAAGTTAAAGCCTGCAGATACCCTAAAATTCTTCCGGGAAATAGAACTAAAGGAGCTACTAGTCTCAGACTTTCCTCAGGAACTAAGTAGAAGTAAGGGGGCACAATAGATCTTTTAGGTCTCAGTGATTGTCACCCCAATATACATACATACATCAGACATCAGTGCAAGACCCACAATTAAGGCCGTTTTTCACGAACTTTTTCTCGCAGTGTTGCCAAAACTTGCTGGTAGAAAGTAAGTTTGGTTAACAGTTGGAGGAAGGGGATAAAACTGTTTAAAAATATAATAATGAATATTATTAATTTTATCGCTTGAACTCAGAAAAAAAATATTTTTGTACCCGTCAATGAGCTACACTATTATGACGTCTCGCTTAATTAACCAACAGTTCTTTTAACGAACTCCTATCTGACAGTTAATTATATTTAATGAATGATTCAATATTTTTCAATATATCCGCTAGTTAAAAAAGTAGATACCATTTTTCTATTATCAAGCAATTGTTTGACAAATCGAAAAAATATAAAGTAAAATATCCATGTAATTTCATTCCTATTTCAATAAACATGTTCCTAAAGTCTAATTCTAACAAAACTTTTCGTTTGTCCAACGTAAACTTATGCACTTAAGTGCGAACACTACGACTGTATCTAATTAACTATCGTCCTTGCACTACCGACCGAATTACAGAAAATTTAACCATAAAAAAGTCGACCATTGGCGTGGATACTGATACGTTATATATTTAAAAACTCCCCACTCTTAAACGAGGCAATACCCTAATCGGTTGTAAAAAGCCTGTGGTGTACAGATATCATAAGGAGATAAATCTGGTGTTCGTGTAAGACATAAGTTAGTTCCTCTACCAGTTATGCTCTTTTTTCCAGTGTTGTAGGATGGTGCCCCACGTTGGGCGCCAAAAGATAAACAAATGTTTCCTTAACCTTCTGCGTACACTGATAAGAAGCACGTGACTAAAGTTTGGACAAATCTACGTATTAGAATCCCTTTGATTGAATATTCGTTGTGGCAATCAATTTATTATTATCGAACAATGAAAATTATTTAGTGAAATCATCACGTCATACCATGATAATATTTAAAATAATTCCAAAGATTACAATTATTTTGCTATAGCTCGCAACTTACTGTGATTATTATTTCACTCAAGGTTGTTAATTTGCCGTACATATATCACAAATGACGGCAAATATAAATATCTAGTTATGTAACGAATAATAATTGATCGTAAGCCATTTAAATTTCTAGGAATTGCGACAAGTATTATTATTGGATTATTATTTAGATTTGAGTGTTTTTTTCCGAATTACGACATTGGATGAGGTTTAAGTAAGAAAAAAAGGTTCCTTGAACTGTCATTTGTCAAATTAATTGGTCAATAATGGATTTTATCTAATCTAGAAAAATTACAAACAACATAACATTTTCAAGGTAACAAATTTTTTGTCAACACCAGATGATGATAAATTCAAAAGACTGGAGATGTTTTGGATGATTTAAAACTTCCAGAACACAAAAAATTCTGGTTTTACTCATGTTTTCAAGAGATATGCACAAAATACAGAAATTAACAGAAAAAAACTACAATCAAAATTCAGAGGATCATTGACAGTTGACAATTGAAGGGTGTTAGGTGAAAATCAGGAATGTCCACGTGAACAAGTTTTGTGTAATAACAGTTTTAAGTTTAAAAACGTCATAACTTTATTTTGTTAAAAGACAATAATAGTTATTTGTGTATTTAGAGCGTAACTGTTACTTTACGCTCGAAAAACACACATAATTTTTTCTACAGTCGCCCTTTTAATAATTAAAACAGTTTTTTATATTATCTTAGGTTATAATAGGAGTGCTAGAATAATCGTCATTTTCGCTATTCATCATGATTAACCTTAAAAAGATCTACTGACTAGAAATAATCGATTTTTAGTTATCGATTTTTATAGTAATATTAATCGATTTTTAGTAAATTGATTTTATAAATTACGTATTTAAATCGATTTTCGGAAACGGCTCGTATTATTTGTTGACTATTTTTCAAAATTTTGACGATTATTGACCATTTCTCAAAATTTTGACAATTATTGACCATTTCTCAAAATTTTAACAATAATTGACCATTTTTCAAAATTTTAACAATATTTGACCATTTTTGACAATAATTATTGACCATTTTGACTGTTTTTCAAAATTAGTGACCATTTTTCCAAATTTTTGATAATTTTCGACCATTTTTCAGAATGATGACAATTTTTAACCATTTTTGACAGTTTTTGACAATAATTGTCCATTTTTAACAGTTTTTAACAATAATTAACAATTTTTGATAGTTTTTGACCATTTTTGACAATTTTTCAAAATTTTAGACCATTTTTCAGAATTATTGACGATTTTTGATAATTATTGACAATTGTTGACAATTATGGACCATTTTTCCAAATTTTTTACCATTTTTGACAATTATTGACCGTTTATTATTTATTATTTTTCAAAAACTCTAACAATTTTTGAAAATTATCACCTATTTTTCAAAATTTTGACAATTTTTAACAATAATTGGCCATTTTTGTCAATTTTTCAAAAATTTTGACCATTTTTGATAGTTTTTGACAATTATCTACCATTTTTCAAAATTTTAACAATTTTTGACAATTATTGACCAATTTTGACAATAATTGTCCATTTTTGACAGTTTTTAAAAATAATTCACAATTTTTAACCATTTTTGATAGTTTTTGACAATTTTTCAAAATTTTAGACCATTTTTCAAAATTATTGACCATTTTTGATAATTATTGACAGTTGTTGACAATTATGGACCATTTTCCAAATTTTTGACCATTTTTGACAATTACTGACCATTTTTGACCACATTTCAAAAACTTTAACAATTTTTGAGAATTAACAACAATTTTTCAAAATTTTTACCATTTTTAACAATAATTATCCATTTTTGACAATTTTTGATAGTTTTTGACAATTTTTCCAAAATTTTCAGAAATTTTAACAATTTTTCAAAATTTTTGACCATTTTTTAAAATTGTTGAGCATTTTTGATAGTTTTTGACATTTTCGACCATTTTTCAAAATTTTAACAATTATTGACCAATTTTGACAATAATTGTCCATTTTTGACAGTTTTTGACAAATATTTGACCATTTTTGATAGTTTTTGACAATTATTGACCATTTTTGACAATTTTTGACCATTTTTAAAAAATTTTGGCATTTTTTGACAATTATCGACCATTTTTCAAAATTTTAACAATTATTGACAATTTTTGGCAGTTTTTGACAATTATTTACCATTTTTGACAGTTTTTGAAAAAAATTGTCCATTTTTAACAGTTTTTGACAATAATTGACAATTTTCATATAATCTTATTTGATTTTTAATCTTAATTGAGTTAATTTGGTGGAAGGTAGCTTTGACAGTCACAAACTATGGAGAAAAATTTCATATTAAAATATTGAAAATTTTTAGAATTTTGAGGTTTTTCCGGTAAACACTTTTTTTGAGGGGTGGAAAAAGACATTATTGCGATTTCCGGTCAAGGTTGGGTTCCTAAAAAAAAAGTTGAATATAAAAGTTGTAGATCTTGGAAAAATCTACAACTTTTTCATTGGTGACTTTTTCACATAACCTCAAAATTAGTTCGAAACACGCAAAAAACTGCATTTTTCGATTTTTATTTTTAGTTTCGCCAAAAATTGTTCGGTTTTGATGAACATTTGGTAGAAGGTAGCTTTCATAGTCACGAACCAAGAAAAAAAGTTTAAAATGAAAATATTGAAATTTTTTCGAATTTTGACGTTTTTTCGGTAAAAAACATGTTTTTTAGGGGGGTGGAAAAAGACATTATTGCGATTTTCGGTCAAAGTTGAGTTCCTAAAAAAAAGTTGAATATAAAAGTTGTAGATCTTGGAAAAATCTACAACTTTTTCATTAGTGACTTTTTCACATAACCTCAAAATTAGTTCGAAACACGCAAAAAACTGCATTTTTCGATTTTTATTTTTAGTTTCGTCAAAAATTATTCTATTTTGATGAAAATTTGGTAGAAGGTAGCTTTCATAGTCTCAAAGTATGGAAAAAAATTTCATATTAAAATATTGAAAATTTTTAGAATTTTGACGTTTTTCCGGTAAACACTTTTTTTGGGGGGTGGAAAAAGACATTATTGCGATTTCTATCGCGATTGCGGGCTTCTATGCTATCAATGTTTATAAAACATTGAATTGCATTTGGTTGAAAGATTAAAATCTAAACTTTAATAAAATAATGGATTTAGCTCTTTTCATAACCGTCATATACAAAAATTTTGACTCGAGTGTATCGTTTTTGTAGGAGAACGATAGCGAAACTCCATTGGAGTATGTGAACAACGGGATTATTTTAACATAAACAAGACTGTACGATATTTTCAATAAATTATACGTAGTAATGTAAAATGTTGCTAAAGAGACGTTAAAAATTCTAAGGAAAGACGAAATATGCTATACGTTCCAACATTATTCCTCAAACTGTTAATAGAGTGGATTCAAAGGTGTCCATTTTATGGTTCACAGCCTTGACATAATTTCCAACTGTTGATTTTTCTTCTCTATTATTGTTCAACCGGAAAAATTATGTTTTTTTGTGAACACAATATAAACTAAAGACTGCACATATAAATAAAAAAATATTTCCAGGAAAGCTTCCGGTAAAAGAGATAAATAACTAAACCATATGTCGCAGTGTTGTACAAACATGAAACAGATATATTGATAAACTAATTAGATACATTATTTTATTAAAAAGTTTATTTTTGTTCAATATTTAAACACTTTAACTAATAAAAAACCGTTTCCTTGTTTTAGATTACTCACATCTGCAGCTTCAAGAAGCCCGAATTGCTTTGTAAACGTTTCGAAATACCCAGAGGCCTACCAAGAATCCAACCCATACAATTAACAACAATAAAATCCGCTGGAGTTTGAAATCATCTTACTAGTGTTAAAAAATTTCTCTTCTCTTTAATATGGCACGTTTTTAACGTGTTAATAGTAAATTCAAGTGACAATAGTTAAATTTTATTATAATTCATGTTTACTAGTGATAAAACAGTGGAGAAAAATGGATATAGCGAAAGAAAATTACAATCCCAATCCCAGGGATTCTGCCAACGTTTTTTCAGTAATTTTTTTTTCGTAAGTATCAATAAATCACTTATTCTGACACCCTGTATATATACCTCACTAATTAAAACGCCCTAAACAAACACTCAATACTTTAATTATTCATTGCTATGGGTAAACAAACTTTTTTATGGGGTTTTATGGTTGTTTTTATTGCACTTGAAAATGTCTTTAAGAAACATCTGAAAATACAGGTTCGATGGAAAGATACATTCTATCGCCAGTGACAGCCTACTTAATTTTAACATTTTGGCAGCCAGCCATTTTGACTACGTTTGATCTATTTATGGTTATGTCTTATGTCTATCTTGCTCAGCTGTCGAATAGATGAAATTTTTACCTCACTTATATATCTCAAAGATTTATTGAGTTAATTTAAAAATATATTTGTCAACGTTATATTCAAAAATATTCGAACCCGAAACTTCGTCAGCCACAAAATCCCCGCACTACGGACGGTTCCTAAAGGATACTTTATTTATTAGACAAGGCCCATTAACAAATCACTTTGCTTGTGAACCGAGTTTTGTTTATCTCATTTCTCGTAGCACGTGCAGGTGTTCAGGATTGAAGAGGCTGAGGGGAAAAGTTGGTAGTTCTGAAAAGTGAAGTGGTCTGTTTGGAATGGGATCATTTTTTGGAAGTTTAGTCTATACATAGCCGTCGTATTTAAAAGAGTAAATTATTATCGAATTTTATTATAACTTTATCCTTTTTGAGTCTTACATAAAATCTATCCAAATAATTGTTTATCCTGTCATTAGTGTCAACTTGTCAGTTGAGGGACATGTCCTATTGGTCAAAGTAACAAATATTTATCACTAGTAGATATACTAAGCCGGTCCGAGCCCAGCGGAAATGCGCATGCCCTCCTGAAAAGCTCACCAAACACGTCACGTGGCATGTAACGTTTGCCGTTGCACATGATGTTTGAAGTAGCCCTTGACGTTTGATGTGGCACTTTACGTTTGACGTGTTACGTGACGTGTTTGGTGAGCTTTTCAGGGGGGCATGCGCATTTCCGCTGGGCTCGTATTCAGTATTCTGTATCATTTCTACGTCGGTTTTTGAAATGCAGACCAAAGATAACGAAACTTTATTTTATAATACAAAATCTTCACGGTTTTACTAGCATGTAAATAATATTAAAATTCACTAATCAGCATAGTTTTTTTTTGTAACCTCCAATGTTTAATAAACATTACACATGCCATAAAATTGAAATATAACTAGTTCTTTGAACATTCGAGCGCCGCCACTAAAATGATTTATTGTACTAACCGTGGAGTATATTTTTAGACTTCAAAGAATTTGTTGAATTTGCGTTTATGGCCAAAAAATATACCTCAAAGAAAGTTGCATCGAAAGACGATGTGTTGTTGTTTTGAGAGAGGATACCTAGATATTGGTTTATTTAGATCTAAAAGAAACCGAAAATTTTCATTTTTAACGAGAATAATGTTCTTTAAATCCAGCTTTTAAAAACCTTTCAGTTTGTCCTACATTTGATACTAAACGTTTTCTTAAAATCCTATTAAAAGTCTTGAGCTGATTGATTGATCAGTTTGGCACCACCAGTCAGAGCCTTTAGGTTTTTTGTGCTCTTGGTTATACTGTTTATGTGAAGAGACCAGTAGCCCTTATCAGGCTCAACAGTCTTTTCATTAGTTCCTTCTTGGAGAAATCCTCCCTTGGATACTCTAGTCCTAGGAGTCTATATCTCCAATGAGATAGTGCTTCACATTCGAAGATAATGTGAGAGGCTGTCTCCTCCTCTTCCATGCAGAACCGTCAGATAGGTTCCTCCCTATATATGCCAATTGTATGCATGTGCTTCATTAGGGTACAGTGACCGGTGAGTAATCATCCGAGGGTTTTTTGACCAGGAGTTTGCTGTATTCCTGTTTTGGCCCGTGATTCCAGTACGTCTGATGAGTTTGAATCCACCGAGATGTACAGCGACGTGCAGCATATTTTGATATTCCAAATACTTGTTCAGGACTAGTGAATGCAGTTTCAGACCCTAGCTTTGCTAGTGTGTCTGCCTTTTCATTGCTTACAATACCCTTATTGTACCCCCGGACCCACTTAAGAGTGACTCTATTATGGTTTGCCAGAGTTAAAAGTTTTTGTAGGCAGTCCCAGACCAGTCCAGATCTGATCTGGAGACATGCTAAAGAATTCAGTGCTGCCTCACTATCTGAGAGTATGAGGATCTTTTGGCCTCTATACCCCCTGTCGATGTTCATTTGCAAACACGTGTCGATATCGTGGATGCGTGGAAATTGCACCTGGGTCTGTCACCATGGACTCCAGCTCCTCTTCCTATGTCAGTTTTAGATCCGTCTGAGTACCACACCAACGTTCTTTCCTGATTGCATGCCTCCAACCCATCCCAGTTTAGCAGTCTTGCGCTAATTTCTTCTGGAATTTTTATTATTTTTCTTCAATAATTTCATTGCCATTGTCGATTTTATATTCAAAATTTATGTTCATATTTCACTAATACTTTAACTAACATACTAATTTCTATTCTAATGAATATGTATGTGTAGATAAATATGTTTTTCTGATAATAAATGATGTAAATATGTAATGTGTAGGTTTGTGTAATATTATCAGATGGTTTTTATTTGGTAAACAGGTCTTCGGCTGGTGAACTTTTGAAGTTTTAATTTACATACCTATAACTAAGTAAATTGTGTAGATTAAATGCACATATTTGTACAATCTGTTTAATGTAAATTCCTATGTTGGCATTGAATTTTGTATTTTTCAATTCAAAAACGACCATATTTGCTCCAACTATCTTTAAGGTAATTTTAAAAGTTTCATTCTTGAGATTCTCTATAGGTGACTTTAGGCCATTAGCTGAGCTAACAGTCTTGTCACCTGTTCGAGAATCTGTTGTTTTGTCGGTAAGGTCGTTGTCTTCTTGGGTGTAGCTGATTCCTGGCCTCGTTATTTTGGGAATGGATTCCTCGTTGTCCTGTTATTTGGGGTCTGTGGGCATCCCTTATAATTTGCTGGGTGTTCTCTCTGGCAGTTTGAGCAGGTGGCTGGCTTGTCCCTTGGTTGTCACTTGATCTTCACACTTGGTGTTTACTCTGCACGTCGTCTGTCCGTGGTGATATCCTTGGCGGTTGTAGTACTGCGTCGATCCATTTCCTTTCTTCTGTTCTTCCCATCTTATCCTCACTTGTTGTATATGTTCCACGTCTAATTCCACCATAAACAGATACATGCAATGAGAAACGGAACATAGGGGTTTTAAGCATTGTATCAGAACTGCTTTTGAACTAGTCGACTAACATCAAGCTTCATCAGATTAAAAACGATTTTTACAATTGTTCAGTTGGACACCTACAACATATATCGTACAATTTCCACCACTCCGTATTCTCAACTGTGGGCGGTCCTTAATTAGCGTCAGAATGTCAGACAGTCACTAGTGTTGTTAATCTATGGACAGTCAGTGAACTGGGTCGATAGCTGAGAGTACTGTTCAAGCCGATAACTTTTCAAAATCAAATAAATTCGTAGAGAAATCAAAATGTACACCCTTCAGGAAAAAATTCAAATTTTATCGTGGTATTTTAGAGGTCACTCGATTAGGGAAATAGTAAATTTATTGAAGCTTGCTTCTTATTGCACGACATAGGACTTTTGGGAAGGCTAGTGAACTCGTGAAACGTGTGATGTTACGAAAAAGCGTTCGTCACGCGATGACTCATTCTTCGTCTCTTTCTCGGCCGCCCGCTGCGCTAACTCTCTCCCCTCTCTTCCTCAGCCGCCTTCTTCTTCTCTCTTTCGTAGGCTACACACAGCGGCACGCCACTCTCTCTCATACACGCCGGCACGAGGGATTCCCAATCGGTCGGAAGAGAGAAAGTATCGCGCGTCTCTCTCTCTAATTGCCAAATATGTTAAAATTTTTGAAAAATTGTCAAAAATTTTGAAATATGGTCAAAAATTTGGAAAAATGGTCAATAATTGTCAAAAATTGTCAAAATTTTGAAAAACTGGTTAATAATTGCCAAATATTTTCAAAAATTGTCAAAAATTTGGAAAAATGGTCAATAATTGTCAAAAACTGTCAAAATTAAAAAAAAAGGTCAATAATTATAAAAAAATTTGTCAAAATTTTTGAAAAATGGTCAATCATTGTCAGAATCTGTCAAAAATTGTCAAAAACTGTCAAAAATGGTCAAAAATTGTTAAATATTTTTAAAAATGGTCAAAAATTGTTAAATATTTTTAAAAATGGTCAAAAATTGTTAAATATTCTGAAAAATTTACAATAATTGTCAAATTTTTTGAAAGTTGTCAAAAATGGTCAGTAATTGTCAGAAACTAACTGAAAATTTTGAAACATGGTCAAAAACTGTCAAAAATGGTGAATATTGTTAAAAATTGTCAAAATTTTTGAAAAATTGTCAAAAATGGTCAACAATTGTCAGAACCTGTCAAAAATGCACAAAAATGGTCAATAATTGTTAAAATTTGGAAAAATGGTCAAAATGATCAATAATTGTCAAAACTGTCAAAATTGGTCAATAAATGTTAAAATTTGAAAAAATGGTCAAAAATTGTCAAAATTTTTGAAAAAATGGTCAATAATTGTCAAAAATTGTAAATTTTTTCGAAAAATGGTCAAAATTTTCGAAAAACTGTCAAAAATTGTCAAAATTTTGAAAAAATGGTCAATAATTATAAAAAATGGTCAATAATTGTTAAAAATTGTCAAATTTTTTGAAAATTGGTCAAAATTTTGGAAAAATGGTCAAAACTTTTGAAAAATTGTCAAAAATGATAAATAATTGTCAAAACTGTCAAAATTGGTCAATAATTGTCAAAAATGGTCAATAATTGTTATAATTCAAAAAAATAGTCAAAAATGGTCAAGATTTTGAAAAACTGGTTAATAATTCCCAAATATTGTCAAAAATTTGGAAAAATGGTCAATAATTGTCAAAAACTGTGAAAATTAAAAAAAAAGGTCAATAATTATAAGAGACTGTCAAAAATGGTCAATAATTGTTAAAAATTGTCAAAATTTTTGAAAAATGGTCAATCATTGTCAGAATCTGTCAAAAATTGTCAAAAACTGTCAAAAATTGTCAAAAACTGTCAAAAATTGTCAAAAACTGTCAAAAAATGGTCAAAAATTGTTAAATATTTTAAAAAATGGTCAAAAATAGTCAATAATTGTTAAAATTTTGAAAAATGATCAAAAATTGTTAAATATTCTGAAAAATTTACAATAATTGTCAAATTTTTTGAAAGTTGTCAAAAATGGTCAGTAATTGTCAGAAACTAACTGAAAATTTTAAAACATGGTCAAAAACTGTCAAAAATGGTGAATAATTGTTAAAAGTTGTCAAAATTTTTGAAAAGTTGTCAAAAATGGTCGATAATTGTCAAAAATTGTAAAATTTTTTGAAAAATGGTCAAAATTTTCGAAAAACTGTCAAAAATTGTCAAAATTTTGAAAAAATGGTCAATAATTATAAAAAACTGTCAAAAATGGTCAATAATTGTTAAAAATTGTCAAATTTTTTGAAAAATGGTCAAAATTTTGGAAAAATGGTCAAAACTTTTGAAAAATTGTCAAAAATGATAAATAATTGTCAAAACTGTCAAAATTGGTCAAAAATGGTCAATAATTGTTATAATTCAAAAAAATAGTCAAAAATGGTCAATAATTTTGTCAAAAATTATCAAAATTTTTGAAAAATGGTCAAAAATGGTCATTCTATTGTGCATAAGAAGCAAGCTTCTGTCGGCGGTCCGACGCCGGCTCACCTTTTTTGTTGTTGTTGCTTTTGAAAACCGACCAGCGCCTTCACAGTCTACAGTATACATAATTCAAAAAATTCATAATTGTGGATGTTTACAAAACTGCAACAAATGCACATAACTAACAAATTTTGGAAGTAGAAGGGGCGGGCTTTCTTACAGTAGTTCTGAATCCAGCTGTCCAGCTAAATACTTGATATTCATTGAAGTGAATTTATAGAAATGTTTTGTTGGTGGACTATTTATATCGGAGAATACATTAAACAGCTATGTTCCGTTTCTCATTGCATGTATCTGTGTATGGGTAGTGGTCTTCTTTCACCGAATCTGGAGCAGATTTGGCCCTTTTTCCCGATTCGGACTCCTTCCTTTTCTATGTCCTCTTTACACACATTTCTTGTTGCACCAATAAGCTTGACACTTCTCCGATCTAATAATATACGATTACAGACTAACAAATAATTATTTGTTGGTTACATAGCTATAAACAATTTGACATTAAACAAAAAAGAACAAACATAAGCAATACAACAGCTTCTTTTCTGTCAAATAAGCTTCAGTGTTACTAACAAAAGTTACAACTACTTTTCATATTGGAATTTGTTGTAATTATCTACAATTTTAATACTGTTTAAAATTTAGCCAGTTTTAAAAAAATATATGAGTAACTCAAGTCCCTTATACCTTCAAAACTTGGTAATTCGATATTCGGCCAAAAACTATTCGACATCTGGGTGTTCACGAAAAAAAAAAAAAAATGTCTTCCACATTTGCATGGTCTCTAAATTTTTTCTTTGACTCCCAATCTATGGGTGGTTAGTCAATTGACAGAATGGTAAATTGCTTTTGCCTAATCTAAATCTAAATAAATTTATGCATCGGGTCATTATTTTCTACACCAGCACCTTGTGAGATGATTTTATTTTGTAAACACATAAATTTAAAAAAAAATGTATCCTAAAATAATTATAGAAGAATGATTAATGACCGTTTCTAATCATCTGAAGTTTATCTAATATTTTAAAAATGAAATATTTTCAGATACACAACTTTTTAACCCTCATCATCATAATTTAGTCAAAAGAAATTAAAAAAAATGCATATCGTTGATAACGTGTCATTTTTAACACGTCGAGATTGATTCCAGTGGCGTAAGCAATAAATAGCAAATTTTTAGGTAAAATTCAACAATTTTTAAGATTAATTAAAAACACCAATTCATAAATATGTCCCTCCTTGTATATTTTTATTGTGGAACCATAAACTCGTAGTTTATTCGAAATATTAGATATAAATCAAAACGGCTGAAACGTTTTCTCGTTCCTGTTAAGTCCAAGGGCTTAGTTAGATAAGATTAGTGGGTAAAAAGGGTACCACCGTGTATTTACCGCTTTTTTAAAAATGTTATTTGACAAGGGATAATGTGGTTGGGTAACCAGATAAGTCAAGGGCCTTACAAAAATGTATCACAGCTTCCTTGGAATTTAAATGTAGCTGCAAGTGCAGAGGCGTACAGAAGTTATTAATAATTAATAATAAAAAAAAGAGATCTTATAAGTCAATATTTCGATTGTTAAATAAGAATAAAGTGGCTTTTATTTTCCATTGAGATTACTTTGAATCAAGTGATTTGATGGTAGACCCCACAAATCGATGATTCTATTTCCGATTTTATAGTCGTTGGAGCATTTTATTATTGAAAATGTGGCAAATGATGCTGAATTGAAATTGAATGGATTAGACAGACAGATGCGTTCAAAATACCTTTTTTTATTATACCTCTCTCTAATCCACTTCGACAGGCAAATTGGCCGGAAGGACTGAATGATTGTTAACCATAAAACCTAATAGCTTTATTGTTAGATAAATCCCCTTATAATTTTAATTGAATATAAAGACTATTTCTAAAATGGTAGAATCTAATTATTATGTAAAGAGTTCTTTTTATTTGGGTAATTTTTTGTTGATGGAACAAAGTTGTAACTCATAAGAGAACAGAGATACAGGGTGTGTAAGGAAGGTTATATACAAACACGTAATATATTTTAGTGTATTCATTGTACTGTAGAGGGCGTTATATTAAAATTAAAGCGATGTCACATTCTCTATAATCAGCGGACGATCAAAACGTTTCCAACGATACTTCATTTGTCAAATTATGATAAGTAGTTTGGAAGTTAGACTCCTTTTCCAGTGTGCCCAACTCTCAAAAAATTTTCTTCCTAAAGATTAAATCAAAAATTCCTAAAATCATGACATTTACATGAAAATGCTCCTAAAAAAATTATATTATTAAAAAAATCATAAATAATAAATTAATAATAATTATGAAACTGAAATCAGCAGAATCAGATTCTTTCCAGCAAATTAATTATTATTGAGAAATTTAAAAAAAAATGGCATCTATATTTTAGCGTTAACCAACTAGATCAACAAATAAATGTGATTGGCTAGATTAAATTACTCCAGGCCAGGCCCTAATTTTTGTAGCTTTATTTTTCTTAATAAAAAAAAATGTAAGAAGTCAAGAAATCCCTAAAAATATAACACCCCTAAAAAAATCCCATCTCACTTATTCACTTCCTAAATTTGGGGGGAAACCCCTAAGTTGGGAACACTGATCAGCACCATCTAGTAACCATCAATGATAGTAGTATCATTTGATCAATTCAAATTTTCTTATAAACTTTTATTGAATACAAGTATGGAGTATGGAGAATAGTGCAATTAAAAAATTTTATCCCTAAAAATACCCCCAAAAAATTCCTCCCCCTAAAAAAGTCGATGTATAGATTTTTTTCTCCCTAAAGTTAGGGAGAAAATCCCCAAGTTGGCATCACTGTCCGTTTCAGATAAGAAGAAGCCACGTGAAGTTTGCCAACAGACTTGCGCAGAAACCAAAATCGGTCTTGTTTATCCATGTCGTCTCGTAACGACCGTTTCGTGCCATTGGCATTAGACAGCCATTTTATTTGATTGACATTTGATCATTTACTGTCGAATATTTTTGATTTTTGAATATTTTAAGACGTTTAGCTAGTTTATATGTAAGTGTTATGTGTTTCATTTGATCTAGAACCATGCCTTCTAAAAAAATTGTTGGTATTAAAGGAAAAATTATCCACGTTATTCTAATTTTGTGTTAACCTACAAAACGTGAAAACGTTACGCTACTGATTTGAAGTCGAATGTCAATTTTACAATATGGCGCTGGTTTTGACAACAAGTTCGCGCATACGACTGCAACTTCAAGTGGGTTCTTCTTACGTGAAACCCGAGTCTGAACATACCTACCGGTCAAAATCCTAACCCTACTTTTTGCAAATTCCTCTTTCGTATGATTTTATTTTGTTGCATTTTCGACGGGACACATAATTTTTGGTAATTTGTTTATTTCTACTTACAAATACAGGGAGATTTTTATATACAGCGTGTCCGTATGTTTTTAGGTATACAGCTGAGATGTTCAAGAAAGGTTACCACAAAGTCTTGGGGGTGGATGACTTATATAATCCAATAAAAAGCGATAGAAGCACTTTGTTGGGTGACAGATTAGAAAAGTAAGTATAAGCAATAGTTATAATAAAAACAACGACTATTGTTGTCTATTATTACGTTAAAAATATCAAGTTATTTTTAAACACCTTCGAAGTGGTTTCTATTACCGCCAGCTGCGTTGATAAGGCGAATTATATTGTTGATTTTATGCGAAAGAAGTTTTTTTCTCTTCTTTAATATTCAACGCAGTGGCGTAGATATTGGAGGGCTAGAGGGGGCAGCTCAGGGGGCACCTGGGACTCTGACTTACAAACTATAAATTGAAATTGAACTAGTGAAAATTTCTCCTACATTCGGAATATAAATAAACCAGATTCCAGGACTTTAATAATGGCAACTTATATCAATATTAAACGATTTTAAATAAGGTTCGTTCCAACTGGAAATAGAATCGTTCTAGGTATCGTTCGCGCAAGTGCTGTACTTCTTTCGCGTTCCAACTGATTATAGTCTCGTTCTTGGGACGGTACAAAAACTACCTTCTGTAAGGGGTGATAAAGTTGATGTGTCCATCCCTAAGTTTGCGCACTATACAGTACTCGTTACGATTCCAGAACGGTTCCTAAATACCAGTTGGAACAAACCTATTGTTTAGTTGGGGTTCTAGTTTATTTTTGGCCCCAGTGCCTTTGGTTTCCTAACTACGCCACTGATTCAGCGTATCTGCTTTTTAATAAAAGTTTTTTTTTTAACTGACAACTCGTTAATATGCGAATTATAATCTGCAATCGGCCAGCATGATCTTGACATCCATCGTTTCCAAGTGACTACTTACGAAATCGAAGGGAACAGACTGCAGATTTATTCTAGAGATTAATCTTTACACACTTTTACAGAATTTTTTTGTCAGTAAATTTTGTTCATGACTCTACACTTCAGTGTGCTGCCGAGATAATAAAAATTACGGAAAATACTGTTCTTTACAATGGGAATATCAAAAAGATTTTGTTATTTCTGAAATATTATACAGAGGGCCCTGTAGCCGAATAGCGTCAGTCAAAATAGGGTTGGACAAAATAGCGCTAGGTTAAAATAACGTCAGTCAAAATAGCGCTAGGTTAAAATAGCGTCAGTCAAAATAGCGCTAGGTTAAAATACCGTCAGTGAAAATAGCGCTGGACAAAATAGCGCTAGGTTAAAATAGCGTCAGATAAAATAGCGTCAGATAAAATAGCGCTGGACAAAATACCGCTAGGTTAAAATAGCGTCAGACAAAATAGCGCTGGACAAAATTGCGCTAGATTAAAATAGCGTCAGTCAAAATAAGGCTGAACATAATAACGCTAGGTTAAAATAGCGTCAGTCAACATAACGCTGGACAAAATAGCGCTAGGTTGAAATAGCGGCAGTCAACATAGCGCTGGACAAAATAGCGCTAGGTTAAAATAGCGTCAGTCAAAATAGGGCTGGACATAATAGCACTAGGCTAAAATAGCGTCAGTCAAAATAGCGCTGGACAAAATAGCGCTAGATTGAAAAAGCGTCAGTCAACATAGCGCTGGACAAAATAGCGCTAGGTTAAAATAGCGTCAGTCAAAATAGCGCTAGGTTAAAATAGCGTCAGTGAAAATAGCGCTGGACAAAATAGCGCTAGGTTAAAATCGCGTCAGATAAAATAGCGCTGGACAAAATACCGCTAGGCTAAAATAGCGTCAGACAAAATAGCGCTGGACAAAATTGCGCTAGATTAAAATAGCGTCAGTCAAAATAGTGCTGAACATAATAACGCTAGGTTGAAATAGCGGCAGTCAACATAGCGATGGACAAAATAGCGCTAGGTTAAAATAGCGTCAGTCAAAATAGGGCTGGACATAATAGCACTAGGCTAAAATAGCGTCAGTCAAAATAGCGCTAGATTGAAATAGCGTCAGTCAACATAGCGCTGGACAAAATAGCGCTAGATTAAAATAGCGCTAGGCTAAAATAGCGTAAGTCAAAATAGCGCTGGAGAAAATAGCGCTAGGTTAAAATAGCGTCAGACAAAATAACGCTGGACAAAGTAGCGCTAGGTTAAAATAGCGTCAGACAAAATAGCTCTAGGTTAAAATAGCGTCAGACAAAATAGCGCTGTACAAAATCGCGCTAGGTTAAAATAGCGTCAGTCAAAATAGCGCAGCACAAAAATAACGCAGAAAAAAAAACAGCGGCGGACAAAATAGCTTATTCCCTTCCCCTTTTTGGAAAACTTTATAAGGAATACAAATTCTTTGATCTATTTTCGAGAAGGGGAAGGGAATAAGCTATTTTTTCTGCCGCTGCTTTTGTTCTGTGTTATTTTTGTCCTGCGCTACTTTGACTGACGCTATTTTAACCTAGCGCTATTTTGACTGACGCTATTTTAATCTAGCGCTATTTTGTCCAGCGCTATGTTGACTGACGCTATTTTAACCTAGCGCTATTATGTTCAGCACTATTTTGACTGACGCTATTTTAATCTAGCGCAATTTTGTCCAGCGCTATTTTGTCTGACGCTATTTTAACCTAGCGGTATTTCGTCCAGCGCTATTTTATCTGACGCTATTTTAACTTAGCGCTATTTTGTCCAGTGCTATTTTCACTGACGCTATTTTAACCTAGCGCTATTTTGACTGACGCTATTTTAACCTAGCGCTATTTTGTCCAGCGCTATTTTGACTGACGCTATTTTAACCTAGCGCTATTTTGACTGACGTTGTTTTAACCTAACGCTATTTTGTCCAGAGCTATTTTGACTGACGCTATTCTGCTACAGAGTCTATATAGAGTCCTAAAAAAGCATGAATTAAAAAGAAGTGACTTAATTTTGATAAATTCCTTATTTTCAGCAAATGGAATAAGCAGCTATTACAACACAACAAAACTAAAAGAAATCCAAGCCTTTTGAAAGCATTAATTGCAACTTTTTGGCCGGAATACTTATTTTTAGGTTGCATTTTAGTAACTATGGATCTCTTAGTTAGATTAACTCAACCGATTATGTTAGGTAAGATGCTCACTTACTTCCGGCCGGACTCAAATACCACAAAGACTGAAGCATTATACTACGCAGGCGCAGTAGTAGGCCTAAACGGTATAAGTGCACTTTTGATAAATCAGTATATTATGAACGCCTTCCATTATGGTATGAAGATTAGAGCGGCGGTTTGTTCGTTAATTTATAGAAAAGTAAGTACTCAAGGGAGAGACTAGATGTCATAGAAGTACCGTTTTTAAAGGGTCACGAATATATTTATTTTTATTGTATTTTTTTTAGGCTCTAAGATTAAGTAAGACTGCGTTAGGAGATACTGCTTCGGGAAAAATCGTAAATTTGTTATCGAATGATGTAAGTCGATTTGATATAGTGTCCATTTTTATCCATCATATGTGGGTGTCACCGACTTCGGCTTTGATTATTATGTTCTTTCTATATTCAGAAGCGGGATATGCAGGAATTTTGGGAATGTTAGTGGTTTTTTTGGTGGTACCGCTGCAGTGTAAGTACATTGTTTTTTTGATAAATTTTATTTTCGAAGTGAAAACTTCTTTAGGCACGTTGAGCACTTTTTTTGGGCGAAGGAAAAACAAGGATTTTTCGTCATCGTCACGCTTTTATGCAACACACAATACATTCAGTTATGCAACACAATTAACAATGAAGCGTATATAGTGTTGCATAACATGTTATAGTTTATACAGGGTGGTCCGTAAATTGAAGATGCTCGGCTTCAAAATATTAGGATCTGACGCAAAATCATGATAATAAAAAATATAGAGGGTGGTAAAGTTCTAAAATAAATGTTTTTTCAAAGCAAATTGAGATATTTTAAAAATAGGAACGTAAAAATTTAAAGTGTTTTGAGGTATGGAAATTCATAATATGATATCCGTTTCGATGTATCTTCTACATAAGGCCTAAAAGTACGCCAATCTTTTTTGTTATTCAAGTTAGCGATAATTTTGTGAAATCTTTTTTGTCTCTAAACTAAAAAGACACAAGTAATATAAGAACTTCTTTGTTGTGTTACGACACCTGATTGAATCGATATTAATGAGATACAGAGAGTAGCGGTAATCTAATTAAGGTACGTTTACTGACAGTAGTAATTTAAAGAATTTAAAAATACTAATTGAGATATATAATAAAAATGTTAATTTCATGTATTAATTACTTGATAGAAACTTTTAAGAATAATTATTGATATATTAAAACTAAGTAAGGTATTACACAGTACCAGTGGCGTAGATGAAGGACGGGGGATTGCGATATTTCAAGAGCTCATTTTTGTGCTGTTGAGTAATTATGAGAGGTACATCTTCCGAAATAACTGGAATTTCATTTGTATCACCTTTCAATGGTTCATGGAGGAAAAAAGGTCCTAATAAATAATCGTCGATAATACCAATCCGAAAAAAGGGGTATTGTAACCGTTCTACAACTATGATATGTGGATTTACATTAGGCCATGTATGGTTATTATGAAAATTTATAATGCCTTGTCGTGAGAAGTTGCCTTAATCTGTAAACAAAACAGTGGCAGCAAATGTTGAACACGTTCTTTCTTATTAGTTTTGGAAACCAGTGGCGTCACTAAGAAAAACTTATTATGGTTGAAATAAATTTCTCTTCAGTCAGAGCTCATTCATTACAAAAAAACCAACACCCTGTATAATAATAAAACATCACTCATAAGTGGATAAGGGAGGGGGGTGATCGCAACTGCACTGCACCCATATTCTGTCGAGTTCAAAAAGCAAAAAGTGAAGATAATTTAGTGTTTCGCTGTGCACTAAAGGCTATTTCCAGACTCATCAAAAGATTATAAAATAAATATTGTTCTGCTATCTATTTTTGTAGAATATCCAATTAAGCTGTCAGTATCTTGAAATTTACAACGTCTATTATTATACTGAAAATAAAATTGATAACGAAATATATGGCGGTCCAAAGTAGACGTCAACTTTGTTATTTTAAATAGACCTAAAACTTTTTGTTTTATTTTCGAATTCTATATGAAATTTTAGATAAAATTTGTGCCCTGTAAATATAGAATAAATGCTAAGTTTCAATATATGTGCGGGGTTACGAGGCATCCTCCGCGTAATACTGGTTGCAGACTTGACAGGGGCTTATGGGATCGCTACATTATAAAGAATTATTCATAATTTTTTTTTCAACTTTTCCAGCTTATACTGGTAAACTGTCGGCTATATACAGGAAGCAGACGGCGTTAAAAACAGACGAAAGGGTCAGATTGATGGACGAAGTGGTATCTGGAGTACAAGTTATTAAAATGTATGCTTGGGAAAAACCTTTTGAAAATTTGATCAAATTTTCGAGAAAAGCTGAGCTTAAAATAGTAACGAAATCGTCGTACGTAAGAGCGTTGTTTATGACGTTTAATTTGTTTACTACTAGAGCAGCTTTGTTCGCTACTTTATTAACAATGGTACTAACAGATCAACAAATTACGGCAGCTAAGGTGAGTATACTTAATAAGATATAGGTCAAGTTCAGTTGAAAAATTGTTCAAAAACTATACAAAACAAAAATCTACGTTAAGGTCTAAAAAAATTGGAAAATAGGTATTTTTATGGACACCAATCGATTCAGAGGAAAATTTTACGTATATGAACCAGTTTTGAACAAAATTTTCTAAGCATTAAGAAAGAAGCGGGGGATATTCAAAATCGCGAATTTTTCATACTTACCTTGGATGAAAATTTACATTTTTGTGTCCAGGAAACTACTGGATATTTGTGAAACAGGGTTTTTGGGGATGAGAAATCGACTGGTGGACTCAGTTTTAAAAAAAAATTGAAATTACTCCTCAAAATGTGGTATCGCGAGTTTGGAAAAAAACGCAGCTTAACTTCAAAAAATGTACAAACCACAAAATTGTTAATATGGAGCTGAAATTTTGGCAGGTCACTCTTGAAGAACCCATTTATCTGGAAAAAAATCATGAATGTTTTAAAGCAAGGGGTTTTCATTTTACAGGGTGGCAAAATAAAAGTTACAAAAATTTTCCGAAAAAAACAAAAATATACTTTAAGGTCCAAAAAAATTGGAAAAAAGGTATTTTTATGGACACCAATCGATTCAGCACAAAATTTTACGTATGAGAACGAGTTTTAAATAAAATTTTCAAAGCATTAAGAAAAAAATGGGGGATATTCAAAATCGCGAAATTTTACATACTTACTTATATACCTTGGATGAAAATTTATGAAAGCATTTTTGTGTTCAGGAAATTACTGGAAATTTGTGAATCAGGGTTTTAGGGGATGAGAAATCGACTGGTGGATTCAGTTTAAAAAAAAAATTGAAATTACACCTCAAAATGTGGTATCGCGAGTTTGGAAAAAAAAAACGCACCTAAACTTCAAAAACTGTACAAACCACAAAATAGTTAATATTGAGCTGAAATTTTGGCAGGTCACTCTTGAAGAACCCATTTATCTTGAAAAAAATCATGAATGTTTTAAAGCGGGGGGTTTTCATTTTACAGGGTGGCAAAATAAAAGTTACAAAAATTTTCCAAAAAAAAACAAAAATCTACTTTGAGGTCTAAAAAAACTGGAAAAAAGGTATTTTTATCCCAATCGATTCAGCAAAAAATTTTACGTATACGAACGAGTCTTAAGCAAAATTTTCTAAGCATTAAGAAAGAAACGGGGGATATTCAAAATCGTGAAATTTTACATACCTTGATGAGAAATCGACTGGTGGACTTTTTGACAAAATTTAAATTTCATCTTAAAATGAAGTATTGCGATTTTTGAAAAAACACCCATCACCTTAAAAGTTTGTACAAACCACAAAAATGGAAAAATTTGGCTCAAATTTTAACAGGATACTCTTAAAGAACCAATCTAATAGAAAAAAAATTAACAATACTATAATCAACGGGGTTTTCATTTTACAAGTAATCAAAATAGAGGTAACAAAAATAAAAAATAAACTGCTGGATTCAGGAGTAAATTCTAGCTCTTTATACTCCAATTTTTCTTATTCCACACCCTACCCATATGGTTAAACCTCCTTCACAATTTGTTACCTCTCACCCTCACTACTTCATACGCATAAAATCCAAATTTCGTATTTCAGGTCTTCGTCTTCATGTTTTACTTCAACACCCTCTCCCAAACGATGTCAGCTATGTTTGTCCGAGGAATCGCAGAAATCGCCGAACTATTTGTCGCTATAAAAAGAATACAAGGATTTTTACTAAACGAGGAATATCACACTGTCATCAAATCGAAAAACAATAACGATAAAATATTTTTCAACAAAACTTTGGTCAGCCTAAAAGATTTAACAGTCAAATGGAACCTCGCTACAAAAGATGATGCTTTGAAGAAAGTTAATTTAGACGTAAACGAAGGGAAGTTAGTTGGGATTATTGGTCCTGTGGGTAGCGGGAAAAGTTCTCTTCTACAGGTAAGTTAATAGGATGTGTTATACAGTTTCCTCCTCCAAGTGACAGAATCTGTACACGAGATGGTACCTCGTCAGCATACCTAATACGACTTCAATAGTTTCCTTGTTAGGTCTGTCGTAAATTTTGTCCAATATCCTCGCTTGTCTCTGCCCTGGTAAGGCTTAAAACCATTCCTGAGATTTCTGTGCCATCCTTTTTCTTGCGACCTTTTGGTTGCTTTTATGATCCTCGTGCCCTGGTACCCAGGCTACCTCTCACTTCTGACAGCAGATTCTGTATCTACTTTCTTTTTCAGACAATTTTAGGAGAATTGGAAGTAATACATGGTTCTATTGAAGTAAACGGTTCAATTTCCTACGCTTCACAAGAACCATGGGTTTTTGCAGCAACCATTCGTCAAAACATCACCTTTGGACGTGATTTCGACAAAAAACGATACAACGAAGTAGTAAAAGCCTGCACCCTGGAAAAGGATTTCAAACAATTCGAAAACGGCGATTTAAGTATTGTAGGAGAAAGAGGAGCTTCTTTGAGTGGTGGACAAAAAGCTAGGATTAATTTAGCTCGAGCTTTGTATAAAGATTCTGCTATTTATCTTTTGGATGATCCTTTATCGGCTGTGGATATACACGTATCCAAGCATTTGTACGATAAATGTATTAATGGGTTCTTAGCTAACAAAACGAGAATTTTGGTAACTCATCAAGTCCATCATCTCAAGGATGCTGATCATATTATTATACTTAACAATGTAAGTATAATAATAGTTGAATATTTCGATTAAATAAGAGATTTTTAAATGAATTTACAGGGCGCTATTGAAAATGAAGGATCTTTTAAAGAATTATCAGCAAGTGATAATTTGTATGCAAAATTATTAACGTCGGAGCCAGAATTAACTGACGAAGAAAGACAAAAACAAACAGATGCAGCAAAAATTACACGAAAAAAATCAATTAAGGTAAACTCTGTTGAATTAAATAGAACGAACCAAAAACAGTTTCAAGTGGTAAAAGAGACCCTTCGAAACTACACTTTAAGTGAAACATATATTTTGGGCTCATTTTAACAATTTATTCCCAAAAATTGCTTACAGAGTCGACAACCGTCGTTAGCCAGTGGAGTAAGCGAATTAAGCATCCCAGACGCTCTTCTTCAAGAAAGTAACGGATCAGAAGATGAAGAACCAGAAATACAAATGAAAGATCTTCAAGAAGAATCTTCCAAAGGCAAAGTTAAAGGTTCCCTTTTTTGGAATTACTTAATACGTGGTGGTAACGCACCGTTTGTATGCTTCGTACTTTTTCTTTTTCTTTTATCTCAAGTGGTAGCTAGTGCTGTTGATTTTTTCGTTAGTAAATGGGTAAGTCACATAATATACCTACTTATACCATTATTATATTAAAAAAATATTTACAGGTAAACATAGAAGAATCTCGAAACAGTTCCTCACCGTTAAACGCAACTGAAGAAGTTTTAATTCAACACGCTCCAGAATGGAGTACAATGACTTGCGTTGACATCTACGCCACAGGCTTAGCCATCCTTTTTCTAGTAGCTATCTCTAGATCTATGCTATTTTATCAATTAGCCATGTGGAGCTCACAAAAATTACACGATATGATGTTCAATAGTGTAATTGCTGCACCGATGAGGTTCTTCGATACGAATCCGAGTGGTAGAATCCTTAATAGATTTTCTAAAGATATTGGGGCTATAGATGAATGGTTGCCGAAAGTTATTTTGGATGCTGGACAAGTAAGTTGTTATTTTGTCTTTACTCTATTCAAATCTCCCTCTGGACCATAATTATTGACCGTTCGCAATGCTCTCTCCTCAATAATTGGGGTGAAGCTCAGTTTAATTACCCACGTGCTTTTGTTTACATCTGTGTGTAAATGAAATATGGATCAGTCAATTTCCGAGTGGGATTTGAAGGGTTACAACTGTCATGGAATGAACATCCCTACGCATACAACCTAAGACATATTTATCAGCATGATCTACCTCTGGTGCCAGACCCAGGTGCTATGTCCACGCATCGTTGGGGAAGTTTGCATCTGTATTCCAGGAAGAAATCTACGCTATCGACACGTGTTTGCAAATGAACATCGAAAGAGAGTATAGAGGCCAAAATATCCTCATACTCTTAGATAGTCAGGCAGCACTGAAATCTTTAGCATGTCCCCAGATCTAGACTGGTCTGGGTCTGCCTACAAAAACTTTGAACCCTTGCAAACCACAATAGAGTAACTCTTAAGTGGTTCCCGGGACACAAGGGTATTGTAGGCAATGAAAAGGCAGACATCCTAGCGAAGCTATTGGTCTGAAACTGCATTCACTGGTCCTGAACCAGTATTTGGAATATCAAAATCTGCGCTGCACATCTCGATGGATTCAAACTAAACATCAGATTTATTGGAAACACTTGCCAAAACAGGAACACAGGAAACTCTTGGTCAAAAAACACTCGGAGTCGCTGACTATCGAAATATTAAACCTCAGCAGGGGCCAGATAAGGAAAGTGACGGGATTACTCACCGGTCACAGTACCCTAAGGAAGCACATGCATACAATTGGAATGTATAGGGAGGAACCTATCTGTCGGTTGTGCATGGAAGAAGAGGAAACAGCTTCTCACATTATCTTCGAATGTGAAGCACTGTCTCATTGGAGATCCCATTGGACTCCTAGGACTAGAGTATCAAAGGGTGGATTTCTCCAAGAAAGACCCAGTGAAAAGACTGTTGAGCCTAATAAGGGCTACTAGTCTCTTCACATACACCGTTTAACCAAGAGCACAAAAAGCCTGAAGGCTGAGGTGTCGAGGTCTCTAAGCCTCTGACTGGTGGAATCAATGATCTACCTCAGTTTGTTTTTCAACTGTATTAACACTAGATTAACATACTTTAGCATAATGATTATATTTTTTACACTTTATACATTTTTTCCCTTAGCTGGACATCTGTCATCAAAGCTGTGTTTATAACCACATCTGCCACATTTTAGTGTTTGAAATTGATTATGTGGCTTACCTTGATTTCTTCCATATGGGCTCTGCCCGATACTGACTTCCCTGGTAGATTGATATTGAGCAAATTGCTTTACTTTGCTGTTTGCTGTTCATCATACACTATTTTCTTTAAGGCTGCTTTTACGGTTCCTACTGCTCTTTCAGCTTTACCATTAGAAGTAGCGTGATATGGTGGAGAGTGCATCAATCTGATACCATTAGAACTACAAAATAGCTGAAACATATTGCTATTAAACGGCGGTCCATTATCTGTCACTATGACTTCTGGTAACCCAAAAGTTCTATATACCTGTCTGAGTTCTTCTACCGTTTTGTTTGTATTTGTCCCACTGGGAATTGAAAATATCTCTATCCATCTGGACGAAGTGTCTATTAAAATTAAAAAATAAATTTGGTTTATTTGATAGAAATCTAAATGTTCCCTTTGCCAATGTCTAGTGGTAGGTACCCAAGGTGTTAACTCGATTTCTTGATGTTTTCGGGCACTTAGTTGACATGCCTCACATTTACCAATCATATCTTCTTTATCTGCATCTATGGCTGGCCACCAGACTGTACTTCGGGCCAACAGCTTAGATTTCACAATCCCAGGGTGTTGATCATGTAAAATCTGCAGTACTTCACTTCTTAATGCCCTAGAAATAACGACACGATTTCCCCAAGTTAAACAACCTTCTTCGATACTTAATTCGAATCTTTTTCTGAAGTAAGGGAATAAGGTTTCATCTTTCATCTGTGATGGCCACCAAAATTTTGTTAGTTCCATAATCCTTACTAAATTCCTATCTCTTTTGGTATCTCTCTAAATATCCTCTGCAGTTATGGGAAACTCTGAGCACAAGGTAAAGGCATGAATCTCCTCTTCAAACCTTTATTAGTAACAGGTAGTCTAGATAATCCATCCGCGTTTGCTATATCTCTACCTTTTTTAAACTTCATTGTATATTGATACGCTGATAGAATCAAGGCATATCTTTGTAGCCTGGAATGTGCTAGAGTTGGTATACCTGATTTTGGGCCTAAAATTGTTCTCAATGCTTCATGATCTGCGTGGAGTGTAAACTGTCTACCATAAATGTATATTTGTGAAACCTCTTGACTGCAAAAATTTTGGACTTGGGCATAGTTCTGTTGATGTTTATTGGGAGTGCATGAGGCAAATAACACTGGCCTTTCTTCACCATTAATTACCATGCTTAAAACTGCTCCCAACCCAACTAGCTCCTTAGTTGTGTCATATATAGCTAAGGCTTTACTTGATAACCAAAGCTCTTTGCTTTTTTTAAATCCCTTTTGTTGCTCATCTGTCCACTGAAACTTTTGATTTTTACCTAGAAACTTGTACAGACTGTGTAGTTCCGTGGAAAGCATGGGTATGAACTTTGAATAATAATTTAACAGCCCTAGATATGCCCTTAATTCTGTTATTTTTTAGGTTGAGGAGCATCCTGGATAGCTTCCAGCTTTCTATTCATAGGTTTAATTCCCTCCTCATTCAGAACATGCCCTAAATACTCCACTGAAGTACGGAAAAACAACACATACTTTGGTTTATTCTAATATTGAATTTGTTTAGATTTCATATTATTTTTACATTCCTTAATATCTTTACCTGTGATTATTAAATCATTAAGGTAAATACCTACCTGATTTATTCCTTCCAAGGCTTGTTCCATCACCATTTGAAATAATGCTGGGGCGCTAGAGACACCATATGGTAATCTCGTAAACTTCTACAACCCATTATGAGTATTAATTGTTAATAAACTCTGCGACTTTTCATTTACCTTTACCTTTACCTTTAGTTTTATTTTTTTTAATTTTTCTTCACTCCATTTACTTCTGCTACCTCATCTTTGTTTTCTGTAAGATCCTTTATGAGTCTTTCGGTTTCTTCTGCCGCTCTGCAGATATCCACTGCTTTCTTGAGATCTACATTTGCTTCTCTTAGTACAACAGTTGCTCTCGAGTACATTTAATGATTTTAGACCAACAAAACTATTTTTTTGTAGATAATACTGATGATGTGTGGATCGCTAGTATTGGTAGCTATTGTGAATCAATATTTTTTGATTTTTGTGGCTATACTGGGTGTATTTTTCTTAACAATGAGACACGTATACTTAAAATCGTCTAAGAATATAAAAAGACTGGAAGGAATAAGTAAGAACTCTCTAATAATTTCTGTAGTATCAAAATTAATTTTTGATGATTTTTCAGTGAGAAGCCCAGTGTTTACGCATCTAAACGCAACCCTACAAGGTTTAACAACAATTCGATCTTTTGGGGCACAGAAAATTTTAATGGCAGAATTTGATAAACATCAGGATTCCCATACAAGCGCTTGGTTTATGTACATAGCCGCTAGCTCAGCTTTTGGATTTTATTTGGATGTTTTGTGCTTCCTCTTCGTAGCTACTGTTACATTCTGTTTACTATGTTTCGGAGAAGGTACATAAAATAAAAAGAAATACTTCATTTCATTATAATTTATTATCTTTCAGCATTAAATCTGAAAGGGGGTGAAATTGGTCTTGCAATTAGTCAAGCCACAGCCCTTACAGGAATGGTCCAATGGGGTATTCGACAATCCGCTGAAGTTACCAACCAATTAATGAGCGTAGAAAGAGTCTTGGAGTACAAAGCTTTACCAACAGAAGAACAACCTATCGTACCAAAGAATCCTGGAAAATCTTGGCCGACTAAAGGATGTATAACATTTAAAAACATGGGTTTGAAGTACGTTGATAACGGTCCTCTCACATTGAAGAATCTAAACTTGTCTGTGAATACAAATGAAAAGGTAATAGTACTAGGAGGCTTGTTGACAGCAGTAAATTATTTGTTTTTATATTTAGGTTGGTATAGTTGGAAGAACTGGAGCAGGAAAGTCTTCCTTGATCGCCGCCTTATTCAGATTAGCAAAAATTGAAGGTGAAATTAACATAGATGGAATAGATACTAAAGATATAATTCTAGAAGATCTTCGTTCGAAAATTTCTATAATTCCACAAGATCCCGTTTTATTCTCCGGTTCTTTAAGATACAATTTGGATCCTTTTGAAGAGTATCCAGATGATGTCCTGTATAAAGCAATCGAAGACGTTGAATTAAAAGATTCTGCGAATATTATAAATAGATTAGAGAATAAAGTGATGGATAGAGGATCAAATTATAGTGTCGGGCAAAGGCAGCTGATTTGTTTAGCTAGAGCTATTATTAGAAATAATAAAATTTTAATGTTGGATGAAGCTACGGCTAACGTAGATCCACAGTGAGTTTTTATAAATATTTTTACTTTGAAATGTTTTATTTATTTATGATTTTTTTAAGGACTGATGCTTTGATTCAAAAAACTATTAGGAGAAAGTTTGCCAATTGTACAGTACTAACTGTAGCTCATAGACTGAATACTATAATGGATTCCGATAAAGTACTGGTTATGGATTCTGGTACCATGGTGGAATTTGATCATCCGTATTTACTTTTACAAGATCCTAATGGAGTGTTTTATAAAATGGTTGCAGAAACTGGTAAAAATCTAAGTGAACAACTTACAAAAATCGCTAAAGAAAGCTATCAACGACACCCTCCACTTCCTGAATAGATATTTTTATTAAATTTTTACGAGAAAAATGTGATGAATTTTAACAAATTTATACTAGGAATTTTATATATATATATATATAATTATTTTTATAAACTTCTTGGAGTATGAATTGTAAGACCAGTACAAAAATCAAAATCTTATTAAATTAAATAGTATTTTTTGTCCAAGTATTGTTAAATGAATGTTTTAGATATATTTTTATGACGTTTTAAGATTTTTATATGAAAATATTTAGCTATTTTATATATATGTACCGGGGGTGTCTGATTAAGAGAGGTAACCCGCTGTATCTCAGAAAATATTCATCGTACAGCTTATAGAAAAATCTGTATTACAAACTCGCATACGAGAAACTTCTGGAAATCATATCCAAGTTTTCTACTCCACCGCTACTATAGTACCACAAAATTTAAATATTCGTAATCATTAGATCATTTTACATAAGTTTGCTCCAGTACTTTTTCCTCTATCTTGTAAAATAACTGGTAGGGGTGAGTGGGAAAGCTGACTCAATAAAACTGTTATAACTTTGGTTCCACTTAGTATCATTTGAAATTTGAAAAGGAACTCAATGCCCAATAAAATATTATATCAAAGTTTCATTCCAGTGGTTTAGTAAAGTAACCTAAAGATACTGCTCGAAGTACCTTCCATATAGCTTTTTCGATGCAGATATTTAATCTCTGCGAGGTAGAAAAGACAAACAGCTTCTATTTCAGGTCTGGAAATACTGTGAATTGCGTTTTGTATTCGTTGAATAAGATCTGCTCTATTTGCAGGTCTTGTCTGAAATACTGAATCTTTAATTCGACCCCATAGATAAAAATCTAACAGAGTAATGTCGGGAGATCTTGGCGGCCACGGGAATATCCTACCTCCTCCTATCAACCGATACTCATATTGTTGGTTTAAAAAATGCATCACTTCATTTGTAAAGTGCGCTGGGCAGCCAATTTGTTGTATCCACTACTACATTATGTAAAATTTTCAATTTACTTAAGTATAAAACTCGATCCACTAGTATACCTATTTTTTCTCTTAGAAAATAGATGTTGATATGCGATTTTTACAATAGTTTTTTAAATCCATCCTCTTTCAAGTGAACGATTAAAAAATATAGCATCGCACTCGAAGTTGAAAAGTTGGAAACAAAACTATTTTTTCAATCACCGCCACCAAGCGACCGTTAAAACCACTGGAATGTAACTATGATATAGTATTCTATGAGGTATTGAATTCCCTTTCAAATGATACTAAGTTTGTCGAAATCCATAAAGCGGAACAAAAGTTATAACCGTTTTATCTAGTCAGCTTTCCCAATCACCCCTACCAGTTATTTTACAAGATAGAGGAAAAAGTACTGGAGTAAACTTAGGTAAAATGTTCTAATGATTATGAATATTTAAATTTTGTGGTACTATAACGGTACACTTATGATTGAAAAATGATGTTTTTGTGTTAAAAATAATCTTCAGCAGTTTCTCGTATGCCAGTTAGTAATATCCGAGCTCACCATATGAGGTAAAATAAAAACTGTGGGTCTCACCAACAATGAATATATTGATTAAATATTAACAAAAAGAACAACAAGATGAACATGACAATGTGATCACCTACTAGGCAGGCAACACGCAATACGGCCGCGCGTTGTTTAAAAATATGCTTCACAGATTTTTTTTCTTCAAGCTGTACGATAAATAATTTCTGAGATACAGCGGGTTACCTCTCTTAATCAGACAGCCGGTACTTAAACTTATATCTCCGTGTTTTCATGAAGCCTAGTGAGATTTTTCAAGTTAACTATAAAATACTCTTAAAATTTATTGTTAATTTTACAAATCTTATTAAATTGTACTTAATAAACTTCTGTTTTATTTCTTAAAAAAAATCGAGTGGCAACTTGCTGAAATAATGGAACAAGCCAAAAGAAGGATATTCATAATAGGAGATTTCAACAGCAGAGTAGGTACATATAAGTGTAGGTGTATAAGAGATGACAAATACGAAACAATAATTGGAAAACATGAAGATACAATAATGGAAAACGAATGCTGGACTTCTGCCTCATAAACAATTTGATTATAACCAACACATTTTTTGCACACAAAGATATACATAAGTACACAAGGGAAGTTAAAAGTAGAAATGAAAAATCAATAATAATAGATTACGTAGTCATAGAAAGCAGATACAGAAAAACAATAATAGACACAAAAGTAAGAAGAGGACCGGAAATTGGTAGGGATGTCTAAGTTTAAAGAAAATACATTAAAACAGAACAAAGAGAAGTCTATACATCAGCAGAAAACACAAGGTAGCATTATCAAATCATATAAATTAAGAGATAAAGAAATATAGAAACAAACAATGGAAGCATAGAAGAAAACTGGATCTACTTTGAAGATATATTACTAGAAACTGCAGGAGACGTATGTGGCACAAATAATAAAAACAATAGCAAACAACAAACACCTTGGTGGACGGAGGAAATTAAAGAACAAATAAGGTTAAAGAAGAAAGCATGGAAAAAGTAGCTAGCGAACAGAACAAGAGAAAACTATAAAAATTATAAAACAGAAAGAAAGAAAACAAAAGAATTAATAACAGCCTCTAAAAATGATCAATGGGAAAAATTCGGGGAAAAAATGGAAAGAGATTGCACAGGAAACCAAAAATTATTTTACCGAACGCTAAAGTCGTTAAGAACAGAAAAAAAAACAAAATTTACAATTTATAAAAAACAAAAATGGGGAAATACTAACAGAAGAAAGAGAAATTATGGAAAGATGGAGAGACTATTACCAGGATCTTCTCAACGGACCGCAAGAACTGGAGGAACACACAGAGGGGACAATGGCGGAGTTGAAGACGACATTAACAAAACAATAGATAAAGAAGAATTAGAAAAAGTTATCAACGAGCGAAAAAATGGAAAATCACCCGGGTCCGACAAAATTACAGCAGAAATGATGAAAAGCATGGGTCAGAAAGGAAGAGATACATTGTTGCATATTTACAACAGAGTATGGGAAGAAGAAACCTTGACAATGGATTGGGAGAAAGCATTAATAGTATCCATCTTCAAAAAAGGAGACCACAATGACTGCAATAACTACCGAGGTATCACATTACTAAATACAGCCATGAAAATACTGGACAAGATCATAGAAAAAAGAATCAGACTGAAGATCGAGAGAACACTGGAAGAAACACAGAGCGGATTCAGAAACGGAAGAAGTACATAAGACCATATATTCACAATAAAACAGATAACTGAAAAAGCAATTAAAGAAAAAAGGAAAATTTTTATGGCATTTTTGGACCTAGAGAAAGCTTTTGATGCTGTTCCAAGACATAAATTATGGAAAATACTTATGGATAGAGGAATACATGGTAAAATTATAAGATTAACACAGAAACAAATATTGAATTAACCACACCCTACACCATCAAATGGTAGAAGGGTTTACTGACTGTATATATGAAAATATAAAAAATCGCATAACTGAATAAATAAAACGAATGCATTTTATATAAATGATTTAAAAACTTCCATATGCTATAATTACTTTTATTTATGACCATGATTAAAACAGGTTAGACTCCATAAAAATAGTGAAAGTTCAAGAAATTGTCTGACTACATAGGCGTATTATAGTGTGATCATTTTAATATTGTATATATTTATTTATTTATTTTTAACCAAACAGACCTATAAAGGCCTAATTACATATGGTCAATAATTTATAATTTCAAATACATTAACAAATTATTAATAGCAATAACATATCTCAAGTATGAATTGTAGAGGTTCAAACAGGTTTGCAACAATCTAGATTTTATATAGAAATATTTAAAATATGCCCCACTATAAGATTGTGAAATGATGTTTCAGCCAAACACCAATCAATATCCAGTAATTATTTATTATTTTCAAAATAGTCACAAGAGGATCCCTAACTGTTAAAACACTTTTGGTATCCATTCATTCATTCATTCATATATTTGGGTTGTGCTCATCAGCCCAGGCACTTGAATTGAATCTTTTCCAGAAGCTTCGTGTCTTCTATAATGGCCACTAGTTTGACTAAAGGTATTTTCAGTAGTTGTAATGGTTGTATTAATTCCTCTCCAAAGTGCTTCCGTATAAGTACTTCTAAGTTCTCGCAGAAGCAGAGTATGTGAGTAGGTGTTTCATCATCAAGTTCACATTTTCTGCCCATAGGTTCACTAACTTTGCCCATTTTGTACAGATGTAAATGTAAATCCAAAGAGGTTATAAGCCCAGGGTGTTTTCCATATAAAAGTTTATATAGTAAAGTGTACGTTTTTTTAACAGTAAAAAAATGCCGGACGATATTAATCCTATAACTTTGCCAAATATAAATACAGTGTATATGGGTCCTGCTGGAGTCCCTGGCACTGAAAAATTGGAAGGCCATAAAATTATAATAACACTAAATTTCAAATGAAAATGGTTCTTATTGATTATGGTTTATGGAAATGTGTTCAAGGTGAAGACAATGACCAGGATAAAGACCTAAGAGCCTTGGCAAAGATACGTTTACCTGTCAAACCATTATGTGTTAGCCATATCCGTGGTGTTAATTCCTCCAAGGATGCATGGAATAACCTTGAAAAAGCATTTCAAAGTGCTGGACTAAGCAGACAACTTTTCTTGAGGAGAAAACTATATAGAACCAGATATGAAGACTTTCCTTCAATGAACAAATATGTTAGTGGTATGCTATCCCTCATACACCAACTTTCGGATATTAACGTTGTTGTCAATGATAGTGAAGCTTATGAAACAATGTTAAGTGGCTATGGAGCTATACTTATACCACAATAACCAGTGAAGATGTCATTAAAACGTTATTAGAAGAAGATGCTCGTCGTGGTTTACGAGAAGAAAGCTTCTGCCCTGGCTGCAAAAGTATTTTATAAGAAACATATTATTTGCCATGAATGTGATTCAGAAGGTCATATTAGGCCAAAATGTCCCATGTTTAAGAAAAAACTGAGAAGTAAATATTCAAATAACACTAATGCACCTACAGAAAACAATAATGCTGCCCTAGTTACTGGTAATTTTAATCAAAATTCATGGTATGTTAATAGTTGTGCTAGCAATCATGTCAGCTTCAATAAAGAATGGATGAAAAACTTTAATCCTAATGCAGAAACCGTTTTCTGTGCTGCTGACAATGGAAATTTGTCAAGTAAAGGGTCTGGTGATGTTAAATCCCAACATGGTTTTTCTACCAGATATATAAATTGTGTATTGTGTCAAGGTAATAATTTGTTTCATAATTGATTGTTCTATTTTAAAAATTTCCTATTAATATACATCATAAATACATCATACCGACGTTTAGAAAGAACGTACAAAGTAAATTATATTTTTTATCTCATCGTTGATAACGTAAGTAAATACAATTGCCAGGTATTTTACTATCTCTACTTCATTTCAAATAATTGTGTAATTGTTTCAAACTAAAATAGTGGAAAGTACAGTATAGAATGCCATAAGAATAGGTATTTTAATATTGCTGCTCTACATCTATATAGATTAAAGTGAGTAATGAGTCAAGTTTTTGTTTTACTTTTCCAACTTTTTTGTAGCAATTTAAGTATGAATTTATATTGGAGTAACATCTAAAAGATCTATTGTGCCCCCTTTCTTCTATATAGCTTCTGAGGAAAGTCTCAGAGACTTGTAGACCTATTTCCTGGAGGAATTTTAGAATATCAGCAGGCTTCAGTCTCCCTTTTCCTTCCAGCAGTCTTCCAAGGACTGGATTCTTAACCAGTTCCTTCTATAGCATTCTTTCCAAGTCTAGTAACGTGTTGAGAACCTATTCTTACTTGTTATGTATTATTTCCTCCTCTTCTTACTCTTTACTTTACCTAATTGAATAAAAAAAACATTCGATACAGTTTTTTTAATATTAACCCATTAAAATTGTTATCGTTTAAAAATATAGTAAAACATTAAGTATTAGTCAAACAATGATATTGCACAAATGCTTCAACTTATAGGTTGGGCTCTTACGTGACTGCAACTATAATTACTTACAATGATAAATATATATTTTATTAAAAGTTTATAATCTCTGTATGAATGAGTGTTAACCACAATTTGTTTCCCTCGTATATGTTTTATCTAATCACGACCAGCTATATTATTATGATGTACGATTTCCTTGAAACTATGTAAACTATTTACAAAGTAACATCGCACTTAGTGGGTTAATAAATTTGAGGTTATGCTAAAAAGGTAATTAATTTACGAATATTATTTAAATAAAGAAGTGACGACTATGTCTCGATTTTTTATCGATTTCTAAAACAAATTACTGATTATTTTGTAGTTCAATTTGTTTTTAAATGTAGATAATATATGTGTTAAGTTTTGTATGAAATAATATTTTTATATAACGAAACTTCGACGATTATTATGTTTAAACAAGTTTTGTTTGTGTTTATTTGTATCTCATTTATTATTTTGCGTAAGATTTGAATATGTTTTTTATACAGGTGAGTTTAAATAATCCACAGAGATAAAAATTAATCAAGGAACAATGGAAACATTTAATTGATATAATTTAAAAGGATTAGAAATATTTTTGGGAAAAATAATCACGAACTGAAATAATGGAAATTAAAACTGGGGCACAAAAACAATTCCTTTTTTTGATGACTTAGTTATATGAAAGATATTAAAGTGACTGGGTGGTACCAAGAAAAACTTGGGAACATATTCCGAAATATTTGTCAGCTTTTTTCTATATTTACTTCAATAAAAGACATTTAAGTACCTACCTAATAGAGAATAATTATTGGTGAATTTCTTCAAAGCGGTGTAGCTAAATTAAGATGTTGTGTTATAATGGTTTTATTATCTAATCCTACAAAAAATATCTCGATTTGCCGAAGGAAAAATAGATAAAACACTTGAAAATGAAGTATAATTATTTTTTTTGTTGATTTAAGAATTTTAATTAAAAAATCTTACTTTTGCTATTTTGGATACTCTTACTTTTTAAAATAAGATAGCAGAAGGTCTAAAAGGCGTTAAGAGAAACACGAAAAAAGAGGAGTACAACCACAAGTGTCAAAAAGTTCAAAAAGAGCCCAATTTGTTGTGAAAACGTAATTGTTGGTTCAAGACGCCACTTACTTTTGTGTTTGGTTTTTGGAGTTAAAGGTCTTGATTTTTACCAAAATATAAACGCTTAAAGTTGATCGAATATTTAAAAATATGACCATTGTACCGGGTGTCTGATTAAGAGAGGTACCGCGCTGTATCTCAGAAACTATTCATCGTACAGCTTAGAGAAAAAAATCTGTATGCATCTGTATCGCATACGATAAACTGCTGGAAATTATTTTCAAGTTTGCTACTCCACCGCTAGAGGGCGTAGTACATAATAATATCACAAAAACATCATTTTTCTATAATAAATGTACCGTTATAGTACCACAAAATTTAAATATTCGTAATCATTAGATCGTTTTACGTAAGTTTACTCCAGTACTTTTTCCTCTATCTTGTAAAATAACTGGTAGGGGTGAGTGGGAAAGCTGACTCAATAAAACTGTTATAACTTTTGTTCCGCTTTATGGATTTTGACAAACTTAGTATCATTTGAAAGGGTGAAAATGGTGAAAACCTCATACTGTCAAAATACCTCCAATTTTTTTAGATTTTAATGAAGTAATGCATTTTTTAAGGATTATGAAAAATAAAACAAATACTCAAAACAAATAGTTAAAATTAAAAAATCACTATGGAGATGACACAAGAAGCATACAATCCCAATCCAAGGGATAAGGCGAATCCAATATCAGTTTTATTTTTTGGGTAAGTAAAATCAAGTTTTCAGAGATTTTTCCATCAAAATCAAATGACTATTTCAAGAGATACCATTTTTGATGGCCGGATCTTTTTGTAGTATTTTATTTTTAGGTTTGCCTATGAAATGTTCAAAAAGGGCTATAGTAAAACACTGGAAGTGGAAGATTTATATAATCCCTTAAATATAGACAGAAGCAAAATTTTAGGAGACGTTTTACAAACGTAAGTGAATGTTAGGAATAGTTATGGAGTGTATGTATCCAGTACTAAATAATTTAAGAAAATTATATCATTTAACAAACAAAATTTTCCTGAAGTAGAGAAAACACGAGCCAAAACGGCACTAAATAATAATGAACCAAGAAAAATTATCTAAGAAAGTAGTGATTCTGGAAAAATCGACGAAATTAAAGAATTAGGAGAAAATTTCAATTCTAAACAATGTGTACCCAAATTGAATCACTCTCTGGCCTTTATTTCACTAGTTATAGTAATTTTAATGACTTTAAATCCACCCAATTTCGTTTTTTGATAAACAATTGATTTTCAATGGATTTTTAATAGACATTTCTTAATTAAGCTGGGAATTCTGGAACCGTTGGCGATACTTGACAGTGAACAGTGTTCAATTTCTTAATGACTTATAAAAAAAAAATTATTATAAATTATAAATATTTTTCAAGCTTCATGTATGCTATACACATGCTGATGATGATGATGAGATATCTTCCAACCTTCCAAGCTCTTACTTTATGATAATTCAAACGTCAACATAGATCATGCATGCTACAGTCCAACACTATTTTGTAAACTAATTTTATCTTTTGTTCGAACAGAAATTGGGACATACAAATAGCAAAATCCAGAAAAACGAATGCAAAACCAAGCCTACTAAAAGCATTGATATCAACCTTTTGGATCGAATACATCAAACTAGGAGTAATGGCTGCTGTCACAGATCTATTTTTGAAAATAGTACAACCTTTATTGCTGGGACAATTATTATCTTTTTTCAATGCCGAACCAGCAATTACAAAAGACCAAGCCGCCATGTACGCCGGACTAATAGTATTAATAAATATTTGCAATTTCTCCATCGGAGGTCGTTACATGCTCGAAGCGTTTCACGGAGGAATGAGAATTAGAGCTGCTTGTTGTGCGCTTATGTACAGAAAGGTATACAGCTTCCATATTTTTACCCTTAAAGCCATTTTTCATCCCACAGTCCAAATTCTTCCATGCATACTTCATAATTTTGTTATACTTGTTGCTGAACTCCAGCATCGAGTCATCAAAAGCTGTATTTTTGTTTTTCAACCAGTTTACGATGTCTGTCTTTCGAGACGCTTTTTCTTCTTTTCTACAAGAGAGTATAGAGGCAAACCACTTTTTGTAAACATCCTAGTTCGTGTTCCTTCAAAAGAAAGTGCTTTTGAGCTGGTTGGAAGCTCCTCATACAAGCCAACAGCTCCTTCAGTCTTTGAAGGAGTTATAGAATATAAGCAGGCTTCAGTTTAGTCTTCCTCTTCTATCCAGTGGGTGTCCAGCATTGGGATTTTGTTGGGATTCTTCATTCTTCCCTTTCTTATGATCTCACTTGATCGTGGTTTCCCAGGGGTACCATTAATTATAGTTTTAATAGTCCTGCCTTGGAATTTTGTTGGGATTCTTCATTCTTCCTTTTTTTATGATCTCACTTGATCGTGGTTCCCCAGGGGTACCATTAATTATAGTTTTAATAGTCCTGCCTTGGAATTTTCTTGGGAGACTTCATTCTTCCTTTTTTTATGATCTCACTTGATCGTGGATTCCAGGGGGTACCATTAATTATAGTTTTAATAGTCCTGCCTTGGAATTTTGTTGGGATTCTTCATTCTTCCCTTTCTTATGATCTCACTTGATCGTGGTTTCCCAGGGGTACCATTAATTATAGTTTTAATAGTCCTGCCCTGGAATTTTATTGGGATTCTTCATTCTTCCTTTTTTATGATCTCACTTGATCGTGGTTTCCCAGGGGTACCATTAATTATAGTTTTAATCGTCCTGCCTTGGAATTTTGTTGGGATTCTTCATTCTTCCTTTTTTATGATCTCAATTGATCGTGGTTTCCCAGGGGTACCATTAATTATAGTTTTAATAGTCCTGCCTTGGAATTTTGTTGGGATTCTTCATTCTTCCTTTTTTTATGATCTCACTTGATCGTGGTTTCCAGGGGGTACCATTAATTATAGTTTTAATAGTCCTGCCTTGGAATTTTGTTGGGATTCTTCATTCTTTCCTTTCTTATGATCTCACTTGATCGTGGTTTTCCAGGGGTACCTTTAATTATAGTTTTAGTAGTACAGCCTTGGAATTTTGTTGGGATTCTTCATTCTTTCCTTTCTTATGATCTCACTTGATCGTGGTTTTCCAGGGGTACCTTTAATTATAGTTTTAGTAGTCCTGCCTTGGAATTTTGTTGGGATTCTTCATTCTTCCTTTTCTTATGATCTCACTTGATCGTGGTTTCCTAGGGGTACCTTTAATTGTAGTTTTAGTAGTCTCACAGGTGTCCAGCCTTGGAATTCTGTTGGGATTCTTCATTTTTCCTTTTCTTATGATCTCACTTGATTGTGGTTTCCCAGGGGTACCTTTAATCTTACATACTTCTGGAAATCTACGACCAAGAGTTGTTATACCATTTTCTTAATTATAGGCATTAAAACTAAGCAAGACTGCTTTGGGAGATACAGCTTCAGGAAAAATTGTAAATCTTCTATCTAATGACGTTAGTAGATTTGACATCGTCTCCCTATTTATCCATCAAATGTGGATAGCACCTGTTGGGTCAATAATAACGATGGGATTTTTATACAGAGAGACTGGGTACGCTGGAGTAGTAGGAATTGTTGCTGTTTTTGTTGTAGTATCTATTCAAAGTAAGTATAAATATATGTGTAACGCAATGAAGAGCCTCAAATAATATTGTTTGATACAGGTTACACCGGAAAACTTTCCGCTAGATACAGAAAACAAACAGCCATGAGAACGGACGAAAGAGTTCGATTGATGGACGAGATCATATCGGGTATACAAGTGATAAAAATGTATGCTTGGGAAAACCCGTTTAGGAAAATTATTCGGTTAGCGAGAAAAGCAGAAATTAAATATGTAACTAAATCTTCTTACGTTCGAGCTATGTTCATGGCGTTTAATTTGTTCACCACAAGATTTGCTTTATTCGTAACTTTGTTTACCATTATTTTATCTGGACAAACAATAACGACTGCTAAGGCAAGAAAGCTCTTCATGCCTGGATTTATTTATTTAATTTTTATAATTGTAGGTGTTTGTTGTGATGTCTTACTTTAATTTACTGTCCATGTCGATGTCGACGATGTTTACGAGAGGTGTGTCTGAAATGGCGGAAGTTTTCGTAGCTATCAAAAGAATTAGAGATTTTCTATTGAATGAAGAGTTCGATCCCAAAAAAATACAATCGTTCATTAACGGAAATGTAAAAAGCGTTGACGATTTCACAGACATGGTTAGTTTAAAAAATCTGACAGTGAAATGGAATATCAGTTACAGCGACAACGCCCTAGAGAATATCAATCTAAATATTTCCGATGGGCAATTAATTGGGATTATAGGACCGGTTGGTAGTGGAAAGAGCTCCTTATTACAAACAATTTTAGGCGAACTTGATATTACTAATGGAGATATGAAAGTGAGCGGACAAATCTCCTACGCTTCTCAAGAACCTTGGGTGTTTGCAGCTACTATTAGACAAAATATACTTTTTGGTGAAGAATACGACAAAAAGCGATACCACGAAGTTATTAGCGCTTGCGCATTAGAAAGAGATTTAGAACAATTTGAAAATGGTGATCTAACTATAGTGGGTACGTATACATCAGCCTCTAAAGATTCGTTTTGGTTGTGATCATTAGTGATGAGCAGAATCTGTCTTGGTCTTGGTCAAGATCATACATACACTAGCAAGACCAAGACAAAGACCAAGACCGAATGAACAAGAAAAAAACCAAAACCAAGACCGAGAATGCAAGACCAAGTATTTGAGCAAGACCAAGACCAAGACCAAGACCAAGACCAAGACCAAGACCAAGACCAAGACCAAGACCAAGACCAAGACCAAGACCAAGACCAAGACCAAGACCAAGACCAAGACCAAGACCAAGACCAAGACCAAGACCAAGACCAAGACCAAGACCAAGACCAAGACCAAGACCAAGACCAAGACCAAGACCAAGACCAAGACCAAGACCAAGACCAAGACCAAGACCAAGACCAAGACCAAGACCAAGACCAAGACCAAGACCAAGACCAAGACCAAGACCAAGACCAAGACCAAGACCAAGACCAAGACCAAGACCAAGACCAAGACCAAGACCAAGACCAAGACCAAGACCAAGACCAAGACCAAGACCAAGACCAAGACCAAGACCAAGACCAAGACCAAGACCAAGACCAAGACCAAGACCAAGACCAAGACCAAGACCAAGACCAAGACCAAGACCAAGACCAAGACCAAGACCAAGACCAAGACCAAGACCAAGACCAAGACCAAGACCAAGACCAAGACCAAGACCAAGACCAAGACCAAGACCAAGACCAAGACCAAGACCAAGACCAAGACCAAGACCAAGACCAAGACCAAGACCAAGACCAAGACCAAGACCAAGACCAAGACCAAGACCAAGACCAAGACCAAGACCAAGACCAAGACCAAGACCAAGACCAAGACCAAGACCAAGACCAAGACCAAGACCAAGACCAAGACCAAGACCAAGACCAAGACCAAGACCAAGACCAAGACCAAGACCAAGACCAAGACCAAGACCAAGACCAAGACCAAGACCAAGACCAAGACCAAGACCAAGACCAAGACCAAGACCAAGACCAAGACCAAGACCAAGACCAAGACCAAGACCAAGACCAAGACCAAGACCAAGACCAAGACCAAGACCAAGACCAAGACCAAGACCAAGACCAAGACCAAGACCAAGACCAAGACCAAGACCAAGACCAAGACCAAGACCAAGACCAAGACCAAGACCAAGACCAAGACCAAGACCAAGACCAAGACCAAGACCAAGACCAAGACCAAGACCAAGACCAAGACCAAGACCAAGACCAAGACCAAGACCAAGACCAAGACCAAGACCAAGACCAAGACCAAGACCAAGACCAAGACCAAGACCAAGACCAAGACCAAGACCAAGACCAAGACCAAGACCAAGACCAAGACCAAGACCAAGACCAAGACCAAGACCAAGACCAAGACCAAGACCAAGACCAAGACCAAGACCAAGACCAAGACCAAGACCAAGACCAAGACCAAGACCAAGACTACAAGTATTCGAGCAAGACCAAGACCGGACAAGCAAGACCAAGACCGTTACCAAGACTGTTTTGGTATTGGTCTTGGTTCTTGCTTTGCTCATCACTAGTGCTCATACTTCCATTCCAGTTTCGTGTCTTCTATACAGGCCACTAGTTTGACTGGGGGGAAGAGACACTGTGTTGTCTCTTGCCAACTTATTGAGGGATTCTTTACTACTCTAGCTTTAAGCAGAGCCTGACTGTCAGTAAATATTTCTATCTTTCCTAAGGCAGTGACTATCTCTTTTTAAATGCCAAGATAAGTTTTTTCCACTTTATAGGTGACAGAGGAGCATCTTTGAGCGGTGGACAAAAAGCAAGAATTAATTTAGCGAGAGCAGTATACAGAGAAGCCGACATTTATCTCATGGACGATCCATTGTCTGCAGTGGATATACACGTGTCGAAACATTTATATGAAAAATGTATCAACGGTTATTTAAGAAACAGGACTAGAATTTTAGTCACCCATCAAGTCCATTATTTGAAGGACGCTGACCATATTATTATTTTAAATAATGTAAGTATATTTTAAATTAACTTCGAACGTTAGTTAGTTGTTGATTATTTTTAGGGCCGTATTGAAGATGAAGGTACTTTTAATCTTTTAGCCGAAAGCGAGAATGTCTACGCTAAGCTTTTAACAGCAGAACCTGAAAATACGGAGACGCCCAAAAAAATCGAAAGCGGGAAATATACCAGGCAACTTTCTCAACGAGTAAGTATAATTTAGAGAGAAAAACGTTGATTAAATTTATTTATAATCTATTTTTGACGTCAAGTACTGTGGTGTGTTCATTTTTTGTAAAGATCGACGAAAAAATGTAATATGGACCTCGGCGAATAACTGTCTTTTGTCTCAATTTGCAGACTTGACTATAAAAGACAGTTTTTTGTCCTTGGTACCTGTATATTATCCACACATGCAAAGGAGAAATCCTCCCTTGGATACTCTAGTCCTAGGAGTCTATATCTCCAATGAGACAGTGCTTCACATTCGAAGATAATGTGAGAAGCTGTTTCCTTCTCTTCCTTGCACAACCGACAGATGGGTTCCTCCCTATATATGCTTCCTTAGGGTACAGTGACCGGTGAGTAATCCCGTAACTTTCCTTGCTGAGGTTTACTATTTCGTTAGTCAACGACTACGAGGGTTTTTTGACCAGGAGTTTGCGGATCGTCCTCATATTCTTCCAGGCTTACATACACACTGTACACCACCATGTGTCCCATTCGTACTACCACCCATCCGTTTCCTTTCCTCACTTCATCCGCCCTCAGTCCATCTCCCACCACTCTTATTCCTGTCTCTCCTGTATCATCTATAATCCATCCCTGCTTTCCCACATATCTAAAATTCCCTAGATATACCCGGAATGCCAGCACATAATCTTCGGTTCAAGATTGGTTCACTTATTATTCTTCTGCATAATTTGAATTATGCAACGGTACACGTTTGGTCATCAAGAAGATCACAAGAAATAGCCTTGAAGCAACCATTTTGACTGGAAAGTTTAAAGGAGAAGTGGTCCTGTTGCCACGTATTCCAATGATACCGTCAGAATCTACGATACCCTTCAGAAGGCTATAGTTTCCCATTCTTTTAGCTTTCGCCAAAAGGCAAAACAATGTTCATTTGTGGTTTAGATTTAGAAAACCCATGTTTTTCCCAACAACATGTTGCATGCTAACGTGTGGGAAAACCATCGAATCAGGTATACCTTAGTCTGCTAGTACTATTATATTTTAGAGTCGCAAGGATTCAATAGCAAGCTTAGTAAGTGCTATGAGCATAGCAGATACTCTACCTGATCTGGAAGTTCAAGAAATTGATGAAAACATCGAAGAAGAAAAGGAGTTTAACGTAAAAGATCTTCAAGAAGAATCTTCTAAAGGAAAAGTACATGGATCTTTATTATTCAAATACATATTAGCAGGATCGAATTTACTAGCTGTAACTTTGGTGGTATTTTTATACATAGGTAAAGTATAATTATAGCTTCTTCTTTTTCTACGACGTGTGGTATTTTTCAGGCGCGCAGTTATCAGCCAGTGGAGTCGACTATTGGGTGAGTTACTGGGTAAACGTTGAAGAATCAAGAAATTCAAGTTCTTCTATTACTACTTTCGTGATACCTTCTATAGAACTCACAACAAACAACTGTCTTTACATCTACGCATCCATTTTGTTTGCTCTATTTATCCTAGCTATGAGTAGATCTTTATTTTTCTATAAATTAGCTATGTTGAGCTCGGAAAAATTGCATTATGTAATTTTTAACAACGTAGTTGACGCTGCTATGCGATTTTTCGACACCAACCCAGGTGGGAGGATTTTAAACAGATTTTCCAAGGATTTAGGTGCTATTGATGAAATGCTACCGAAAGCTATCTTAGATTCCACTCAAGTAAGTCGAAAATTGAACTTTATATACAGATTTTAAATTTTTGAAGCCTGCTTCTTATTGCACGACATAGAACTTTTGGGAAGGCTAGTGAACTCGTGAAACGTGTGATGTTACGAAAAAGCGTTCGTCACGCGATGACTCATTCTTCGTCTCTTTCTCGGCCGCCCGCTGCGCTAACTCTCTCCCCTCTCTTCATCAGCCGCCTTCTTCTTCTCTCTTTCGTAGGCTACACAGCGGCACGCCTCTCTCTCGCTCTCTCTCTCTCATACACGCCGGCACGAGGGATTCCCAAACGGTCGGAAGAGAGAGAGAGAGAGTATCGCGCGTCTCTCTCTCTCTCTCTAATTGCCAAATATGTTAAAATTTTTGAAAAATTGTTAAAAATTTTGAAATATGGTCAAAAATTTGGAAAAATGGTCAATAATTGTCAAATATTGTCAAAATTTTGAAAAACTGGTTAATAAGTGCCAAATATTTTCAAAAATTGTCAAAAATTTGGAAAAAGGGTCAATAATTGTCAAAAACTGTCAAAATTAAAAAAAAAGGTCAATAATCATAAAAAAATTTGTCAAAATTTTTGAAAAATGTTCAATCATTGTCAGAATCTGTCAAAAATTGTCAGAAACTGTAAAAAATGGTCAATAATTGTTAAAATTTTGAAAAATTATCAAAAATTGTTAAATATTCTGAAAAATTTACAATAATTGTAAAATTTTTTGAAAGTTGTCAAAAATGGTCAGTAATTGTCAGAAACTAACTGAAAATTTTGAAACATGGTCAAAAACTGTCAAAAATGGTGAATAATTGTTAAAAATTGTCAAAAATGGTCAACAATTGTCAGAACCTCTCAAAAATGCACAAAAATGGTCAATAATTGTTAAAATTTGGGCAAATGGTCGAAATTTTTGAAAAATTGTCAAAATGATCAATAATTGTCAAAACTGTCAAAATTGGTCAATAATTGTTAAAATTTGAAAAAATGGTCAAAAATTGTCAAAATTTTTGAAAAAATGGTCAATAATTGTCAAAAATTGTAAAAGCGGCACGCCTCTCTCTCTCTCTCATACACGCCGGCACGAGCATTCCCAAACGGTCGGAAGAGAGACAGACAGACAGACAAAGAGAGAGAGAGAGTATCGCGCGTCTCTCTCTCTCTAATTGCCAAATGTATTAAAATTTTTGAAAAATTGTCAAAAATTTTGAAATATGGTCAAAAATTGTCAAAAATTTGAAAAAATGGTCAATAATTGTCAAATATTGTCAAAAACTGTCAAAAACTGTCAAAATTTTGAAAAAATGGTTAATAATTGTCAGAAATTGTCAAAAACTGTCAAAATTTTGAAAAAATGATCAATAATTAGAAAAGACTCAAAAATTGTTAAAATTTTGAAAAATGGTCAAAAATTGTCAAAATTTTGAAAAAATGGTCAATAATTATGAAAAACTGTCAAAAATTGTCAAGAATGGTCAATAATTGTTGAAAATTGTCAAAATTTTTGAAAAATTGTCAAAAATGGTCAATAATTGTCAGAACCTGTCAAAAATTGTCAAAAATGGTCAACAATTGTCAGAACCTCTCAAAAATGCACAAAAATGGTCAATAATTGTTAAAATTTGGGCAAATGGTCGAAATTTTTGAAAAATTGTCAAAATAATCAATAATTGTCAAAACTGTCAAAATTGGTCAATAATTGTTAAAATTTGAAAAAATGGTCAAAAATTGTCAAAATTTTTGAAAAAATGGTCAATAATTGTCAAAAACTGTAAAAGCGGCACGCCTCTCTCTCTCTCATACACGCCGGCACGAGCATTCCCAAACGGTCGGAAGAGAGACAGACAGACAGAGAGAGAGAGTATCGCGCGTCTCTCTCTCTCTAATTGCCAAATGTATTAAAATTTTTGAAAAATTGTCGAAAATTTTGAAATATGGTCAAAAATTGTCAAAAATTTGAAAAAATGGTCAATAATTGTCAAAAATTGTCAAAAACTGTCAAAATTTTGAAAAAATGGTTCATAATTGTCAGAAATTGTCAAAAACTGTCAAAATTTTGAAAAAATGATCAATAATTAGAAAAGACTGTCAAAAATGGTCAATAATTGTTAAAATTTTGAAAAATGGTCAAAAATTGTCAAAATTTTGAAAAAATGGTCAATAATTATGAAAAACTGTCAAAAATTGTCAAAATTTTGAAAAAATGGTCAATAATTATGAAAAACTGTCAAAAATTGTCAAAATTTTTGAAAAATTGTCTGAAAAATTGTCAAAAATGGTCAATAATTGTCAGAACCTGTCAAAAATGGTCAATAATGGTCAAAACTGTCAAAATTCGTCAATCATTGTCAAAAATGGTCAATAATTGTTAAAATTTGAAAAAATAGTCAAAAATTTTGAAAAAATGGTCAAAAATTATCAGAATTTTTGAAAAATGGTCAAAAATGGTCATTCTATCGAGCATAAGAAGCAAGCTTCAGTCGGCGGTCCGACGACCGCTCACCTTTATTCTGTGGCGGGAAAAAAGTTTGACATTTTATTTTTTTAAATTTCAGATTCTTTTGTCAATGTTTGGATCACTGCTGTTAATTATTATTGTAAATCCTTACTTTTTAATATTGATTTTTATTCTTTCATTTATATTCGGTTTTATGAGACGCGTATATTTAAAATCTTCAAAGAATATCAAAAGATTAGAAGGAATAAGTAAGTACGATTATCATATCAATTACTGAAAGTAATAAAGAATTTTTTTAGTGCGTAGTCCTGTATTTACCCATTTAAAAGCCACTATAGAAGGTTTAACGACAATCAGAGCTTTTGGAGCTCAGGGTATATTAACTGAAGAATTCGATCACCACCAAGATTATCATTCTAGTGCTTATTATATGTTTATAGTTGCCAGCACAGCTTTTGGATTTTATTTGGACATTTTTTGTGCGATATTCTTAGCATTGTTAACTTTCAGTTTTTTGTTCCTCGGAGGAGTACTTAATATGACAGGAGGGGAAGTTGGCTTAGCCATAACTCAAGCTACTGCTTTAACTGGATTTTTGCAATGGGGTATGCGTCAATCTGCTGAAGTAGCAAATCAATTAATGAGCGTTGAAAGGGTTTTGGAATATAAGAATTTACAAAAGGAGGTTCAGCCAAAGGAACCAAAACCTCCTCCGAAGAATTGGCCGCTGAACGGGGAAATAATATTCAAAAATATGAGCTTGCGTTATTTCGAACATGGTCCTATGGTTTTAAAACACTTGGATCTAATGATAAAGCCGAATGAAAAGGTAATTATTAATAATTAATGGGTAGGTAAATTTGGATAAAATATAAATTGATTTAAGGTCGGTGTTGTCGGTAGAACTGGAGCTGGAAAATCCTCATTAATTCAAGCTTTATTCAGACTAGCACCAATCGAAGGTACCATAAAAATAGACAACGTCGATACGCAAGATTTAAGTTTACACGACTTACGTTTAAAAATTTCCATTATCCCCCAAGACCCAGTTCTCTTCTCCGGTACTTTGAGATACAATTTAGATCCGTTCGATGAGTATAGTGACGAAGTTTTGTACAAAGCTATCCAAGATGTTGAACTAAAAGATCCAGCAAACATTATCAACAGACTGGAAAATAGAGTCATGGATAGAGGTGCCAACTACAGCGTCGGACAGAGGCAGTTGATTTGTTTAGCTAGAGCTATTATCAAGAATAACAAAGTGTTGATGCTGGACGAAGCCACAGCTAATGTAGATCCACAGTAAGTTAAGAGTCGTATTGTTGAATCCTAATTGATGATTATTTCTTTTAAAGGACTGATGCCTTGATCCAGAAGGCTATACGAAGGAAATTCGTAAATTGTACTGTGATAACAGTGGCTCATAGATTGAATACAATAATGGACTCGGACAAGGTGTTGGTGATGGATGCTGGACAAATAGCGGAATTCGATCATCCGCATCTTCTTCTTCAGAACAAGAATGGAGTTTTCTATAATATGGTGATGGAAACTGGTAGAGCGTCGTCGGAGCAACTTAGAAAAATTGCGGCAGATAGTTATCAAAAAGTTTTTGCTCTTCCCGAATGAAAATAAAATAATTTTATTAGTGATATTTTTAAATATACTATACTGTAAGTCCATGCAAAAATTTGTAAAAAGAAATAATTGTATTATATTTTGACTGAATATATTCTTATTAAGTATTCGTTATTATTTTATAATCTTCGAAAAAAAAACAAATCTAAAATGTCTGTAATTACGAAAATAAATTTTCTTATACTAAAACCCTTACTGCTGCTTTGTATATAACTAATAATAATATCGAAAAATTCATCCATTTTATTATCATTTTTTGACAAAACAACTGATGCTTCTAAATCTTCCAGCACACTGTATTTACCAATATTACCACCCTAAAAAAAATAACAAAAGTGGCCAACTGTGATCAGCTCATTAGGGGTGAGGGGGGTACATTGGGACACATATGGACGTTTCAAATTTTAGTGCCACTAAGCGTAAAGTTTAATTGTACTGCTTATCGTTAGAGCGCACCACGTACCCATTTTATTGTAGAAAAGTTTCGACAGCGTCAAGCGACTCAGTAGCTAGTTACAGTTAGTGATGAGCGATATCGTGATTTTTTAATCGCGTTGTGAAATGATATCGAGATTTTTTAATATCAGTTATTTTAAAACGTTACGTGATCACGACATTTTTGATATTCGGTTTTGAATATACGATGGGAAAAATTGCATCTATTTTCATTTCGTAAGATTATGTATTTGCGCAGTCTCTTTATATTCCTATGATAATGAATAAAACAAAATTCAATCTTGTTGACAAATTTTAGTCGAAAAAGTGTTTTTTACCGAAAAAACGTCAAAATTAAGAAAACTTTCAATATTTTCATTTGAAATTTTTTTCATGGTTTGTGGCTATGAAAGCTATGTTCTACCAAATTTTCATGAAAATCGAAAAAATTTTGACGAAACTAAAAATAAAAAACGAAAAATGCAGTTTTTTGCGTTTTTCGATCTAATTTTGAGGTTATGTGAAAAAGTCATTGACGAAAAAGTTGTGGATTTTTCCAAGATCTATATTTAACTTTTTTTCTAGGACCTCAACTTTGGACGGAAATCGCAATAATGTCTTTTTCCACCCCCCAAAAAGTCTTTTTTACCGAAAAAACGTCAAAATTAGGAAAATTTTCAATATTTTCATTTGAAATTTTTTTTCATAGTTTGTGACTATGAAAGCTACCTTCTACCAAATTTTTATCAAAATCGAACAATTTTTGACGAAACAAAAAATAAAAAACGAAAAATGCAGTTTTTTTGGGGTTTTCGAGCTAATTTTGAGGTTATGTGAAAAAGTTGTGGATTTTTCGAAGATCTACAACTTTAGCTACGTTCTACCAAATTTTCATCAAAATCGAAGAATTTTTGACGAAACTAAAAATAAAAAACGAAAAATGCAGTTTTTTGCGTTTTTCGATCTAATTTTGAGGTTATGTTTCCAAGATCTATATTTAACTTTTTTTCTAGGACCTCAACTTTGGCCGGAAATCGCAATAATGTCTTTTTCATCAAAATCGAACAATTTTTGACGAAACAAAAAACGAAAGATGCAGTTTTTTTGGGGTTTTCGAGCTAATTTTGAGGTTATGTGAAAAAGTCATTGATGAAAAAGTTGTGGATTTTTCCAAGATCTATATTTAACTTTTTTTCTAGGACCTCAACTTTGGCCGGAAATCGCAATAATGTCTTTTTCATCAAAATCGAACAATTTTTGACGAAACAAAAAATAAAAAACGAAAGATGCAGCTTTTTTGGGGTTTTCGAGCTAATTTTGAGGTTATGTAAAAAGTCACTGATGAAACAGTTGTGGATTTTTCCAAGATATACAACTTTTATATCCAACTTTTTTTTCTAGGAACTCAACTTTGGCCGGAAATCGCAATGTCTTTTTCCAACCCCCAAAAAGTGTTTTTTACCGAAAAAACGTCAAAATTAGGAAAATTTTCAATATTTTCAGTTGAAATTTTTTTTTCATAGTTTGTTACTATGAAAGCTACCTTCTACCAAATTTTCATTAAAATCGAACAATTTTTGGCGAAACTAATAATAAAAAACGAAAAATGCAGTTTTTTGCGTTTTTCGAGCTAATTTTGAGGTTATGTGAAAAAGTCACTAATGAAAAAGTTTTAGATTTTTCCAAGATCTACAACTTTTATATCCAACTTTTTTTTTCTAGGACCTCAACTTTGGCCGGAAATCGCAATAATATTAGTCTTTTTCCATCCTCCAAAAAAGTGTTTTTTACCGAAAAAACGTCAAAATTAAGAAAATTTTCAATATTTTTATTTGAAATTTTTTTTCATGGTTTGTGACTATGAAAACTACGTTCTACCAAATTTTCATCAAAATCGAACAAGTTTTGACGAAACTAAAAATAAAAAACGAAAAATGCAGTTTTTTGCGTTTTTCGAGCTAATTTTGAGGTTATGTGAAAAAGTCACTAATGAAAAACCCCTGATAGATAGTACATTTATCAATGTCAACAACATAACATTATTTGATCAATATATTGAAAGCCAAGTTATACACAGCTATATTTGTAGCGTCTCAATGACCACCCCCCTCACCCTTAATTATATTTGAATATAATTTGTACTTACTGCCGAACAGGAACACTTTTCTAATTTTATATATTCTTTATCCAACGATTTATTAACTGCAAGCTTTAACATTCTACTCATTACACACTCGATGCATCGTTTATCGTTTAAATACCATAAACACAGCATTTTTTCCAGTGTAATCATAAGTTCGCTAATACGTTTGCTCATTATTGAACTATTCCAAAATCCAGTTATGTAAGTCTACAAAAAAACTGTTTTTAAAAGATCGAGTGGACCGAAAAACGTTCAAGAGTTCGGTGTCTTTCATGGGCGTACCCAGCTTCTAGCCAAGGGAGGGTATTATATAATATATGCTAGACCACTTTGGATTTTGTTATTTTGCATTTGATGTTTTTTGTCAATATTGTTGCGAGATCACCAACTCAAAGCCGGCCCTGTCTCTCGACTATAAATTTTGGCGAATGCGCCCCTTCCGAGTTTCGAGAATGTTCTCGAAAAGGAATACGCGGGTTCTTGAGTGCGTTGACAATTAGTTCAACGAAAAATGGTCACCCACAAGGATCAGAAAAGATCAGGAGAATGATCCTCACCCGAAGATGATCCAGCAATGTAAGGAAAAAAATCGGTAACCCACCTGGCAAGAAGTGTCAAGATTTCCACCGACACTCAAGGGATATTGGGCTCAGTGGAACTCCCTAGTCCCGGAAGAAGGCCTATTGAAACGAATCCTTGAAAACGATAATGGTTCCGAAAATAGAAGACAGTTAGTTATCCCGAGAACAAGAGTAGCCGAGGTATTAAGGAAGTTATACGACAGTCCATCAGGAGGTCATCTGGGAGTGAAGAAAACCCTCCAGCGAGTTCGTGAAAGGTTTTATTGGACGAACAGCTCCGACGATGTGAAGAGCTGGTGTAAGAAGCGTACGACTTGTGCTACGAGTAATGGACCACATCGCAAGAGAAAGGCACCCATGAAGCAGTATAATATTGGAAGCCCATTCGAAAGGATTGCTTTAGGCATCGCTGGATCATTTCCGACGACAGAAAATGGTGGTAAATACATCCTGGTTGTGATGGATTATTTCACAAAGTGGGTAGAAGTTTACGTGATCCCGAATCAAGAAGCCACAACTGTCGCGGATGTATTGGTGGAGGAATTCATCTGCCGATATGGAGTGCCCAGCGATCAAGGAAGGAATTTCGAAAGCCATGTATTCCAGGAAATTTGTGACAAGCTGGGAATGAAGAATGCCAGGACAACGGCGTTGCATCCACAGTCAGGAACAGGACTGTTGGAAAATACCTGTCCAAAGTAGTTTCCAGCCACCAGAGAGATTGGGACCAATATCTTTCCCTACTCACATTGGCTTGTCGATCCGCCATCAATGAGTCCACAGGTCAAATACCTGCGAAAATCCTAATTGGACGCGAAATGAGGCTTCTTTGGAACCTGGAATTTGGTTGTCGACCTGGAGAAGATCTAGCTGGAGAAGATTACATGATCCAGTTGAAAAAAAGGATGGACGATGTGCACGAATTGGTCTGAACGAATCTTCAAGTTGCCAGAGACAGAATGTAAAAACGGTACGACACGCAGGCCGCAGAAGGCAGTTTCAAAGAAAGGGAGAAAGTATGGTTACACAACCCGACGAGGAGAAAAGGTTTTTCTTCAAAATTACAAAAATCGTGGGAGGGTCCGTACTTGATCAAGAAGAGGATCGATGACGTCATCTATCCCCAATGGAAAACCGAAAGTAGTTCACCAAAATCGACTAGCGCCATTCGAAGGAGACCATGACATAGAAGAAAGAGTGAACTATAAGTTACTTGTTTCCATATTTAGCGGCAAAGATCAAAGGAAATATGGAAACATTGTTTCTCAACGGTAATTTTTATCAGTGCGGACACGTTGCTGCTTGTTCCCAAAGCTTCCTACACATTATCTCCGCCTTTCTTTCTATCCCTCTTCACATATTGTCCCACAAACCCCATCAAAAAGACACTTCCATAGCGTCGGTCCAAGAACCGAGCCCTGGGACACTCCAGCCTCCGTCACATAGTGCTACTATCACACATCCCGTCAGGTAGTCCTCCACCAGGTTAACCAAACCCTTCCCCACTCCAAGCCTCAGCAACGCGCCCAACACTGCCCGTTTGCAGACGTCTCCTTTATTTCTCCTCTCTTACTTTCTGCGTCATACACTCTGCCTCGGCCTTCGTCCACCTCCATACCCACTCTTCCAATAATTCCTTTCTCCCTTTCCTTATATCCGTCTCCACATACCTATGTAAGCTCAAGCTTTCCTCATCCTCCAGCACCCTCCAACTACTCACTCTTTCCCCCAGCCATCCATCGCATGCTGTTATATCAATGAATGACGAACCCCCGTCACCCCTCACGAAGGTGAGCAGTAGTCCATCCTTCAGCACCGCCAGCCCGTTGGATGTCAACACTTCCTCCAGGATATCTGTTTTCTTCCCCCCCTTACAGTATTATTAGCATTGAAGTCCCCTGTTACCATCCTCCTAATGATCCTCCTTTTCCCTCTTGACGTCCTCCAATCCTGTCATGATCCTCTCATATTCTTCCAGGCTGACATTTGGGCTTATATACACACTGTACACCACCATGTCTCCCATTCGCACTACCACCCATCCGTTTCCTTTCCTCACTTCATCCGTCCTCAGTCCATCTCCCAGCACTCTTATTCCTGCCTCTCCTGTATCATCCATAATCCATCCCTGCTTTCCCACATACCTAGCATTTACCTCAGATCCACACACCACATCCACTTCCCTCCTAAAAATCCCTTCATCCAAAACATCATGCGCTATCCTGCTTTTCCTTAAATTTATCTGCAACACCCTCCATCCATCCCCTACATTCCTTCTTCCCGCGCACTGCTCTCCCCTCCCTCCTATTTGACCAGACTCGTCCCCTCGTCCAGAGGGTCCCTCCCATCTATTCAGTTCCATCTCCTACTACGTTCTATCTCCCCTGGCTTGTGTCCTCTTTCACCGCATACCCTACAAAGGAAGGCCTGCCGACAGTCTCTGGCCATGTGATCCTCGCTCTTACATAGTCAGCACTTACTCCTCTCCTTGACTCCCTTCACCTCACACCCTACTACTTTATGCCCCTTTATCCCACATCCAAAGCATCTGCCATCCTCTCTACCCTCTGTAATACTTACCCTGTTTCCATCCCAATCTAATCTTCTTTTTTCCCAATAAGGCTTCTGCATTTTCCCATTCCGCCCTCACCACCGCCATTTTAATCCCGTTCCTCTCCCTTACCACTTTAATCACCTTTGTACCTTTCCCAATCAATGTTTCTATTTTCCCCCTCACCATTTCATCTTCCATCCATTCCATCTTTATGGTTTTTGTTCCTGTCACCCTTTCCACCTCCCCCAGAATTCCCATCACCTCAACCCCCTTCTTTGCCTCTATAACCAGCAGCTGCTGCTGCTGCTTGTAAATCTTCGTCGCACGAGATTGTTTAGAACCCACACTGCACTGGTGTAGACACAAAATTTCCTGTTGCAGCAACACAACGAAACATTCACAAGAATGATGTGGACAGAATGTTTATGGAACTTTTGCTGTTGTATCTGTTTCCATAAACAGCAAAAAAATGTTCCTCTACGTTTCTTTGGAGCGGACATGGCTTTAAACTTGTCAAAACGAATTAGCAGGTTATTGAGATGCAAAAAGAAATGAAAAGAAGTGTAGGTGATACAATTAGAACGTACCTCATTTGAATTCGTAAAAGAAAAATGTAATTCCAATTCTTGAATCTTGTAACTTGAATTTTTGTTGTTGACGATCAGATATAAACGTAGATCTATATTACCCAAAGCAAGGCTAAAATTACAAAAAGTTCGCGATACATAAATTTAATGTAGGACTAAAGACGATTTGAAAGAATACTTACCTGACTCTGCCTTTTCCATACAGGGGTAAAACAGTTAAATATTTCATATCGATACTATAGTCTGCACCTATCCCCAACGTTTCCAAAGACACGTTTAAATTTATACTTATTATTTTTACAGTAACATTATTTTCTTTTTCATCATCCACGATCACTGCATCTTTGTATTTCAACGTTGAAAATCCAAATATAGATAAATTTCTCAACTCAAACTTTTCCATTCTAAAAATAAACATCTTATAGGTAAAAAGGAGAAAAATAATGTTGGTTCTTCATATAAAAAAATTTCCTATGGGTCTTCGTTGCAAATAGAAATTCAATGCTTTGCTTGTATTTCTGTATAGAAAAGGAACTTACATTATGCCATTTAAAAATCTTGGTGTCTTCACTGAAATTTCGTGAATAATTCCAACGTAACCAATTTTTTTCAAAGATTCCAGAGCTGCGTTCAACGTTGTCCGAATTAAGAAAGCTGAAAAAGATCACTCTTTATACTTGATAAATATTACGCACTTTCGTTATTTAAGATGTAAAGATCGTAGAACTATAACCATAATGGTAGATTGTAGAGAAGCAAACTTGTATCTAATTTCACCAGTTATGATCATATTATGTTCACTGAAGCATCTAAATCAGAAAACGGAATTGCTTCTTACAAGTTAGATAAATCCTCACGGTTCAGTATATACAGGAGAGTTACTTGAAGCTTTGAGAAGCTATAAACAGCCAGAAGAAACAAAAGAACAGAGAGGAAGAGAGAAATATTTACGTACATAATGAAATGCAGATTAAGCAGCATGGTTAGCAAGAATATCAAAAATTGTTAAATATTTTGAAAAATGTACAATAATTGTCAACATTTTTGAAAAATTGTCAAAAATGGCCAATAATAGTCAGAAGCTGTCAAAAATGGTCAATAATTGTTAAAATTTTGAAAAATGGTCAAAAATTGTCAAAATTTTGAACAAATGGTCAATAATTATGAAAAACTGTAAAAATGGTCAATAATTGTTAAAAATTGTCCAAAATTTTAAAAAATTGTCAAAAATGGTCAATAATTGTCAGTACCTGTCAAAAACGGTCAACAATTGTTAAAATTTGGAAAAATGGTCTAAAATGGTCAAAATTTTTGTAAAATTGTCAAAAATGATCAATTATTGTCAAAACTGTCAAAATTGGTCAATAATTGTCAAAAATGGTCAATAATTGTCAAAAATTTTGAAAAAATTATCAAAAATAGTCAATAATTGTCAAAATTTTGAAAAAATGGTCAATAATTGTAATATTTTTGAAAAATGGTCAATAATTGTCAGAACCTGTCAAAAATTATTGAATAATTTTGAAAAAATGGTAAATAATTATAAAAAAGTGTCAAAAATGGTCAATAATTGTTGAAAATTGTCAAAATTTTTGAAAACTTGTCAAAAATGGTCAATAATTGTCAGAAACTGTAAGCAATGGTCAATAATTGTTAAAATTTGGAAGGAATGGTCAATAATTATAAAAAACTGTAAAAAATGGTCAATAATTGTTAAAATTTTGAAAAAGTGGTGAATAATTATAAAAAAACTGTCAAAAATGGTCAATAATTGTTGAAAATTGTTAAAATTTTTTAAAAATTTTCAAAAATGGTCAATAATTGTCAGAACCTGTCAAAAATGGTCAACAATTGTTAAAATTTGGAAAAATAGTCAATTTTTTTTAAAAATTATCAAAAATGATCAATAATTGTCAAAAATTGTCAAAATATTGAAAAAATGGTCAATAATTGTGAAATTTTGAATAATGGTCAATAATTGTCAAAATCTGTCAAAAATGGTCAAAAATTGTCAAAAATTATTAAATATTTAAAAAAATAGTCAAAAATAGTCAATAATTGTTAAAATTTTGAAAAAATGGTGAATACTAATAAAAAATGGTCAATAATAATTGTTGAAAATTGTCAAAATTTTTGAAAAATGGTCAAAATTTTTGAAAAATTGTCAAAAATGGTCTAATAAGAAAAGAAATTCTTAAAATATTTTAAAAAATGGTTAAATTTTTCGAAAAATTGTCAAAAATGTTCAAAAATTGTCAAAATTTTGAAAAAATGGTCAATAATTATAAAAAACTGTCAAATATGGTCAATACTAGTTAAAAATGGTGAACATTTTTGAAAAATGGTCAAAATTTTTGAAAAATTGTCAAACATGGTCAATAATTATCAGAACCTGTCAAAAATGCTAAAAAATTGTCAAAAATGGTCAATCATTGTGAAAAATGATCAATCATTGTCAAAATTGGTCAATAATTGTCTAAAATGATCAATAATTGTTAAAATTTAAAAAAATGGTCAGAAATTTTGTAAAAATGGCCAAAAATTTCGAAAAAATGGTCAATAATTATCAAAATTTTTCAAAATTTTGAAAAAATGGTCAATAAAATATAAAATAAATTTTAGTAGAATGTACTGGCCCTAATGTAATTCCCAACATCGCATTCTATTGCGCGTATTTTTATTGATGGTTTTCCCAACCTCGCATTGTATTGTGCATAAGAAGCAAGCTTCTGTCGGCGGTCCGACTACCGCTCACCTTTTTAAACATTTTTCCAATTCTCTCTTTATCAATATCCTCTTCTTCTTCGGCCATTGCTCTATTGCTGAATGTTCTTCCTTTGGGTTTGGAACCCGATAGTCTAACTGCTCCTTTCATGTACGATCTGAGTTATTTATTTTGTATTAGTACTCTACCAAAGTCTTCGTTTATGTGTATATTGTTGTATTCTTTAATTGTGTGTGTTTGTTTTAATATTTATATTTTCTTCTTATATTCCTTCAGTTCTAACAAAATCGGTCTTGGTTTACTTGGGTTAGGATTTTGTTTCCCTATTCTTCTAGCCCCTATAAATGCGTCGCTTTTAAGTTCCAACTCCAGCTACTCCATTACCTCTTGTGAAACATCCTTTAATTGCAGCTCATCTTCGTTTTCCGTCTCTCTTGCTCCCTAAATTTTAAGGTTTTTGCTCCTCGCTTCACGCTCTTCTCTTCATGCCTGCCTAAAGCCTCTTTTAATTCTTGGTTCTCCAGTCTTATACGGTTATTTTCTCTTTTTAAGATATAAAGATCTTAGAACTAACACCATATTAGTAGATTGTAGGGAAGCAAACTTCCTGTGGGTTCCTTCTCATGTAGGCATACCATCCAAGGAAACAGTTGATGTAATTGCACGACACTCTGTAAGCTGCCAGCTGTCGATTTCAAGCCAGTTATAGAGGATTTTGTGTGGGATATCTAGCAGAAAATAAGGGAAGAAACAATTCCACAGAACAGAAAAGACCAGGTTGTTTTAAACAGGTTAATAATAGGACATTCAGCCCTTACACACCAGCATTTGTTCAATCAAGAACCACCAAAGCAGTGTTTAACGTGTGATGTGCCTCTAACGATAAAACAAATACCTACTATTGGATTGTGCAAGTGTTGTTAACACTGAGAAAAAGTGCTTAAATTTCTGGAAGAAAAAATTGTATCTTCAAAAAAATAATAATCTACTAGCCTGTTAAATAGTCGCGTGTGGTATCAACGTTTTCAACAAATAGAACGCAATATAAAATTGTAAACTGTAACAGAACTTTCATGTTTATTACTGACTTCGATGTGGATTATTACCAAATAATTATGATTGCAAGCTCAATTAAAAAAAAGTATTATCATGTTTTTATATTAAAAATGTTGGAAGTTTATTCCTGCTGTGTACGAATTAATGGTATACTTCGTTCCAAGATATTTCGAATCATTAATATAATCGAGATTATTATATAACCGATGCAGCAAAAGAAACATAATAAGTTGACCAAAACCCCAATATCCACAGTAAAAGACATTATCAATAAGCCAATACATAAACGAAAAATACGAAGTGACGCTAATAAAACCAAATGTGTCGATCAAATGCAAAAATATATAAGCTGAATCCCGACAACTATAGGCCGATGAGTTTAATGTATATCTAGCTCTAGACAATAAACAACCCGTGGACTTTATATATTTAGACTTTTCCAAAGCGTTCGATCGAGTCCCACACACACACCTCCATCAAACCCTTCCCTTCCAGGATGCACTCCTCTGGGAGCAATGCATCCCGGATAGAATATTCCTCCACCCCTCATCTCTTCCGATGAGGCCTCAGTCCGATCTGCTGGGCTAGTCCATCTTCTTTTCTTGGTTTAGGGAAAAGTTCTGGCGGTCTTCTTTTTCTTCGAGGTAGTGATGTTCACTTTTCCCTCGTAGATCTTCTTAGTTTTTCGTCGCTCGCGGGGTGTGTGTGTGTGTGTATGTCGCTGCCTCTAGAAATTGGATATCCTTAGCCGGCTTACTACGACTAAGGACGACCTTATAGAGTGGATCCACTTGCTAAAGCTGGCCTTACTAGCTTTCCTGCCGGTCGTTTTTAAGGACACGCAGGAACTCTAGGTAAGTGATCTCGTTCTACTTACATGCTGTTGTTGTTGTTTTTCCTGTCTTCATTGCTGGCCATATTCCAGCAGTTTTCTTGGTCGTGCGTGTCTGTTGTAGTCCTCTCTGGCGTAGTCCGTGAGTTGTCTTCTTCTGGCTCTGGCTTCCATGACTTCTAGGATCTTCTTCTGGTCTAATTCCCGACAGAGCTGATCGTTCCTGACGTAGTATGGTGAGTTGGTAGCTTGTCTCAGGCAGATGTTTTGCTGAGAGGAAGGTGCTGTGTGTTCCCAGGCTATGTACGTCAGGATGGGTAGGATGATCATCTTGATCAGCTTTGTCTTCGTTTTCAGCTCCAGGTTAGATCTCCGGCCTATGAGCCCTGCCAGTCGTCCTTTTGCTTGTCTTGCTTTGTTGACTGCCCATTCGACGTGTTCTCTGAAGGTCAATCCTTGGTCCAAGATGACTCCTAGGTACTTCGCCTTTTTGCTCCATGGTATTTCTTCTCCTGCCACTTCTATGTTGTCTTCTGGCATTTTCTTTTTCTTCTTAAAATAGACTGCTTGGATCTTCTCGGCATTGACCTTTATCTCTCACGTCGTACCAGTCATCTATGCTTTTAGCGGCTTCTTGAAGTCGCTGTGTTACCATAGCAGGTTGAGTACCTCTTGTCGCTAAGGCTGTCTCGTCTGCGTAGAGGGCCATCATGGTGTTGTTCGTCTAAGGAATGTCTGCCGAGTAGATGTTGTAGAGTAGTGCTGATAGTACTGCTCCTTGTGGTACTCCTGCTTCAGTTACTCCCAGTTCGGATTTGGTTTTTCCTATCCTGATTCTGCATGCCCTCTTCTTCAAGTAGCTGTAGACTAGTTTGGTGAGTGACGTCGTGTATCCTGATTCTTTCATCTTGTAGATCAGGCCTTCGTGGCAGACTCTGTCGAAGGATATGCTGATGTCCAAGAAGATGGCTCCGTTCGATTGGTTCTGGTTGAATCCTTGAGTTGTGTATTCTATGAGCCTCAGTACTTGGTCTTCTGCTGTGTGTTTTTTTCTGAATCCGAACTGTTCTTCTGGCAGTATTCCTATGTCTCGTGTCTGCTCCTGTAGTTTGTTCAGGATGACTCTCTCGGCTATCTTACACATCGTTGGGAGTAGACTGATGGGTTAGTGGTTCTGGGGGAATTTCGGGTCTTGTCTTCCTTTCCTTAGCATTACTACTTCCGCTTCTTCCCATGCCTTTGGGAAGTGCTTGGTTCTTAGTATTCCGTTGATGATTTCTGTCAGGAATACTAGTCCTTTCCTTGGCAGGTGCTTTAGAGCGTTGTTGCTGATGCCGTCTTTACCCGGTGCCTTCTTGATCCTTCTCCCTCGGATGGATGATGTAGGCTACTACCTCAGGGGTGGTATAACCTAGGTTTCCGTTGTTGACTGTCTCCTCGACCTGGTCAGAGAAGCCCATGTATTCGTCTGGGAAGTCATTCAGGGTGAGTTGGAGCTCCATTGTTCGTCTAAAGGTTTCTGCCTTCTCCTTATCTGTTTCTACCATCCCGTTGTCTCCGTGTAGTGGTGGTATTGGCTTCCTGTCTTGCCTACGGAGTTTTGAAAGCTTCCATAGTCCTGCTTGGTCCATTGTTAGCTCGTCTAATCTGTTCTTCCAGTTTTTGGATCGGTGTTTGGACAGCTTCTCCTTGACTTGTTCGTTGAGTCTGTTTGATTCTCGTTTGTCTTCTGGTCTTCGTGTTCGGTTGGCTCGTCTTCTGGCTCTGTTTTTCACCCTAATAAGTTCATTCAGGTCTTCGGAGATGTTGGAGAACGCTTTGTAGTTTTCCACCTTCCTGGTTGTCGTGCTGTCTTCCATTGCATGTTGAATGGCTTCCTCCAGGTGTCTTAAGTTGTTCGTCTAGCTCATCCTTGTTGTTTATGAATGGGATTGGTCCGATCAGCTGTCCAGCTCTGACTTTGAACTTCCTTCAGTTGTTCGAGTCCCTCATAAACGTCTACTGTTTGAACTCGAGCTTAACGGAGTTAGGGGCAATCTGCTAAATTGGATTGAAGATTTCTTGACTAGTCGGAAGTTTTTGTGTTCTGATTCTTTCTCAGCAATGTGCTTAGTGGGGCTCCACAAGGATTGGTTTTGGGACCAGTTCTGTTTTTAGTGTACGTAGCAGATCTGCCACTCCACGTTGAAAACAACATTTTGCTCTTTGCTGATGACACCAAATTATATGCCAATCCTATACGACCAACTGCAAGCTGATTTAACCCAAGTGTTGGAATAGGAAGATATCTGGCTTTTACCCTTAAACGCATCGAAGTGTTCAGTGCTTCATCTTGGTGAAGATAATCCAAGGAATGGGTATGTATTTAGAAACTGTTTCTCAGCAAAGGGACCTAGGTTTACTCGTTACAGAACTACAAAAAAGAAGAAAATTTAAGGTTAAAAAATGAACCGAATGCCAGAGAGAAAGAGAGAAGATGGTGAAAAGAAACCAGATTACAACCGAGACTTGCAAAGAAGCTGCAGTCGAGAGAAAATGGATAGAAATAATAAAACAGCATACAACTTGAATATTTTATTTATTAAAGACGTAAGTTATTTTCTTGCATGGTTATAACAATAGTATCATACACTTTGGTATAAAGTTGTTCAAAAGCTTTGTTAGTACTTATTTCCTTCTTTATATATTCATAATCTTCATTCATCCACGCCAATGCCAAGCTTTCAATGTTGATATTTTGAAGAAAAGCCGCGTCCTAAAACATAACCAAAACTATGTCAATCAATTCTGCTCATTTTTGTTAAAACCACAGAACTAAAGTAAGTATATCCATCGAACAAACAGAGCGACCCAAACAACGATAGATGCGTGATCGAAGTATGATCACCATGCGCCTTTGCATCTATTGGCTGAAATAAATATGCCTCCCTACGCTGGCTAATCGGATTTAACTGAAATCGGCCGGCAGAATTCATTGTCTCTGTCTGAGAGATCACGTGCACTATGCATGATACTGTTTTGGAACACTCCGTTGCTTGGATGGACAGAGTATAGTGTCTAGACAGACGGGTCATCAACAAGAATATTTTTGCTGGTGCTCTATCAGGAAAGTATAGTAATTCCTTGGCTAGTACTTTGTTCAATCCCACCTTTGTTCACATATTCCAGTACTGATCCTAACATGATACGTGGTCTCTTCCAGGACCAACTTTTACGGCAGACATAATGCTATCTGTATAGATACACACATTTTTTCCCTACTACCAAAAATCTCTTTAGTAGCTCTGTAGATGTCATTCAGTTCAGTTTGTACTACGTTGGCATATTTGCCAATTTTATATTGAGGTTTAAAGAGCTTCAACTTACGTCAGAGCAATGACATTCGATTCCTGACTCCGGTGTTGCATTTAGAAGCAAGTTAACTACAATTTCTAAAACGTTGCTCAAAATGCAATTTATACAATCGCCATTATAATCGTACCACATACAAAATATTGGCTCTAGAAGATTGAGTAGGCTGGTTAAAAACTCACTGGCTTCTGCGTTTTTCCAAAATCCAGTAATGGAAGTCTAAAAAGAAATAATGCATCAGTTTAAGAGAGTTTGCGAAATTTAGGGCGAAGATAAACTTACCTCAGAAGAATGATGTAATGATAATCCCAAGTCTAAATTGGCTAAGCTAGCGTTGTGAAATGTCTGATAATCATAGAGAGTGGTGTTTATATAGAAATTCAATTTTGATAAGCCCAAGCTGGAAAATTGAAAGTTAAATCCATTAATATGCTAATTTTTAATCAATATTTGAAAACAAAGATTAATTTGATTGAAAGTAAGTGCTAAGGTGAATTACAGACTTTTTTTCAATCTCTTATCGGACAATAGAGGGCTCAATTGGGAATATCAAGCATTTTTATCATGCTTTTATTAGCTCAGATCAAATTGAAACTTTGTAAACTTAGCAATGCAATAATTTAATAAGTTTATTCCAATATCTTGTCCAAGATCATCAGGATTGACGATTAAAAAGCAGTCAGCGAAGATGTTAGAGATTGGGACATGTGCGAGGAAGCCTGTTCGATATCAATTTAGTGATAGATACTTCTAAAACTCGAGGAAGGGGGACGGTATTCCCACCTCTACATTTTCGTGACGAATAAACAGTTTGTTGTACCAGTGTTGCCACAGTTCACTCCTCTTTGTCAAATTTCGCTCGTTTCTAAAACTAAAATCAGAATCACAGAACTTACTTTATGGTACCGACTCCATATAAAGGTATTAGGTCCAATATACCAATATCAAGATTGTACTCAGTTGTAATACCGATTTTATCAAATACACCTTTAACAGAAATATTATTTTTATCCAGTTTATCCCTATCAGATGTAAGACCATCTACATAAGCATTTGCTTTAAGTGTATCCAAACCGTATACATGAAAATTTGTTAAATTCAAGTCTCCAACTCTGAAAAAAAATATATACAGTTAAATTTGTGATTATTTTATATACAGATACATTCAAACAAAAACGGAACATATGGATTTTAAGCATTGTTTCAGAACTGCTTTTGAACTAGTCGACCAACATCCAGCTTCAACAGATTAAAAACACGATTATTACAATCGTTTATTTGGACACCTATACCATATTGTACAATTCCCACCACTCCGTATTCTCAACTGTGGGCGATCCTTAATTAGCGTCAGACAGTCAGTCGAACGGTGAGAGTGTCTAAGCCCATAACTTTGTTTCAATTTAAAGAATCCTATTTTGTTTTATTTACGAATTTATTTTTATTTTGCAAGCCGTTATGGCCAAAAGAAATCAAAACATATTATCTTAACTCGAAACATTAATTGTTAAAGAAAATTTAACAATTAATTTTCGTTTTTAACAACATAAAACGTAAGCATATTGTTTCCATATGTAGCGTTTACTAACCCCATCAAATAATTATTCAATACTAAATCGCAGTTCGCACTTCGGACACACCTCGCACATAACTAACAAATTTGGAAGGAGAAGGTGCGGGCTTTTTTACAGTGATTCTGAATCCAGCTGTCCAGATCAACACTTGATATTCATTGAAGTGAACTCATAGAAATGTTTGATTGGTGGACTATTTAGATCGGCGAATACACTAAACCCCTATGTTCCGTTTTTATTTGAATGTATCTGTAGAGGCAGCATTGGATGGTAAGGACGAAGGATATTTGCTGATTGTATATATTAATTATTAATTTACTTACATGAGATCCTGTAAGGAATCTGGCATAGTTATCGTGATATTTGTTGTAATATTTGCTCCTCTTATAAATAATATAACGCCATTAAGGAATAACTTTAAAAAACCTTAAAAATATATATTTATTACCAAGCCATTAAATGATACAGGAAATCATCATACAATATATGATATGATATAAATAAATCAACTCCCGTATGAATATTTTATCGTATGCCCATGGTAGATGGAAATTTTTGCAAATAAATCAACTTAACTTAGCCAATAGACCATTCCAGAACACATGACTTTGACAGGTCGACCATATTGTACTGGAGGACAGCCGGAAAGCGGAAAAAAAGGTGAGCGGCCGTCGGACAAATTTTGACAATTTTTGACAGTTTTTGACAGTTTTTGACGAATTTTGACAATTATTGACCGTCTTTGACAATTATTGACCATTTTTGACAATTTTTCAAAAATTTTAACATATTTGGCAATTATTGACCATTTTTTCAAATTTTAATAATTATTGACCATTTTTGACAATTATTGACCAATTTTAACAATTATTGACCATTTTTGACAATTTTTGACAGGTTCTGACAATTATTGACCATTTTTTGACAATTTTTAATAATTATTGATCATTTTTGACAATTTTTTATAATTATTGACCATTTTTTCAAAATTTTGACAATTTTTCGGAAAATTTGACCATTTTTCAAAAATTTTGACAATTATTGACCATTTTTCCAAATTCTTGATAATTTTTGAAAATATTTGGCATTTATTGACCATTTTTTCAAAATTTTGGTAGTTTTTGACGATTTTTCCAAATTCTTGACAATTTTTGATCTTATTTAAAAATTTTGTACAATTTTTCAAAAAATTTTGACAATTATTGACCATTTTTGACAGTTTTTGACGAATTTTGACAATTATTGACCGTCTTTGACAATTATTGACAATTTTTCAAAAATTTTAACATATTTGGCAATTATTGACCATTTTTTCAAAATTTTTACAATTTTTGACCATTTTTCAAAATTTTAACAATTATTGATCCTTTTGGACCATTTTTTACGAATTTTGATTGGTTTTGACAATTATTGACCGCTTTTGACAATTATTGACCATTTTTGACAATTTTTGAAAATATTTGGCAATTATTAACCATTTTTTCAAAATTTTGATAGTTTTTGATCATTTTTCCAAATTTTTGACCATATTTAAAAATTTCTGACAATTTTTCAAAAATTTTAACATATTTGGCAATTATTAACCATTTTTTCAAAATTTTGACAATTTTCACACCTATGGGTGTGCGAGCTCAGCGCGGCAAGAGAGATTGCACACAGTCGCTTGAATGAGTTATCGCGTGACGAACGCTTTTTCGTAACATCACACGTTTCACGAGTTCACTAGCCTTCTCAAAAGTCCTATGTCGTGCAATAAGAAGCAAGCTTCAAAAATATACCTTTTCTCTTTCTCCCCGCATTCCACACTTAACAACACCACAAAACGATGGCATTTTAGATACATTTAAGAACTAATTGTTAATTTGAGTCTAACTATTATCCGTTGTTTACCAGTAAACAATGAAAACTAAATATAGAATGTGTGCCCTCCAGCACAATATGGCTGACTAGTCAGTGACGTTATTCTGGAAAGGTCTATAAAGAAATAAAATAACCTAACATCACTTACTAGAGTATGACTGTGACAGCTGGCGGTTAAGCATTGACAGGTGTCAGTTACGCACACAACCCAAAAATTACATTTTTATTAAAAAAAAACTCTCTACTTACTTGGGGTTGTACTTGAGCAGTTTCCTATTAATAGAAATACGGAAATTGTGACAATAAAAATTTTTAGTCCCATTTTACTCGAATAACAACCAATAAATTATCAATTTTCATCTGTCTATTGATTTGATTCCACTCCGAATGTTATCAATACTACATTATCTCAAGAGTACGTGTAGATACCATTTTAATCTTAAATATTTCCATGCGAATTAATTTATATTATTACTATCACTGAAGGATTAAAAATAAATTACCAACAAACAAAATTTTTTTATTGATCGTTACAACAAACTTAGTTTTTTTTATTTATCTTTCTTCTCGGAATATGCATCTTCAGCTATATTCATCAGCTGCAGCGTCATCGCTGGACCAGTTTCTAATACCATTTTATAAAAATGTCCATCTTGTATTTGCAAAAGTTTATGAGGATGATCGAATTCGACCATGGCTCCGAAACTCATCACCAGTACTTTGTCTGAATCCATTATAGTATTCAGCCTATGGGCGATGGTAAATACTGTACAGTCAGCAAATGTTTCACGAATTGCAGCTTGTATTAAGGAGTCAGTCCTGTAGGAAATACAACAAATTTAATTTTGAGTTAAAGAATTCGTGCGACAAGAAACCTGTGATCCACATTAGCTGTTGCTTCGTCCAATACTAAGATTTTATTATTTTTTAAAATTGCTCTTGCCAAACATACCAATTGTCTTTGACCCAAGCTGAAATTTGATCCACCTTCTGCCACTTGGAAGTCCAAAGATTCTACGCTATCCCCTAATTTCACCTGAAAATATACAATTTTCTATATTTTCTATCGCTGAATCATAAATGAGTTTACACTGACTTGTTCTAAAGCGTTCCAGATCTTGTGGTCATCAAATTCGTGGAAGGGATCCAAATTGTATCGTAAAGTTGCTGAAAATAAAACTGGCTCTTGAGGTATTATCGAGATTTTTTTTCTCAAATCAGTAAGCCCCAAATCTTTGGTATCTACTCCGTCGATTAATATGGAACCTTCCAAAGGAGCCAGATGGAATAAAGCAGAAATTAAAGAAGACTTTCCGGCACCTGTACGTCCTACTATACCGATCTAAAAAATATTATAAATCAAACAAAAAGTGACAGGATTATAAACTTAAAAATGTGAGTACCTTTTGTCCAGCATAAATAGAGAAGCTCAAATTTTTCAGTACTGGAGGATCATCTTCAATATATTTCATAGACAAATTCCTGAATTCAACATGTCCTTTTTGCGGTCCACGTCCTTTCGATATTTTTTCTTAAACACAAAAAGTATCAGCATCATTAAAAAATAAAACTTGTATTAAATACCTTTTGGAGTTTCAAAAGGACCTTCGTTATCTATTTTAGTATATTGGAGAACCCTTTCCACAGCTGTTATATTATTTATAACTTCTCCAGTTTGTCTAAGACCAAATTGAATCCTTCCAGTCATGCTCAAGCACTGAGCTATAGCCAAGCCCACAATACCAGCACTATTGTAAGAAACTAAAAAAGTATGTAGATTATCTTACTTTGGAAATTTTTACTTTGATATACTCACGATTGCTCACAAAAACTGAGCTGAATGTAACACAAGCTAAGAAAGCTACAACCACGAAGTCTATCCAGAAACCAAATGAGCAGGTACACGCAGATATTAAGTAAGAGATAGAGGTGTGGACATTCTGCAAAATGAACAACCTATTTATATGCATACGAACATAAGTTTCTTTAGACATTAACACATGACAAAACTTCTAATCGTCACCTCTTATCATAGACGTACGATGAAATATTCAAATGGGGTTTTTTATTTTGCCGCCAGTCTACGTAAATCCCGTTTCCACGTTTTGGTTCAAATTCTCGAAATATTATAGAAATATCCTTACTTGATGCTGATCAAATTCTTTAATCAATAATTCCTCCGCTTTCGATGCTCTTATGGTTGTTATTCCGTTAAGTGTCAAATTGACGTGAGAAAACACTGGCGATTTTGCTATTCCTTCAATATGTCTTAAAGCCTTAGTAGTAGAGCCATACCAGACTTTGAATCGTAGAAATATAAATACCAAAAGAACGCTGATTATAGCCATGTACGGGTTCGAAATGGTAATAGTTATCATTAAACCGGATATTAACAATACGACCTAAAACATTTTTTACTCATAAATAAAATTAACGGGAATATTTTCTGGACTCACCTGAGTCGCTTCTAGAAGAAACATGGGGAAGACCTCGTCGATTGTTCCCATATCTTTAGAAAATATATTTAGTATTCTTCCGCTTGGATTTATGTCAAAAAATTTCATTGGTGCCTTTAATAAGGACTCGAAAACTTTCGAATGCATGGTAGTTGAACTTATCATGCAAGATTTAAAAAATAAAAACGATCGAAGGTAGGATAAAAACATGAATGCTATCATCAAACTAACATAAAAATATAGGGCAAAGTCAGCTTTCAATAATTTTCTACTTTCGCCGTCTTCTTGGATATATTCAAAAACGTCGTACCACTTACTAACTTGATTTGTTGTTATGTTGCTTTTTGTACTATTAAACCGAGCTTCTTCTTGAGTGGTCCTATAAATAATGTTAGTGAATCACAGGATAAAAAAAAAACAGACCAAAAACTCACCAATATGTGATCCACAGATCAATGATTATATTTAATAGTTGAGTAATCAATATTAAAATACCAACTGAAAGTGTTAAAGAAATATTACTCATCTTAAAAAAATAGTCTTTATACGGGGAACCATTCAAGTTTTCACATCGTTCTTGATCGATTTGATTATTTTGGTTAGATTTAGAATCATTTGGTTTGTCCTAAAAAAATTTTCAATTACTTATAACAATTCCCACTCAAATTGCTAACTGAAACTTACAATTGATAAAGTAGATTTTTCAGTATTAACAATTTCTTCTTCCTCTTTTTTATTCGCATCTGCTGACGATATTAAAATATCCGTAAAACATTTGGTACTATGTGAAAGCTCTTTAAATGTACCCTGTGCTTCTATCCGTCCCTAAAACATTACAAGAAGAACTATCGATCGGGTCTGAGCTTACTGAAACATTCCTCGACAGCTGGAAAATATATTTCACTTACATTATTGATAACAACGATCAAATCGGCTTTTTCAAGATACTGTAGTTGATGTGTCACTAATATCCTAGTTTTTTCCTTAAGCTGGTGAAAAATGCACTGTTGGAATAAGTGTTTGCCGACGTGAGTATCAACTGCAGATAGAGGATCATCCAATAAATAAATATCTCCTTTTCGATACACTGATCGAGCTAAATTGATTCTAGCTTGTTGACCACCACTTAGAAGAACTCCCTTTTCACCTAGAATATCAAATAATTAAAGCAGGTAATTGCACAACAGAAATTGCTCGCGATAACTTACCTACTATACTTAAATCTCCTTGAGGAAACTGTTCAAAATCCTTTTCTAGTGCACATACGTTGATGACTTTGTCATACCAATTTTTTTCGTAGGTTTTTCCGAAGAGGATGTTGTTTCTTACAGTGGAAAAGAAGATCCAAGGTTTTTGAGAACAGTACGACACATTCCTTCCAATTTGAATGCTACCAGAGGTATTGGACAATTCTCCTAAAAGAAGCTAAAAATTTTCGTTCCTTCAAGAGAATGAATCTAAAATTTTGATACAATTTTACCTGAAGTAAGGAACTTTTACCAGCTCCTACAGGTCCAACGATAGCACACAAACATCCTGCTGGTATCTGCAGGTCAATATCCTTCAAACTAAACCCATTATTATTCCAAGAGGCTTCGACTTTTGAAATTGTAACACTATTGGTGTTCAATTCTTCTAAATTGTGTGATTTTTCTTCTAGTATTAAAAATTTCTCTAATCTATCAACTGTGACCAATGCTTCTGTAGCGGTATTGAGTGCAATTGGAAAAAGAATTCCCAGTGACCATAAAAATATAACGTAGCATTGATATACTGAAAATACTGTGGCAGCTGTGATTTTGTAGCCTGGATAAATAAAAAAAAAGTGTAAAGTGTATGTATATATGTATGTAAATTGTGGTGACATTCACTGGGACCTAAAATATATAATGTGCCCCCTTACTTCTACTTAGTTCCCGAGGAAAGTCTCAGAGACAAGTAGCTCCTTTAGTCCTATTTCCCGGAGGAATTTTAGGATATCTGCAGGCTTTAACTTAGGTAAATGTCCCTCTTTTATCCAGTAATTCCTAATTTCTGTGCAATTCGCAAGTATGTGGATGGAGGTTTCTTCTTCCATGCCACAGAATCTACAGTCTTCTTCCTCCACTATTTTGAGCTTTTTCATGTGCCCATTCAGTCGACAATATCCCGTCTTAGTGCAGTTTTAATTTGACTTATGCATTCATTTGATCTCAACAGGTTGTAGTCACCCAGAAGAATATTTGATTGTCTAAGTCCTCCTAGATCTTTCCAATGGTCACATCTTTGCCTATTTCTTCCAATATTACATTGGAGCTGATAGCGCAAAAAGGTTCCGGCCCCCAAAAGGGTGTTCCAGTCCCCCTATTTGCTAGTTCATCTGCTATTTCATTTCCTTCTATCCCAGTGTGTCATGGAATCCACAATAAGGTTAGGCCTAGTTTATTTAGTTTGCCTAGGCTTTCCCACACCATTTTGGAACTGATAACACAAGAGCTTAGTGCTTTAATGGCTGCTTGACTATCCGACATTATGATAATTCTTTGCCTTCCATATCCTTTATCAATATTGAACTGGGCACACTTTCTTATGGCGTGAATTTCCGCTTGAAAGATACTCGGGGTTTTTCCCCAGCTTTCAGAGTGTTTGGTTCCTGGCCCGTACACTTCTATCCCAGTTCCTTATATTTTTGTTTTGCCTACACCAGCTATTTGTATAGTTCAGACCCTTTTCTACGATGTCAAAAAGGGTATTTCCGAATTTTCCCCTGGCTGTTATGACAATATCATCGGCTTATCCTTGGCAGGATATTCCGAGGTCAGTCAAACCACACAGGAGTTTGTCAACCATCAGGCTGCACATTAATGGGGATGCTACTCCTCCCTGTGGACATCCTCTGGCTGTACAGATGGAGACAATGTCTTTGCTCGTCCTTGTCTCTGCTACTCTAGTGGTGAGCAGTTCCGACATCCAATTGGATGTTGTGCTGTCTATACCTCTTCTATTTAATGCTCTTTTGACAGCCTCATGAGGAGTATTGTCAAAAGCTCCTTCTATATCCACAAAGGCGTATACTACGGCTTCTTGGTTGTCTAGAGCACCTTGGATATCCTCCGTCAGTTGTACCAGTGCAGTCTCCGTAGATCTGCTTGCCCGGTAAGCATGCTGATGCGGTTGGAGAGGTAGTTTCTCTAGGATTTCCGCTCTAATATAAGTAGATAGATATACAGTAGAGTATTAATAAAGAAATTTACAGCTTACCAAGTGATACGAAGCAGACAAGAGTAACACACAATCCAAATTTATCCAAAAATAGCATATTATTTACATAAATTCCTTTTAAATACAAAGCTTTAGTTAAATCTTTGATTTCAGCATCTCTGGATAATTGTATGAGGCTTCGAAAAGGTTTTTCCCAGGCGTACATTTTAATAACTTTTATACCAGATATCACTTCGTTCATTAATTTCACTCTACTGTCAGTTTTTTTGGCGATCTTTTTACGAAACTTCACTATACATTTCGCGGTTATACCTAGAAATATATTAATTCTTCATTATAGGATTGAATTTTGAAATAACAAACAAACTTTGTATTGGAACAGTTACTCCAAATGTGGCTATCACTCCCGCAAGTGATGAGATCCCGACCTCTTGATATAGAATGAAGAAAACAATAACCGTTTGTATTGGCATCGTCCAAAACACATGTATTGGTACGAACACTTGATCAAAACGCTGTACGTCATTGGACAATAAATTAACAATTTGACCAACTGTAGTTTCGGCCAACACTTTTTGGTCCAACTTGGTAATCTAAAAAATAAAAAGTATGTGTAGTAGATCCACTCGTTAATCAATGAAAAACTACATATAAAACTTCCTCATATTATGGAGTGTTCCAAAGGAGGTTCTTCTTGACTCTTGGAGTACTCCAATGAATACATAGATTCCTGTTGGGCGTCGACCCAGCTCTGTAGTGGAACGCCTCTGATGCGATAATTACAGTCAAGCAGAGTCGAGCGCGGTTAGTATTCGGACTGATATTTACTTAAGGATGAAATTAAAAATTACCTTTCTGTAGATTAATGATGATAGAGCTACTCTGATTCTCATTCCAACGTTAAGTAGACCAAACATTGAAAATCGATTGGAAAATATTTGTAGAAAGGTAACAAAAAGTAAAACTACGATGTAAATGTATAGTTCAGTAGTTCTATTCTGGTTAGTGTTGGCGAAAATTAATAATAGCTTAACCAGTATTACTGGTTTAGAAGTACTAAAAAAACATAAAAAAGAAATAAATGATTATCAGGTACTTAATATAAGATAGAAAAAAATTTGTTGTTTTTGGGGTCAAAAGAGCTCCAACAAAAATATTTTGGAATAATGGAAGAGTGGGGATGGAGGTGGACGAAGGCCGAGGCAGATAGGAGATAGAAAGGGGACTTGGACATGATGTAGATGAATTGTACAATGTAAAAGAGAGGGAAAGTGGGGCAATAGACGTGAGCGGAGGGCCAGTTACTGGTGGAATGAGGAAATAGATGAGCTGTAGAGGGAGTGTAAGAAAGAACGAAGACGGATGCTGACGGGAAGAGGAAGGATAGAGGGAAAAGGGGGATACAAAGAGAAGAAGAAGAAACTGGAGCGTAGAGTGGAGAGGGAAAAGAGGGAAGTGGGAAGAGTTACTGGTGGAATTGGAAAACAATTAATGATGAAAGGCGTATGAGATAGCGGTAAAGAGGATGGGTGGAAATAGGAAAGAGGTGCTGGAGGAAGATTGGGAGAAGGAGATTATAGGGAAATTGTTAACAGGGGGAGAAGGAGGAGTGGGGGGAGGAATTCGAGAAATCCAGGATACTAGAGGGGTAGGGAAAATGACGAGGATAAGGCCGGTGGAGAAGTGGGAAGTAGAGGAGGGGGAAGAGACATTAAAGTAAGGAAAGCCCCAGGGATAGATGGCCTGAGGGGTGATATGATGAAGAGGCTGTTAAATGACAATGGTGATTACTTCTGGAAACTATTCAACAGGATGCTGTGGGATGAAGAGTTTTCCCGAAGGATGGAATGTGGCCTGGATGATACTGCTGGAGAAGGCGGGTAGAGAGTCGAAGCGGGCGGGGGACTACAGGCCCATCAGCCTGTTGAGTGGTATGGATAAATTGATGGAGGGGATGATAAATGATAGGATTGAGGAGGAAGTTGGTAGGAATGGAGGTTTTAAGGTAAACAAGCATGGGTTTTCGAAGGGGAAATCATGCATCTCTGCGCTGGGCAGGGTAATGGGCTTGGTGGAAATGGCTAGGGAGGGCAGTTGGAGGAACAATAAATTGGCCCTTCTCGTGTTCTTCGACGTCGGGAACGCGTTCAACAGTATCAGCAAACGGGCAGTGCTAAGCGCGTTGCTGAGGTTTGGAGTGGGGCATGGGTTGGTTAACCTGGTGAAGGACTACCGGACGGGGCGTGTGATAGTACACTCTAGAGGGAGGAGATATGAGACGGAGGCTGGAGTGCCCCAGGGCTCGGTTCTTGGACCGATGCTCTGGAAGTGTGTGTTTGATGACGATGTGTGTCTGGTATGTACGGCAAAGGGAGAGGCGGAGATAGAAAGAAAGGCGGAGAGAATGTGTAGGAAGATTGTGGAGAAGATAGAGCGGTGCGGACTGGAAGTGGCGGAAGATAAGACGGTGGGGTTGCTAGTGAAGGGACGAAGCAAAACGAGGGAAGTGGGGGTGATGGTGAAGGGAAGGAGAATTCGTATGGAGGGGTCTACTTCTTGACACAAGTGTTCACTGGACATGGGTCGAGAGTAGGGTACCTCCACAAGATTGGGAAAAGAGAGACTGGAGTGTGAGAGATGTGTAGTGTGGAGGATGATGTGGGGCAAGCTGGGTAAAATTACTTTTAAAACACTGTGGATGTAACAGGTGATAAAAGAAACCGAGGATTAAAAATGAAACACGTCTTCCAATGCGCTCTGTCAAAGAATAACTAGACATTTTTATTATGTTCATATCAAAGTATCCGGTAGGTGTTAGTGTAGGACAGTACAATTTTTAGCGATGTTTTGATCTATTTCCTACATTTAGATGCTGGGGAAACGAGGAAGTGCTGAAGAAGTTGGAGAGGAAACTAGGGGAGGCGGTGTATTGGGAGAACATGGTGGATATAATGTTGAGGGGGGATGAGGAATAGATGGAGGTGAGTGGTATAGTAGGGAGCATGATTAGGGGAAGAGAAGGACTTGATATGTCATGAGAGGTAGGAGTGATAGTTAGGGAGAAGACGACGGTGTGAGCGGAGAGTGTGCGATGGACCGCCGCTCGTCTCAAAGTACAAAAATATTTAACTATATCAGAGAGTATCTGAATGGATTATTTCATATTTATTTTAGGTACTTACATAAAAAATAGATGCATAGCACCCCAGAATATCCCACATCTCAAAATTGCCATGTATTGTGTTTTTATGATAGCTCTAAGCAGACTCGGTGTACCAGTTTTATTTTTATCTCTATCTAATTCATCTTTCCAATATTTCTCCAAAGTATCTGTTAGGTTTGTAGATTGGTTTTTATCTAAATTTTCATAAATATCTTCAAGTTCTAAGCGCTTGCTGTTTCCCTTCTTTATTAAAGGTATCAACCATCTGAAAAATCACTAAGAGTTAATCAAATCATAAAGCTACTCGACTGCTACTGTCAACCTGGTCACCAACACATGCCGGCATAGGCTGCTTCTAGGCGAAAATGGGATACCAAGTAAACAAATGGTTTGTGTAAATAGTAAGAAAGGCTAGTAACCTAAGGTAGGAATAAATAAAAACAGGCAGTAGACCCCAAATAAACCTTGAAATTACATCAGGACGGAAAAAGAAAGAGTTTACCGGTTGTAACCCTCCATACCAACCTGAGAAGGAAGCCCAGTACCTCGCTAGACTGACTGCTACACAAACACATGCGAGATGAGCCCGTCCCTCACAGGATGCATCGCTCTAAGCGCAATGCATCTCGGGGAGAACTTCCACCAACCCCCCATCTCACCCGATGGGTCCTCATCGTCGACGTTCGCCTTTTTCCCTAGCCAAATAGCTGCTGGCTAGAGTCTTCTTCTTGGCTGTGTAACCAAGGTGGTTATTTTTGTGTTTTTTGCGCTACCTCTACAAGGGGCGAATCCTTAGCCGACGAACTGCTGCTAAAGACGACCTTATAGAGTGGATTCACTTGTTTTTTCTGTCCTAGTTGAAATCCTGACTTATCTTTTCATGGTTGTGCTGGGCCTTCTCATAGGTGGGTCTTCTTTTCTTGAGATTTCTTACAAGTGACTTTAGGCCATTAGCTAAGCTAATAGACTTGTTACCTGCTCGACAGCTTGGGCGTAGTTGACTCCTGGCTGTTTTCCTTGTCTTCAAGTTGTAGTTGTAGTTAGCCGGGTGTTCTCCCTGGCAGTTTGTGCAGTTGGCTGGCTTGTTATTGGATCTTGACTGCTACGATTCTCGTTCGTCCTTTTATATCTACACTGGCTTGAGAAAAACTGCTCTGTATCGAACCATAGTCGTCTCTAGAACGGTGTTTCTGGGGAGCATCGTTATACGGTATTAAGGACATGCCAGTACGTACTCTTAGGTTAGTGAGCCTTGTGACTGGGGTTAGAAGTCGACTAAGAATTAGAAATAGTTTCCTTTGGGTGTTTAGAAATTGAATAGAAGATGTGGGGGTTGTAAATGTTGATTTTATGTCCCTGATATAAGATAAGTTCCTCTGCAGTATTCGAATTGGCGAAGAATTTTTGTGATAGAAAGTCATGGTGATTCCGAGGGTGGACTTTTTTGGCGAAGAGGCGAAGAGTGGATACAGCTATGGTTGTCAGCAATTCGGCTAGGCTCTGCTGGTTTAGAAGGAAACCACAGAAAATTTGCAACAACGGCAAGTCAAAAATCGACTATTTGTGTATTTGGAAATCAAGGGAGGAGGAGTGTGAAAATGGGCCCGGTGATAGGGAGCTTTTAATCTCCTTCAGGGAAAAAAGGCTTCTGAATGTGGGATCAAGTAAAAGTGTGAAAAATTTAACTAAATAACTTACCCAAAAAACGCCTTCGAAAACCAATTAGCATGTTTTTCGGGGTGTGTGGCACTTAACTCATAGCCTATATTCATTGCAATTATTGTACCTACAGATAAAACTAGCTTCTAACAAATTTTTTTTGTGTACCTTCCAACAATTAACGACAAAAAATTTGCAGCTAATTGCTAAAACACAAGTATATTAAAACAAATTACGCCGATAAGGCTAATGTTTTTTAATGAAGCCTATTTCCTAAACATTTACATAATTAAAACTATCTCTACCCAAAAGTAATAAAATTTAAAATTCAAGGTATTTGTTAGATGAACACATGGAATATACCCCATCCCACTCCAAAAGGGACAGGAAATATTAATTACACATCTATGTAGGATAATCAAGGCTTGTAGAGCTATGCAATACCTATCTAAGGAGTGGCAAAAGGGGAGAGTCATTCATATCGTCCAATCAATCTAGTGTCCTTCCTGGAAAAGACGAATAAATTGATACATTAAAGATAAGGTTTTATCAACAAACCCCCACAACGAGCGACAATACGCGTTTCCTAAAGTCTACAGACTTAGCACTGGAGATCATCATCAACAGGCTATTAACAAAATCCCTAGAGGACAAAGAGAATGCCTTGACAACTTTTGAAGACATTGGGATTGCTTTCAGTAATGCATCTACATTGTCAATTACCAAAGCTCTAGAAAGAAAAGGGGGAAAAGGGGATAAATGACAGTTTGTAAAAAAAACATATCATCTATTGGCGATACCACCGTCACATCTAGAGCAGAAAGTTGTCCTTAAGAAGGGGTGAGGGTTGAGGAAAAACCACAAGCCTCCCAATTTATGGAGGACCTGAGGTCTAGTAATAAGGACAGGTCTAGACAAAGAACTCTAGAATTACAGGAGGGCATACACAATTGATCTGCAAAGGTCGTAGTGGAAAGGCTCTTATAGAAGCACATAAGCTCTATATTTATCTTATTTATGACGTGCGTTACACAACATTTGAGGTAACGCTGAAAAATAAAATACTAACAAACTTAATTATTGTATTGAACGTTACAACAAATATTTTTCTTATTTATCTTTCTTTTGGAAATATGCGTCTTTAGCTGTATTCATCAACTGCAACGTCATCGCTGGACCAGTTTCTAAGACCAATTTATGAAAATGACCATCTTCTATTTGCAATAGTTTATGAGGATGATCGAATTCGACCATGGCTCCGAAGCTCATCACTAGTACTTTGTCTGAATCCATTATAGTATTCAGTCTATGGGCGATGGTAAATACTGTACATTCAGCAAACGTTTCACGAATTGCAGCTTGTATTAAGGAGTCAGTCCTGTAGGAAATACAACAAATTTAATTTTGAGTTAAAGAATTCGTGCGACAAGAAACCTGTGATCCACATTAGCTGTTGCTTCGTCCAATACTAAGATTTTATTGTCTTTTAAAATTGCTCTTGCCAAACATACTAATTGTCTTTGACCCAAGCTGAAATTTGCTCCACCTTCTGCCACTTGGAAGTCCAAAGATTCTACGCTATCCCTTAATTTCACCTGAAAATATACAACTTTCTATATTTTCTATCACAGAGAAAGCTACTAAATCATAAATAAGTTTACACTGACTTGTTCTAAAGCGTTCCAGATCTTGTGGTCATCAAATTCGTGGAAGGGATCCAAATTGTATCGTAAAGTTGCTGAAAATAAAACTGGCTCTTGAGGTATTATCGAGATTTTTTTTCTCAAATCAGTAAGCCCCAAATCTTTGGTATCTACTCCGTCGATTAATATGGAACCTTCCAAAGGAGCCAGATGGAATAAAGCAGAAATTAAAGAAGACTTTCCGGCACCTGTACGTCCTACTATACCGATCTAAAAAATATTATAAATCAAACAAAAAGTGACAGGATTATAAACTTAAAAATGTGAGTACCTTTTGTCCAGCATAAATAGAGAAGCTCAAATTTTTCAGTACTGGAGGATCATCTTCAATATATTTCATAGACAAATTCCTGAATTCAACATGTCCTTTTTGCGGTCCACGTCCTTTCGATATTTTTTCTTAAACACAAAAAGTATCAGCATCATTAAAAAATAAAACTTGTATTAAATACCTTTTGGAGTTTCAAAAGGACCTTCGTTATCTATTTTAGTATATTGGAGAACCCTTTCCACAGCTGTTATATTATTTATAACTTCTCCAGTTTGTCTAAGACCAAATTGAATCCTTCCAGTCATGCTCAAGCACTGAGCTATAGCCAAGCCCACAATACCAGCACTATTGTAAGAAACTAAAAAAGTATGTAGATTATCTTACTTTGGAAATTTTTACTTTGATATACTCACGATTGCTCACAAAAACTGAGCTGAATGTAACACAAGCTAAGAAAGCTACAACCACGAAGTCTATCCAGAAACCAAATGAGCAGGTACACGCAGATATTAAGTAAGAGATAGAGGTGTGGACATTCTGCAAAATGAACAACCTATTTATATGCATACGAACATAAGTTTCTTTAGACATTAACACATGACAAAACTTCTAATCGTCACCTCTTATCATAGACGTACGATGAAATATTCAAATGGGGTTTTTTATTTTGCCGCCAGTCTACGTAAATCCCGTTTCCACGTTTTGGTTCAAATTCTCGAAATATTATAGAAATATCCTTACTTGATGCTGATCAAATTCTTTAATCAATAATTCCTCCGCTTTCGATGCTCTTATGGTTGTTATTCCGTTAAGTGTCAAATTGACGTGAGAAAACACTGGCGATTTTGCTATTCCTTCAATATGTCTTAAAGCCTTAGTAGTAGAGCCATACCAGACTTTGAATCGTAGAAATATAAATACCAAAAGAACGCTGATTATAGCCATGTACGGGTTCGAAATGGTAATAGTTATCATTAAACCGGATATTAACAATACGACCTAAAACATTTTTTACTCATAAATAAAATTAACGGGAATATTTTCTGGACTCACCTGAGTCGCTTCTAGAAGAAACATCGGGAAGACCTCGTCGATTGTTCCCATATCTTTAGAAAATATATTTAGTATTCTTCCGCTTGGATTTATGTCAAAAAATCTCATTGGTGCTTTTAATAAGGACTCGAAAACTTTCGAATGCATGGTAGTTGAACTTATGATGCAAGATTTAAAAAATAAAAACGATCGAAGGTAGGATAAAAACATGAATGCTATCATCAAACTAACATAAAAATATAGGGCAAAGTCAGCTTTCGATAATTTTCTACTTTCGCCGTCTTCTTGGATATATTCAAAAACGTCGTACCACTTACTAACTTGATTTGTTGTTATGTTGCTTTTTGTACTATTAAACCGAGCTTCTTCTTGAGTGGTCCTATAAATAATGTTAGTGAATCACAGGATAAAAAAAAACAGACCAAAAACTCACCAATATGTGATCCACAGATCAATGATTATATTTAATAGTTGAGTAATCAATATTAAAATACCAACTGAAAGTGTTAAAGAAATATTACTCATCTTAAAAAAATAGTCTTTATACGGGGAACCATTCAAGTTTTCACATCGTTCTTGATCGATTTGATTATTTTGGTTAGATTTAGAATCATTTGGTTTGTCCTAAAAAAATTTTCAATTACTTATAACAATTCCCACTCAAATTGCTAACTGAAACTTACAATTGATAAAGTAGATTTTTCAGTATTAACAATTTCTTCTTCCTCTTTTTTATTCGCATCTGCTGACGATATTAAAATATCCGTAAAACATTTGGTACTATGTGAAAGCTCTTTAAATGTACCCTGTGCTTCTATCCGTCCCTAAAACATTACAAGAAGAACTATCGATCGGGTCTGAGCTTACTGAAACATTCCTCGACAGCTGGAAAATATATTTCACTTACATTATTGATAACAACGATCAAATCGGCTTTTTCAAGATACTGTAGTTGATGTGTCACTAATATCCTAGTTTTTTCCTTAAGCTGGTGAAAAATGCACTGTTGGAATAAGTGTTTGCCGACGTGAGTATCAACTGCAGATAGAGGATCATCCAATAAATAAATATCTCCTTTTCGATACACTGATCGAGCTAAATTGATTCTAGCTTGTTGACCACCACTTAGAAGAACTCCCTTTTCACCTAGAATATCAAATAATTAAAGCAGGTAATTGCACAACAGAAATTGCTCGCGATAACTTACCTACTATACTTAAATCTCCTTGAGGAAACTGTTCAAAATCCTTTTCTAGTGCACATACGTTGATGACTTTGTCATACCAATTTTTTTCGTAGGTTTTTCCGAAGAGGATGTTGTTTCTTACAGTGGAAAAGAAGATCCAAGGTTTTTGAGAACAGTACGACACATTCCTTCCAATTTGAATGCTACCAGAGGTATTGGACAATTCTCCTAAAAGAAGCTAAAAATTTTCGTTCCTTCAAGAGAATGAATCTAAAATTTTGATACAATTTTACCTGAAGTAAGGAACTTTTACCAGCTCCTACAGGTCCAACGATAGCACACAAACATCCTGCTGGTATCTGCAGGTCAATATCCTTCAAACTAAACCCATTATTATTCCAAGAGGCTTCGACTTTTGAAATTGTAACACTATTGGTGTTCAATTCTTCTAAATTGTGTGATTTTTCTTCTAGTATTAAAAATTTCTCTAATCTATCAACTGTGACCAATGCTTCTGTAGCGGTATTGAGTGCAATTGGAAAAAGAATTCCCAGTGACCATAAAAATATAACGTAGCATTGATATACTGAAAATACTGTGGCAGCTGTGATTTTGTAGCCTGGATAAATAAAAAAAAAGTGTAAAGTGTATGTATATATGTATGTAAATTGTGGTGACATTCACTGGGACCTAAAATATATAATGTGCCCCCTTACTTCTACTTAGTTCCCGAGGAAAGTCTCAGAGACAAGTAGCTCCTTTAGTCCTATTTCCCGGAGGAATTTTAGGATATCTGCAGGCTTTAACTTAGGTAAATGTCCCTCTTTTATCCAGTAATTCCTAATTTCTGTGCAATTCGCAAGTATGTGGATGGAGGTTTCTTCTTCCATGCCACAGAATCTACAGTCTTCTTCCTCCACTATTTTGAGCTTTTTCATGTGCCCATTCAGTCGACAATATCCCGTCTTAGTGCAGTTTTAATTTGACTTATGCATTCATTTGATCTCAACAGGTTGTAGTCACCCAGAAGAATATTTGATTGTCTAAGTCCTCCTAGATCTTTCCAATGGTCACATCTTTGCCTATTTCTTCCAATATTACATTGGAGCTGATAGCGCAAAAAGGTTCCGGCCCCCAAAAGGGTGTTCCAGTCCCCCTATTTGCTAGTTCATCTGCTATTTCATTTCCTTCTATCCCAGTGTGTCATGGAATCCACAATAAGGTTAGGCCTAGTTTATTTAGTTTGCCTAGGCTTTCCCACACCATTTTGGAACTGATAACACAAGAGCTTAGTGCTTTAATGGCTGCTTGACTATCCGACATTATGATAATTCTTTGCCTTCCATATCCTTTATCAATATTGAACTGGGCACACTTTCTTATGGCGTGAATTTCCGCTTGAAAGATACTCGGGGTTTTTCCCCAGCTTTCAGAGTGTTTGGTTCCTGGCCCGTACACTTCTATCCCAGTTCCTTATATTTTTGTTTTGCCTACACCAGCTATTTGTATAGTTCAGACCCTTTTCTACGATGTCAAAAAGGGTATTTCCGAATTTTCCCCTGGCTGTTATGACAATATCATCGGCTTATCCTTGGCAGGATATTCCGAGGTCAGTCAAACCACACAGGAGTTTGTCAACCATCAGGCTGCACATTAATGGGGATGCTACTCCTCCCTGTGGACATCCTCTGGCTGTACAGATGGAGACAATGTCTTTGCTCGTCCTTGTCTCTGCTACTCTAGTGGTGAGCAGTTCCGACATCCAATTGGATGTTGTGCTGTCTATACCTCTTCTATTTAATGCTCTTTTGACAGCCTCATGAGGAGTATTGTCAAAAGCTCCTTCTATATCCACAAAGGCGTATACTACGGCTTCTTGGTTGTCTAGAGCACCTTGGATATCCTCCGTCAGTTGTACCAGTGCAGTCTCCGTAGATCTGCTTGCCCGGTAAGCATGCTGATGCGGTTGGAGAGGTAGTTTCTCTAGGATTTCCGCTCTAATATAAGTAGATAGATATACAGTAGAGTATTAATAAAGAAATTTACAGCTTACCAAGTGATACGAAGCAGACAAGAGTAACACACAATCCAAATTTATCCAAAAATAGCATATTATTTACATAAATTCCTTTTAAATACAAAGCTTTAGTTAAATCTTTGATTTCAGCATCTCTGGATAATTGTATGAGGCTTCGAAAAGGTTTTTCCCAGGCGTACATTTTAATAACTTTTATACCAGATATCACTTCGTTCATTAATTTCACTCTACTGTCAGTTTTTTTGGCGATCTTTTTACGAAACTTCACTATACATTTCGCGGTTATACCTAGAAATATATTAATTCTTCATTATAGGATTGAATTTTGAAATAACAAACAAACTTTGTATTGGAACAGTTACTCCAAATGTGGCTATCACTCCCGCAAGTGATGAGATCCCGACCTCTTGATATAGAATGAAGAAAACAATAACCGTTTGTATTGGCATCGTCCAAAACACATGTATTGGTACGAACACTTGATCAAAACGCTGTACGTCATTGGACAATAAATTAACAATTTGACCAACTGTAGTTTCGGCCAACACTTTTTGGTCCAACTTGGTAATCTAAAAAATAAAAAGTATGTGTAGTAGATCCACTCGTTAATCAATGAAAAACTACATATAAAACTTCCTCATATTATGGAGTGTTCCAAAGGAGGTTCTTCTTGACTCTTGGAGTACTCCAATGAATACATAGATTCCTGTTGGGCGTCGACCCAGCTCTGTAGTGGAACGCCTCTGATGCGATAATTACAGTCAAGCAGAGTCGAGCGCGGTTAGTATTCGGACTGATATTTACTTAAGGATGAAATTAAAAATTACCTTTCTGTAGATTAATGATGATAGAGCTACTCTGATTCTCATTCCAACGTTAAGTAGACCAAACATTGAAAATCGATTGGAAAATATTTGTAGAAAGGTAACAAAAAGTAAAACTACGATGTAAATGTATAGTTCAGTAGTTCTATTCTGGTTAGTGTTGGCGAAAATTAATAATAGCTTAACCAGTATTACTGGTTTAGAAGTACTAAAAAAACATAAAAAAGAAATAAATGATTATCAGGTACTTAATATAAGATAGAAAAAAATTTGTTGTTTTTGGGGTCAAAAGAGCTCCAACAAAAATATTTTGGAATAATGGAAGAGTGGGGATGGAGGTGGACGAAGGCCGAGGCAGATAGGAGATAGAAAGGGGACTTGGACATGATGTAGATGAATTGTACAATGTAAAAGAGAGGGAAAGTGGGGCAATAGACGTGAGCGGAGGGCCAGTTACTGGTGGAATGAGGAAATAGATGAGCTGTAGAGGGAGTGTAAGAAAGAACGAAGACGGATGCTGACGGGAAGAGGAAGGATAGAGGGAAAAGGGGGATACAAAGAGAAGAAGAAGGAACTGGAGCGTAGAGTGGAGAGGGAAAAGAGGGAAGTGGGAAGAGTTACTGGTGGAATTGGAAAACAATTAATGATGAAAGGCGTATGAGATAGCGGTAAAGAGGATGGGTGGAAATAGGAAAGAGGTGCTGGAGGAAGATTGGGAGAAGGAGATTATAGGGAAATTGTTAACAGGGGGAGAAGGAGGAGTGGGGGGAGGAATTCGAGAAATCCAGGATACTAGAGGGGTAGGGAAAATGACGAGGATAAGGCCGGTGGAGAAGTGGGAAGTAGAGGAGGGGGAAGAGACATTAAAGTAAGGAAAGCCCCAGGGATAGATGGCCTGAGGGGTGATATGATGAAGAGGCTGTTGAATGACAATGGTGATTACTTCTGGAAACTATTCAACAGGATGCTGTGGGATGAAGAGTTTTCCCGAAGGATGGAATGTGGCCTGGATGATACTGCTGGAGAAGGCGGGTAGAGAGTCGAAGCGGGCGGGGGACTACAGGCCCATCAGCCTGTTGAGTGGTATGGGTAAATTGATGGAGGGGATGATAAATGATAGGATTGAGGAGGAAGTTGGTAGGAATGGAGGTTTTAAGGTAAACAAGCATGGGTTTTCGAAGGGGAAATCATGCATCTCTGCGCTGGGCAGGGTAATGGGCTTGGTGGAAATGGCTAGGGAGGGCAGTTGGAGGAACAATAAATTGGCCCTTCTCGTGTTCTTCGACGTCGGGAACGCGTTCAACAGTATCAGCAAACGGGCAGTGCTAAGCGCGTTGCTGAGGTTTGGAGTGGGGCATGGGTTGGTTAACCTGGTGAAGGACTACCGGACGGGGCGTGTGATAGTACACTCTAGAGGGAGGAGATATGAGACGGAGGCTGGAGTGCCCCAGGGCTCGGTTCTTGGACCGATGCTCTGGAAGTGTGTGTTTGATGACGATGTGTGTCTGGTATGTACGGCAAAGGGAGAGGCGGAGATAGAAAGAAAGGCGGAGAGAATGTGTAGGAAGATTGTGGAGAAGATAGAGCGGTGCGGACTGGAAGTGGCGGAAGATAAGACGGTGGGGTTGCTAGTGAAGGGACGAAGCAAAACGAGGGAAGTGGGGGTGATGGTGAAGGGAAGGAGAATTCGTATGGAGGGGTCTACTTCTTGACACAAGTGTTCACTGGACATGGGTCGAGAGTAGGGTACCTCCACAAGATTGGGAAAAGAGAGACTGGAGTGTGAGAGATGTGTAGTGTGGAGGATGATGTGGGGCAAGCTGGGTAAAATTACTTTTAAAACACTGTGGATGTAACAGGTGATAAAAGAAACCGAGGATTAAAAATGAAACACGTCTTCCAATGCGCTCTGTCAAAGAATAACTAGACATTTTTATTATGTTCATATCAAAGTATCCGGTAGGTGTTAGTGTAGGACAGTACAATTTTTAGCGATGTTTTGATCTATTTCCTACATTTAGATGCTGGGGAAACGAGGAAGTGCTGAAGAAGTTGGAGAGGAAACTAGGGGAGGCGGTGTATTGGGAGAACATGGTGGATATAATGTTGAGGGGGGATGAGGAATAGATGGAGGTGAGTGGTATAGTAGGGAGCATGATTAGGGGAAGAGAAGGACTTGATATGTCATGAGAGGTAGGAGTGATAGTTAGGGAGAAGACGACGGTGTGAGCGGAGAGTGTGCGATGGACCGCCGCTCGTCTCAAAGTACAAAAATATTTAACTATATCAGAGAGTATCTGAATGGATTATTTCATATTTATTTTAGGTACTTACATAAAAAATAGATGCATAGCACCCCAGAATATCCCACATCTCAAAATTGCCATGTATTGTGTTTTTATGATAGCTCTAAGCAGACTCGGTGTACCAGTTTTATTTTTATCTCTATCTAATTCATCTTTCCAATATTTCTCCAAAGTATCTGTTAGGTTTGTAGATTGGTTTTTATCTAAATTTTCATAAATATCTTCAAGTTCTAAGCGCTTGCTGTTTCCCTTCTTTATTAAAGGTATCAACCATCTGAAAAATCACTAAGAGTTAATCAAATCATAAAGCTACTCGACTGCTACTGTCAACCTGGTCACCAACACATGCCGGCATAGGCTGCTTCTAGGCGAAAATGGGATACCAAGTAAACAAATGGTTTGTGTAAATAGTAAGAAAGGCTAGTAACCTAAGGTAGGAATAAATAAAAACAGGCAGTAGACCCCAAATAAACCTTGAAATTACATCAGGACGGAAAAAGAAAGAGTTTACCGGTTGTAACCCTCCATACCAACCTGAGAAGGAAGCCCAGTACCTCGCTAGACTGACTGCTACACAAACACATGCGAGATGAGCCCGTCCCTCACAGGATGCATCGCTCTAAGCGCAATGCATCTCGGGGAGAACTTCCACCAACCCCCCATCTCACCCGATGGGTCCTCATCGTCGACGTTCGCCTTTTTCCCTAGCCAAATAGCTGCTGGCTAGAGTCTTCTTCTTGGCTGTGTAACCAAGGTGGTTATTTTTGTGTTTTTTGCGCTACCTCTACAAGGGGCGAATCCTTAGCCGACGAACTGCTGCTAAAGACGACCTTATAGAGTGGATTCACTTGTTTTTTCTGTCCTAGTTGAAATCCTGACTTATCTTTTCATGGTTGTGCTGGGCCTTCTCATAGGTGGGTCTTCTTTTCTTGAGATTTCTTACAAGTGACTTTAGGCCATTAGCTAAGCTAATAGACTTGTTACCTGCTCGACAGCTTGGGCGTAGTTGACTCCTGGCTGTTTTCCTTGTCTTCAAGTTGTAGTTGTAGTTAGCCGGGTGTTCTCCCTGGCAGTTTGTGCAGTTGGCTGGCTTGTTATTGGATCTTGACTGCTACGATTCTCGTTCGTCCTTTTATATCTACACTGGCTTGAGAAAAACTGCTCTGTATCGAACCATAGTCGTCTCTAGAACGGTGTTTCTGGGGAGCATCGTTATACGGTATTAAGGACATGCCAGTACGTACTCTTAGGTTAGTGAGCCTTGTGACTGGGGTTAGAAGTCGACTAAGAATTAGAAATAGTTTCCTTTGGGTGTTTAGAAATTGAATAGAAGATGTGGGGGTTGTAAATGTTGATTTTATGTCCCTGATATAAGATAAGTTCCTCTGCAGTATTCGAATTGGCGAAGAATTTTTGTGATAGAAAGTCATGGTGATTCCGAGGGTGGACTTTTTTGGCGAAGAGGCGAAGAGTGGATACAGCTATGGTTGTCAGCAATTCGGCTAGGCTCTGCTGGTTTAGAAGGAAACCACAGAAAATTTGCAACAACGGCAAGTCAAAAATCGACTATTTGTGTATTTGGAAATCAAGGGAGGAGGAGTGTGAAAATGGGCCCGGTGATAGGGAGCTTTTAATCTCCTTCAGGGAAAAAAGGCTTCTGAATGTGGGATCAAGTAAAAGTGTGAAAAATTTAACTAAATAACTTACCCAAAAAACGCCTTCGAAAACCAATTAGCATGTTTTTCGGGGTGTGTGGCACTTAACTCATAGCCTATATTCATTGCAATTATTGTACCTACAGATAAAACTAGCTTCTAACAAATTTTTTTTGTGTACCTTCCAACAATTAACGACAAAAAATTTGCAGCTAATTGCTAAAACACAAGTATATTAAAACAAATTACGCCGATAAGGCTAATGTTTTTTAATGAAGCCTATTTCCTAAACATTTACATAATTAAAACTATCTCTACCCAAAAGTAATAAAATTTAAAATTCAAGGTATTTGTTAGATGAACACATGGAATATACCCCATCCCACTCCAAAAGGGACAGGAAATATTAATTACACATCTATGTAGGATAATCAAGGCTTGTAGAGCTATGCAATACCTATCTAAGGAGTGGCAAAAGGGGAGAGTCATTCATATCGTCCAATCAATCTAGTGTCCTTCCTGGAAAAGACGAATAAATTGATACATTAAAGATAAGGTTTTATCAACAAACCCCCACAACGAGCGACAATACGCGTTTCCTAAAGTCTACAGACTTAGCACTGGAGATCATCATCAACAGGCTATTAACAAAATCCCTAGAGGACAAAGAGAATGCCTTGACAACTTTTGAAGACATTGGGATTGCTTTCAGTAATGCATCTACATTGTCAATTACCAAAGCTCTAGAAAGAAAAGGGGGAAAAGGGGATAAATGACAGTTTGTAAAAAAAACATATCATCTATTGGCGATACCACCGTCACATCTAGAGCAGAAAGTTGTCCTTAAGAAGGGGTGAGGGTTGAGGAAAAACCACAAGCCTCCCAATTTATGGAGGACCTGAGGTCTAGTAATAAGGACAGGTCTAGACAAAGAACTCTAGAATTACAGGAGGGCATACACAATTGATCTGCAAAGGTCGTAGTGGAAAGGCTCTTATAGAAGCACATAAGCTCTATATTTATCTTATTTATGACGTGCGTTACACAACATTTGAGGTAACGCTGAAAAATAAAATACTAACAAACTTAATTATTGTATTGAACGTTACAACAAATATTTTTCTTATTTATCTTTCTTTTGGAAATATGCGTCTTTAGCTGTATTCATCAACTGCAACGTCATCGCTGGACCAGTTTCTAAGACCAATTTATGAAAATGACCATCTTCTATTTGCAATAGTTTATGAGGATGATCGAATTCGACCATGGCTCCGAAGCTCATCACTAGTACTTTGTCTGAATCCATTATAGTATTCAGTCTATGGGCGATGGTAAATACTGTACATTCAGCAAACGTTTCACGAATTGCAGCTTGTATTAAGGAGTCAGTCCTGTAGGAAATACAACAAATTTAATTTTGAGTTAAAGAATTCGTGCGACAAGAAACCTGTGATCCACATTAGCTGTTGCTTCGTCCAATACTAAGATTTTATTGTCTTTTAAAATTGCTCTTGCCAAACATACTAATTGTCTTTGACCCAAGCTGAAATTTGCTCCACCTTCTGCCACTTGGAAGTCCAAAGATTCTACGCTATCCCTTAATTTCACCTGAAAATATACAACTTTCTATATTTTCTATCACAGAGAAAGCTACTAAATCATAAATAAGTTTACACTGACTTGTTCTAAAGCGTTCCAGATCTTGTGGTCATCAAATTCGTGGAAAGGATCCAAATTGTATCGTAAAGTTGCTGAAAATAAAACTGGCTCTTGAGGTATTATCGAGATTTTTTTTCTCAAATCAGTAAGCCCCAAATCTTTGGTATCTACTCCGTCGATTAATATGGAACCTTCCAAAGGAGCCAGATGGAATAAAGCAGAAATTAGAGAAGACTTTCCGGCACCTGTACGTCCTACTATACCGATCTAAAAAATATTATAAATCAAACAAAAAGTGACAGGATTATAAACTAAAAAATTTGAATACCTTTTGTCCAGCATGAACAGAGAAGCTCAAATTTTTCAGTACTGGAGGATCATCTTCTTTATATTTCATAGACAAATTCCTGAATTCAACATGTCCTTTTTGCGGTCCACGTCCTTTCGATATTTTTTCTTAAACACAAAAAGTATTAGCATAATTTGAAGACTAATTATGTCCTAAATACCTTTTGGCGTTTCAAATGGACCTTCGTTATCTATTTTAGTATATCGGAGAACCCTTTCCACAGCTGTTATATTATTTATAACTTCTCCAGTTTGTCTAAGTCCAAATTGAATCCTCCCAGTGATATTCATACACTGAGCAATAGTTAAGCCCACTATACTAGCACGATTGATCACAGAAACTGAGGTGAACATTACACAAGCCATGAAAACTATAACCACCATGTCTATCCAGAAACTAAATGAGCACGAGCAGGCTATTATCAAATACGAGATAGACGTGTGGACGTTCTGCAAAATAAACAATAAAGATAAAGGATAATATGCTACTGCTTTTTGGATCAAATTCCTAATAAATCATAGAAATATTCTTACTTGATGTTGATTGAATTCCTTTATCAATAATTCCTCCGCTTTTGATGCTCTTACGGTAGTGATTCCATTAAGGGTCAAAATGACGTGGGAAAAAACTGGTGAAATTGCTGAAATTTCACCAAAAAAACATGTACACTTTTCATAAATATAAAAAAGCCAAATTATATAGTTTCAAACATCCTACCTATTCCTTCTGTATGTTTCAAGGCCTTAGTAGTAGAGCTGTACCAGACTTTAAATCGTAGAAATACAAATACCAAAAGAACACTTGCTATAGCCATGTATGGGTTCAAAATACTGATAGTAATTATGACACCACATATTGTCAATAAGACCTAAAGAAATGTATACTATTAAATGAAAATTTAACATATTTTATTCTACTGTGTTAACCTGAGTCGCTTCTAGAAGGAGCACGGGTAAAGCCTCATCGATTGCTCCTATATCCTTGGAAAATATATTCAGTATTCTTCCGCTTGGATTTCTGTCGAAAAATCTCATTGGTGCTTTCAATAAAGAATCGAAAACTTTCGAATGGATGGTAGTTGAACTTATCATGCAAGATTTAAAAAATAAAAATGATCGAAGGAAGGTTATAAACAAAAATGTCACCATCAAACCAAGGTAAAAATATTTAGCAAAGTCAGTTTTCAATACTTGTTTACTTTTACCGTTTTTTTGGATATATTCAAAAACGTCGTACCACTTACTAACTTGATTTGTTGTTAGGTTGCTTTTCGTCTTAGCAGCTTCATATTTTTCAAAAGACTGCCGAGTTTCTTCTTGAGAGGTCCTATAAATAATGTTAGTGAGGATAGAAGTCTTAAGTAGATATATACCAAAGTGCTGGCTATGTAAGAGCGAGGATCACATGGCCAGAGACTGTCGGCAGGCCTTCCTTTGTAGGTTATGTGGGGAAAGGAGGCACAAGCTAGGGGAGATAGAATGTAGTAGGGGAAGGAAGGGAGTAGATGAAGACGATGGAAACAGGGAGGAAAAAATGGGACCCTTCAGAGGGGATGAGTCTGGTCAAATAGGAGGAAGGGGAGAGCAGTGCGCGGGAAGAAGGAATATAGGGGATGGATGGAGGGTGTGGCAGATAAATTTAGGGAAATGCAGGATAGCGCATGATGTATTAGATGAAGTGATTTTTAGGAGGGAAGTGGACGTGGTGTTTGGATCTGAGGTAAATGCTAGATATGTGGGAAAGCAGGGATGGATTATGGATGATACAGGAGAGGCAGGAATAAGAGTGGTGGGAGATGGACTGAGGGCGGATGAAGTGAGGAAAGGAAACGGATGGGTGGTGGTGCGAATGGGAGACATGGTGGTGCACAGTATGAATATAAGCCCAAATGTCAGCCTGGAAGAATATGGGAGGAGCATAACAGTTATGGAGGACGATCTGAGGGTGTCAAAAGGGAAAAGCAGGATCATTAGGAGAATGGTGACAGGGGACTTCAATGCTAAGAATTCTGTACGGGGGGGATGGAAGAAAACGGACATCCTGGAGGAAGTGTTGACATGCAACGGGCTGGCGGTGCTGAATGATGGACTACTGCTCACCTTCGTGAGGGGTGACGGGGGTTCGTTATTCATTGATATAACAGCATGTGATGGATGGCTGGGGGAAAGAGTGAGTAGTTGGAGGGTGCTGGAGGATGAGGAAAGCTTGAGCTTACTTAGTTATGTGGAGGCGGATATAAGAAGAGGGAGAAACGAATTATCGGTATAGTGGGGATGGAGGTGGACTAAGGCCGAGGCAGAGAGTATGAGGAAGAAAGAAAGAGAAGAGATAGAAAGGGAACTTGGGCATGATGTAGATGAATTGTACAATGTGATACAGAGCTGTCGAAGAGGGGGAAAGAGGGGCAATAGGCGTGAGCAGAGGGCTAATTACTGGTGGAATGAGGAAAGAGAGGATCAGTGGAGGGAGTGTAAGAAATAACGGAGACGAATGCTGAGGGGAAGAAGAAGGATAGAGGGAAAAAGGGGATACAAAGAGAAGAAGAATTTACTGGAGCGTAGGGTCCAGAGGGAAAAAAGAGGGAAGTGGGAAGAGTTACTGGGGGAATTACCTAGGGGTGTGGTTGGATAGTCAATTATCCTTCAGAACACATATGTTAAGGGCGGCAGAGAAGGGGAAAGTAAGGGCAGCTTGGCTGGGGAAATTGATGTGTAATGTGAAAGGGCCGGGAGAAAGGAAGAGGAGGATAATTGGGAGGACGGCAGAGCAGAGTATGCTGTACGGTGCGGAGGTGTGGGGGAAAGAGCGGGAGCAAATGCGAGGGTTATGCCACTCCTGCGAGTGCAGAGAGGGATATAGCTGAGGGTGGTGCAGGGGTACAGGACAGTAGGTGTACTGGCAGCAGCGGTGCTGGCAAGGACCTACCCATTGGACGTGATGGCTAGAGCCAGGAATAAACGCTGGAGGGGTGCGACCAGAGAGGAAGTACAGGAATGGATGGAGGAGGAAATGGAGAGAAGGTGGGAGGAGTATGAGGGCAAACTAGAAGGAGCGATTGGGAATAGGAGAGATTGGATGGACCGGAAATTCGGGGAGGTGAACTACTTCTTGACCCAGGTGTTCACTGGACATGGGTCGAGAGTAGGGTACCTCCACAAGATTGGAAAAAGAGAGACTGGAGTGTGCGAGAGGTGAAAAGTGGAGGATGATGTAGGACATATGTTTAGATTCTGGAGAAACGAGGAAGTGCTGAAGAAGTTGGAGAGGAAACTAGTGTATTGGGAGAACATGGTGATCATGTTGAGGGGAGTGGAGGAATGGATGGAGATGAGTGGCGTAGTAGAGAGCATGGTTAGGGGGAGAGGACTCGATATGGCATGAGAGGTATGAATGATAGTAGGGAGATGACGACGGTGTGAGCGGAGAGTGTGCGAGGAAGCGCCGCCCGTCTGGAAATATAAGGTAGTATAGGTATAGGGTAGTGATTCCGAGGCGGAGGTAACGGCGAGTTTGAGGGGGGTTTGGTTTGTAGGCATCCCCTTGGGGATGAGTCCAACATTGTTTGGGTCCTGGACCCATTCGAACATGAGTTTCCCATCTCGACTCGAAAAAAAAGTATAGATATACCAAGACTTACCAATATGCTATCCACAAATCAAGAATTGCATTCAAGATTTGAGCAACCAATATTAAAACACCTGCTGAAAGTGTTAAAGAAATTTTGCTCATCTTAAAAAAATAGTCTTTATATGGGGAACTACTCAAGTTGACACAAAGTTCTTGATCAATTTTATTATTTTGGTTAGATTTAGAATAATTTGTTTTGTCCTAGAAAAAATTTTCAATTACTTATAACAATTCCCACTCAAATTCCTAACTGAAACTTACAATTGATAAAGTAGATTTTTCAGTATTAACAATTTCTTCTTCCTCTTTTTTATTCGCATCTCCTGACGATATTAAAATATCCGTAAAACATTTGGTACTATGTGAAAGCTCTTTAAAAGTACCCTGTGCTTCTATCCGTCCCTAAAACATTACAAGAAGAACTATCGATCGGGCCTGAGCTCACCGAAACATTCCTCGACAGCTGGAAAATATATTTCACTTACATTATTGATAACAACGATCAAATCGGCTTTTTCAAGATAATGTAGTTGATGTGTCACTAATATCCTAGTTTTTTCCTTGAGCTGGTGAAAAATGCACTGTTGGAATAAGTGTTTGCCGACGTGAGTATCAACTGCAGATAGAGGATCGTCCAATAAATAAATATCTCCTTTTCGATACACTGATCGAGCTAAATTGATTCTAGCTTGTTGACCACCACTTAGAAGAACTCCCTTTTCACCTAGAATATCAAATAATTAAAGCAGGTAATTGCACAACAGAAATTGCTTGCGATAACTTACCTACTATACTTAAATCTCCTTGAGGAAACTGTTCAAAATCCTTTTCTAGTGCACATACGTTGATGACTTTGTCATACCAATTTTTGTCGTAGTTTTTTCCGAAGAGGATGTTGTTTCTTACAGTGGAAAAGAAGATCCAAGGTTTTTGAGAACAGTACGACACATTCCTTCCAATTTGAATGCTACCAGAGGTATTGGACAATTCTCCTAAAAGAAGCTAAAAATTTTCGTTCCTTCAAGAGAATGAATCTAATATTTTAATACAATTTTACCTGCAGTAAGGAACTTTTACCAGCTCCTACAGGTCCAACGATAGCACACAAACACCCTGCTGGTATCTGCAGGTCAATATCTTTCAAACTAAACCCATTATTATCCCAAGACGCTTCGACTTTTGAAATTGTAACACTATTGGTGTTCAATTCTTTTAAATTGTGTGATTTTTCTTCTAGTTTTAAAAATGTCTGTAATTTATCAACTGTGACTAAAGCTTCTGAAACGATAGTGAGTGCAACCGGGAAAATAATTCCCAGTGAAAATAAAAATACAAAGTAGCATTGGTATACTGGAAATACTATGCCAGCTGTTATGTTGTTACCTGAAAACATATTTGTGTATTTTATGGTTATAAGCAGCTTCCTAATTAGTCATTTACAGCTTACCAAGTGATACGAAGCAGACAATAGTAACGCACAATCCAAATTTATCCAAAAATAGGATATAATTCACATAAATTCCTTTTAAATACAAAGCTTTAGTTAATTCTTTGATTTCCGCATCTCTGGATAATTGTATGAGGCTTCGAAAAGGTTTTTCCCAGGCGAACATTTTAATAACTTTTATACCAGATATCACTTCGTTCATTAATTTTACTCTACCGCCAGTTCTTTTGGCGATTCTTTTACGAAACTTTACTATGAACATTGCAATTATACCTAAAAAGATATTAATAAATATTAATTCCTTAATTGAATTTTAAAATAACACACTTTGTATTGGAACAGTAAATCCAACTGTGGCCACTACTCCTGCTAGTGATGATATCCCGACATTTTGATATAAAATGAAGAAAACTATAACCGTTTGCATAGGTATTGACCAGAACACGTGAATTCGTACAAATACTTGATCTAAACGCTGTACGTCGTTTGACAGTAAATTAACAATTTGACCAATTGATGTTTCGACTAATACTCTTTGGCTTAATTTGGTAATCTAAAAAATAAAAGTATGTTTAGTAATGTCTTACTCGTTAATAGTATACTATCATATGAGCACGCACGTAAGTAGATATTCTAAGGGGGTATTGGCCCAGCGGAAATGCGCATGCCCTGAAAATGTCAAGTGCTACGCCAAATGTCACTTGTCTCGTCAAACGTCACGTGCTACGTCAAACGTCACGTGCAATGTCAAACGTCACTTGCAACGTCAAACGTCACGTGCCACGTCAAACGTAGAGCATGCGCATTTCCGCTGGGCCAGTGCCCCCTTAGGATATCTACTCACGTGGCTCTATTTAACAATGGTATTTAACTAACTGAAAGTTTTAAATCTTCTTGTCAAGTTGGTATCTTGGAGGACTCTAATATGGCACAAAGTTGATATAAGACCCCAATTTTCAGAGTCATTGATCATATTGATTTCTGTTGTAGGTACTGGTTACATTTAGTTCAATTCTGCATCTTAAGGTCCAAACATTGATTTGAAGTATTTGTATTCGACTGATTTCCCTTTTGTCAATTCTGCTTTGATTTTATATAAGGATAAAATGAAATATTACCTTTTTGTAGATTAATGATGATAAAGCAACTCTGACTCTCATTCCGACATTTAGTAGACCAAACGTGGTTAATCGATTGAAAAATATTTGCAGAAAATTAGCAAGAAGTAATGCTACCACGTAGATGTATAGTTCAGTAGTTCTATTCTGGTTATTGTTGGCGAAAGTTGATAATAGTTTACCCAGTATTACTGGTCTGACATGACTGAAAAAACAAATGAAAAGAAAGTCAGATATTGAGTAGAAGTATGAGCTAGAAAAAAGTTATGCTGTTTGTTGACTAACTAGGAATACCACTTATTGCTAATGGAATTTACATGCTATACTGCAAAGAACTTTTGACATAAATCATACGGTCTATATACAATAAAAATTATGATGTCTTCGTAGCCGAGTGGTATAGAGGTATGGCTGCGAAAATTATGAATTGTATGCATAGGGTTCGAGTCCTGGACACGGTGATTATTTTTTTATTTGTTACATTGTGACATTTGTATATGAATAACCTTCAATATAACTCCTATCATTCCGTAAACACACCTTATAGTAAATCAACTTCATAATTGGAAAATGGAAATGGCAATGGAAAATCCTCAGTAGACAAGAGATGAATCTGCTCCACTTACTGAATACTTGAGAGAAGTATTTAATCTTGAAATGAAAAATAATAGAAATATACCAACCACACGAGATATGGTTTCAGTCAATTGCCTACAATCCGAAAAAAGTTTCACTTGCATCGTGGTTTCAGAAAACCACACAATGTTTTTTCCATGTTTAATGCTTCATGGGTCAAATTGAAGAGCAGTGTGAACTGAGCTATTTTAATTTTTTTGTGGCTTAAAAATATTTCTCCAACAAAACTTATACTCACAGAACAAACAAATGCAAAGCACCCCAGAATATCCCAAATCTCAAAATTGCCATGTATTGGGTTTTGATGATAGCCCTGAGCAAACTGGGTGGACCAAATTTATTTTTGTCTCTAGCTAGTTCATCATTCCAATATTTTTCCAAAGTATCTGTTAGGTTTGTAGATTGGTTTTCAGCTAAGTTTTTATAAATATCTGTTAGTTCTAGGCGCTTTTTATTTCCTTTTTTAATTAAAGGTATCAACCATCTAAAAAATCAACATTAATTATTTTACATATATTAATAATACTACATATTTTAATTCTAATTATTCGTTGTGCAGCGAGGGCTGGTACCACCCGAAGTCTAAAATCGTGTTTGCAATAAAAATGCTAGTTTCAATGTCAGATTCTTTCCAATTAACAAACTCCTTTAGATTTTTCAGCTAATAAATCCAAAGCTGCAGCTTTTACTTTGTCAATAAGATGTTGTGGTGTATTTTCAATTGCTGTATCCATATCGATTGTGTTTTTATTTATTTTAGTTGCAAGAATATAGTATCTGTCAGTTCAGTTAAAATGACAGATATCGGGATCGAAAGTGAAGTTGCAACTTCATTGTGAGGACAGGAAATGATCGATTCCTGTCCGACAACAGTCTGACTAATTACGGTTGTCTCGACAGGCGTTGAAACTCGCATTTTCAATGCAGGTTGTATGAAAAATATTTTTAAATGAAAATTTGCAAAATATCTTACCCAAACATCGCCCTCGAAAACCAATTAGCATTATTTTGGGGGTGTTCGACACTTAACTCATATCCTATATCCATTGCAATTACTTCTAACAAAGCTTTGTGTGTTTTTGTGAACAAATCATTAAAGTTTTCCAGCTAATTGCTAAAAATAATGAAATAAACATAAACGCCGATAAGACTAATTATTTTAACGACGTATTTTTAAAATTTAAACTATCTTTACCCAAATTCAACCAACTTTGTAAGTATTTAAGTAAAAAGTATTACTTTTTAAAATTGAGTAGATGAGGCTTTTACTTGATGAAATACAACAATTTAATTTGCTTAAATCTCCATTATAATTTGGACAAACTTTCAATTTAAAATTAGAGACGCGTTTCGCTGCACAGTAGCTTTATCAAACTAGCGAAGGCATAATGAAATTTTTTTAATTTATACAGTACATTAATACGGAATTCTAAGGATATTGAAAAAGTTCACCTGGAAATTAATTCACAACCATCACAACTGAATTTTCTTCTAGGTAAATAGGTTTAATAAAGAAGAATGATTGATATCTATTTGGTCGTTAAGAATATTACCTGAATACTTGTTTTTATTTATCTTAAGGGCTTCTAAAAGATTTAATCCAAAGGATTTGGTTCTACATGCAAAATTTCAAAATTTGAGTCGAAAGTGTATTGGTTTGTTAATAAATGATTTGAATAGTTAGAATCTAATTTGTTGTTGTCATAGCTACGTTTGTGTTCTGAAATTCTAGTTTTTCTTAACGACCAAATAGATATCAATCATTCTTCTTTATTAAACCTATTTACCTAGAAGAAAATTCAGTTGTGATGGTTGTGAATAAATTTCCAGGTCAACTTTTTCAATAACTTTGTTAATGTTCGTAGAATTCCGTATTTAGGCACTTTTTGTACTTTATTGCCATTTAAACATGTTATAATACTTTTGTCAATATCCTTAGAATGCCGTATTAATACACTGTATAAATTAAAAAGTTTTCATTATATCTCCACTAGTATGATAAAGCTACTGTGTAGCGAAACGCGTCACCAATTTTAAATTGAACGTTAGTTCAAATTATAATGGATATTTAAGCAAATTAAATTGTTTTATTTCATCATTTAGTATTACTTTTCACTGCTTTAATAGTATCGACTATAAAAAATAAAATACTGACAAGCTAATTTTTTTATTGATCGTTACAACAAACATAGTTTTTCTTATTTATCTTTTTTCTGGAAATATGCGTCTTTTGCTGTATTCATCAGTTGCAACGTCATCGCTGCACCAGTTTCTAAGACCATTTTATAAAAATGTCCATCTTCTATTTGCAAAAGTTTATGAGGATGATCGAATTCAACCATGGCTCCGAAACTCATCACCAGTACTTTGTCTGAATCCATTATAGTATTCAGCCTATGGGCGATGGTAAAAACTGTACAGTCCGCGAAAGTTTCACGAATTGCAGCTTGTATTAAGGAGTCAGTTCTGTAGGAAATAAAACAAATTTAATTTTGAGATAAAGAATTCGTGCGACAAGATACCTATGATCCACATTGGCTGTTGCTTCGTCCAATACTAAGATCTTATTGTTTTTTAAAATTGCTCTTGCCAAACATACTAATTGTCTTTGACCCAAGCTGAAATTTGATCCACCTTCTGCCACTTGGAAGTCCAAAGATTTTACGCTATCCCTTAATTTCACCTGAAAATATACAACTTTCTATATTTTCTATCAAAGAAAAAGCTACTGAATCATAAATAAGTTTACACTGACTTGTTCTAAGGCGTTCCAGATCTTGTGGTCATCAAATTCGTGGAAAGGATCCAAATTGTATCGTAAAGTTGCTGAAAATAAAACTGGCTCTTGAGGTATTATCGAGATTTTTTTTCTCAAATCAGTAAGCCCCAAATCTTTGGTATCTACTCCGTCGATTAATATGGAACCTTCCAAAGGAGCCAGATGGAATAAAGCAGAAATTAGAGAAGACTTTCCGGCACCTGTACGTCCTACTATTCCGATCTAAAAAATATTATAAATCCAACAAAAAGTAACTGGATTATAAAGTAAAAGATTTGAATACCTTCTGTCCAGCACTAACAGAGAAGCTCAAATTTTTCAGTACTGGAGGATCATCTTCAATATATTTCATAGACAAATTCCTAAATTCAACATGTCCGTCTTGCGGCCAAAGTCCTTTTGGTATTTTTTCTTAAAGATAAAAAGTATTAACATAATTTGAAGAGTAATTATGTCCTAAATACCTTTTGGCGTTTCAAATGGACCTTCATTATCTATTTTAGTATATTGAAGAACCCTTTCCACACTTGTTAATTGATTAATAACCTCTGCACTTTGTCTTGTACCAAACTGTAACATGCCAGTTAATACCAAACATTGTGAAATAGCCAATCCAGCTAAACTACCATTAACATTAGAATCTAAAAATTAGTAAATCTTAACACCTGTCCTTAACCTATCTATAAATTATACTCACATGTATGTAATATTACAAAAAATACTATGATGCAAGTTAGGAATATCACAGACAATAAATCAAGCCATAATCCAAAGGAATTCATGCATCCTATGGTCAAATACCAAGCAGCTGTGTGTACATCCTGAAAAAAAAATCCTGGACTTACGTATTCATGAATAACAAACGAAAAAACTTACTTGATGATCGTCAAATTCATCTTTTAAAATACCTTCAGTCTTCGAAGCTCTTATGGTAACAATACCATTAAGTGTGGAATTCATATGTGAAAATACCGGAGATTTAGCTAAAATTAGGATTAGAATTAGGATCGTTAGCAGCTGGTAGTAGATGATACTTACTGATTCCTTCCAAATGTTTGAGAACTTTTGCTGTTGAAAGATACCAAGATCTGAATTGTACGAACAAAGCCCCCAGAATTACTATTAAAATTATCATGTATGGACTGGAAATGCCAATATTCACTAATATACCAGCTAGAACTAGTGAAATCTGAAATAAAAAATTAAATAAATATAACTAAAGTTCAATATGAAAATGGTAGGCAGTACTGTTTCTTCGCAGATGGAACCAAAAGTAGTCCAAAAAATACTGCTGCACGTTGTTGTACACCTCGGTGGATTCAAACTAAACATCAGACGTACTCTGGAGCCACGTGCCAAAGCAGGAACACAGCAAACTCCTGGTCAAGACACCCTCGTAGACGCTGACTAACAACATATTAAAACAGAGCAGGGACCAGATAAGGAGAGTGATGGAATTACTCACCGGTCACTCGCACTTACCGGCGGTTGGCAAACCCAAATTGACAAAGCCAGTGACTGTAAAAATAACGTCTACATATTTAGTTTAGTCGCACAATGTTCACAGAAGAGGACGATCCCGCTATAGATTTATCAAATTCATAACTTTCTCTTTCGTCCACTCCATTTGAAAGCACGTACTAATTGGTGGACTGTCTGAATCACAACTGAAGCCACGAGAGGCCAGAGTGGTTGGCACGTCCTCACTATCCGTTCTCATTGGCTTCCTTTGAATGAGACTGATTTTCATTGGGACTAGGCTGGCTTATTGACACGTGCCAACAGTCGCGTCTTCATCGAACTGGCTTTGCCAACTGGCCAAACAACGCGCCTTAAGGAAGCACATGCATACAATTGGCATATACAGGTTGTTTCACGACGAACTCACACTATCTATATACTGGAGACTAATTACACCATTTCTATAAAAATTGGCAGAGATGGAGAACAAGTTATAGCGAATTTATGGAAAATATTTTGACATACATGTAATTTTCGGTTATACCGAAAGTAAACAACAAATTTGTTATTTTAAATGTATATTATTGACTTTTCGGATTCTACATTAAATTTTAACGTCATGTAACAAGTCTGTCGACCTGTTTCGATTTTACAGAATAAATCCTTTTAATTAGCGCTCGTCGTCACTAGCCAATTCCAATTATAGTTCTGTGATCCCAAACTCTTCAACCCTGACCACCATAAGACAACTGACGTCTGCCAACGGACGCTTCCATTTTTTCCAACGCCACGTGAAACACCCCTTTCCGTTATCGACCGTCTACGGGGAAAGATCATCTTTCGCTATCTTTCATCTCTTAAGAACCTATCTTATGAATTTTGCTTTGGTAAGTTCAAAATCATAATTTATAATTAATAATTTATAATTTTCGTATGCATTCTTTATTTTTTTACAGAGATAAACGAAATTAAATTCAACACGTGGTCATAAACTGTTCTTTTATACTAATATGGTAGTTTTAAACCAAATATTCTTTTACTTTTATACAAACATTTTCAAGCTTTTTCAGTTGCGAAATGACTCTTTTAATTATAAAATAACATTTTTATAATCTGTTAATAAAATATTCCTTCGTAACGCCAGTGCCGGTTTCATATATTTCCTAAGCACGATATTTTTTCGTATAACTAAATAAATAACTTTTTGCTATCATTAGTTTCTTTCGGATCATTAGTATATTTTTTTTATTCAGCCGATAATTGCTATTTTTACTGTTTTAACATGGGACATATAATGTTGGAAAGCTTTCAGTAAATTAAATCAATTTTTTTGACTTTCAAATAACTGCCTTCCTTTTCTTTAACCTGAAAAGCTGACCAACATAATGTGCCATTACATTCAAGTTCCTATAAATCCCTGATCCACCTGTACTTCTAGGTAAGCACAGCCCCAAGAATATAACCCAAGGATATAACCCAAGGATATAACCCAAGGATATAACCCAAGGATATAACCCAAGGATATAACCCAAGGATATAACCCAAGGATATAACCCAAGGATATAACCCAAGGATATAACCCAAGGATATAACCCAAGGATATAACCCAAGGATATAACCCGAGAATAAGCCCTAGCCAAGGATAGAACCCAAGGATATAACCCAAGAATATAACCCAAGGATATAACCCGAGGATACAACCCCAAGGATATAAGCCCTAGCCAAGGATAGAACCCCAGAATACAGCCCTAGATCAAAATACCGCCCTAGAACAGAACACATCAGTTCAGATCAATACCTGCCTACCTACTTCAGGAAACCACTCCATATAAGCTAAGTACCTATAAAAGTACAAATTCCAGTGTTCATTTCCTGTGGCAGAATAAATTTGTGTTAATTCTATTTCTATTTTTTTTCTAAATCCTCAACTATAAAAGTTGAGGGAGATATCGCCCGGGGTAATTTTTAGTAAAGTTTTTATTATTAACTTTTATTTAAATTTTACAAGGCGTTTCTATCTTTTCCGCCTTGGTTTTCTTAGTTCTTTTTATCGTCAAAAAGGTAGTGGCGCCCTCAATTTTTACAACCCTTCTGTTATCCTTGTGTGACATAAACTTGGGGTCGAATCACCATTGAGAGGAGTCTCTAGCCGGAGCCCTTCATGCTGGTGCCCTGTGAGGTTACAGTCATTTACCGTTACAGTCATTTTGTGCTATATATAAAATTTATACTTATCGAAATATTCATTTTTTATAAAAAATTGACAGGTGCAGACCTTCATATTGAAAATTCTGTGTGAAAATCCCCAATACCAACTAAAAAACATCTTGTCTGTTGATTAGTAGGATCTAAATCTAGCAAAATATTTTCGCTTCTTTATTTACCTCTTCTCTTGCTGTAAATACTTACTTGAACAGTATCCAACAATATCCTCGGCAATATTTCGTCGACAGCTCCCATATCCTTAGCGAATCTATTAAGAATCCTCCCGCTGGGGTTAGTATCAAAAAATCTCATCGGTGCTTGTAATAATCTATGGAATATCTTCGAATGTAGATTTACAGAAGCCATCATACAACTTTTGAAAAACAAAAATGATCTCACCAAAGTAAGTACTATAGCTGAAACCAGTAGACCACCGTAGATGTACATTGCGGAGTTGGCTTTCACAAGTGTAAAAGTCTCTTCTGTGGTTTCTATAGTTTCAAAAATATCAAAATTTATGTTACGTAGAGATGGAGTTACGTTGTATACATAATTTTGTGGGGATTCTAAAGTATCCGTATTATTTAAAGGAATAAGTTGTAAATTTCTAAAGTTGAGCGGTATTGTTTGCCGTATTTCTTCATGAGAAGTCCTAAAATTGTTCATTAAATAACATTAATTAGATTAGTTAAGTTGAACTTACCAAACTGTCAACCAAAGATCAACCATAGCGCAAAGACTCTGTGCTAAAATAAGTAAAACAACAAGAATTGCTAGCATGAATATACTTTTAGCAGCTAGAAGATATTGTTTAAACGGTTTGATATTTGGATCGCTTCCCGATTCTTCTTCCTCGATTTGATCGTTCATAAAATCTGATAGATCGCTCTAAAAAATTATATCATACATACCAATCCTGATTATTATTATTATTAATTTTTATTACTTACACTAGCGTTAGATATCCTTGAAATTCTTCTTGATGATAATTGTCTGGAAAGTTTTCGTGAAGCTGTGATTTTACCTTCAGTATCAGTTGAAACTTCTTGTTTTTCTATTGTTTCATCGTCAGATTCCATAATTTTTGTGAAATCTAATTTTAAGCTGGTGAGTTCATCGTATGTTCCTTGGGCTTCAATTTTCCCCTGGAAACAAATGAAAAACATTCTTATTTGAAGACAAGCAAGAACAAGATAAGTGTGGGACAATTAATGGAAGGCTGTCTCTAATGATGGATGCACCTGAGCTTTTTAAAATCACTCTCACTTCTGTAGCTTTAGCCCAAAAAACATTTCCTGATTGCTAGAAGTTTAGAATTACTTCTACTGAGTAGAGCACAAAATGCGGAAGGAGCAAATAAAGTATTTTGACATAAATTAAACATACAGTAGCAGACAAAATAAAGAAAGAAACTAAAAGTGGATGGTTTGTTATAGAGAAATAATGACCCTTAGTCCTGATACTTACGTTGTTAATGAAAATTATCAAATTAGCTTTTTTTAAATACTGCAACTGATGTGTAACCAAAATTCTAGTTTTCCCATGCAAATGTGTATGAATACACTGATCGAACAAATGCTTTCCAACATGAGTGTCAACAGCCGATAGAGGATCGTCCAATAAATAAATATCTGTTTTTCTATAAATTGCTCTAGCTAGATTGATCCTAGCTCTTTGACCACCGCTAAGAGATACTCCTTTCTCGCCTAAAATTATTATTTAAATAGTATTGGATAGCATAACAGTTTTACCTTTCTTTTACCTACTATAGTTCTGTCCCCTTGAGGAAATTGTTCAAAATCTCGTTCTAGGGCGCAAACTTTCACAACTTTCTCATACCAAGATTTTTCATAATTGTTTCCAAACAATATGTTGTTACGTACAGTGGATTGGAAAAGCCATGGCTCTTGGGAACAGTAAGATATTTCCCCACCCATTTGAACTCTACCAGTATTTGCAGGCAACTCTCCCAGGATAAGCTGAAAACATGTTCTCTTAACTACATTTAAGATCTCCTAAACTAGAGTCACGTATTGACTGAAGTGCTTCATCCAATTATTGAATCTAGACCCAAACTATTACCTGTAATAACGAACTTTTTCCTGCTCCTACCGGACCGATAATAGCGCAAAGGATTCCTGGAGGTATCTCAAGATTAACATCACTTAGAGTTCGTCCTGGTTCAGTCCAAGACGCGTTCACTTTCGACAATATTATCCCTTTTTGATCCATCTTGTCTACTTCAGTATCGCCTTTTTCTTCCATTACAAGAAATGTCTGTAATCTTTGAACAGAAACCCAAGCTTCTGATCCGATTGCAATTGCCATAGGGAACTGGAAAGCCAGTGTCAATTGAAGAATGTTAAATGATTGAGCCAATGAAAATACTTTATCCGCAGTTATGTCATTACCTAAAATAAAAAGAGAAAATATTAACAACAAAAAGAACTATAATTTATTTGTAAGCTTTGAGTTCATGCTTCTCTATCCTTGATAGTTCAAGTCAAAAGCTATATAATAATTTAAAACTGCACTTGCCAAGTAGAACGTAGCAGACAATGCTACAGCATAGAGCTGTTCGGTCCATGAATACTCCACAACTAACGAATATCGATCTTAAGTATGAAACGAAAGTGATGGCTTTGATTTCTGTGTCTCTCGCTATTTTAACGAGCTTTTCGAAAGGTTTTTCCCAAGCATACATTTTAATTACTTGTACTCCTGAAATAATCTCACTCATTAACTTTACTCTGTTGTCAGTCTTTTTAGAAATATCGAATCTCCGTTTGCCGGCGATCTTGGCAATAGAACCTAAAATAGAAACAAACTTTAAATTTAAATAATTCTCAGAGCTCAAATACAATTCAAAAGGTTCAATAAACTTAAAGTCAAACCACAAAATCTATAATTAACCCCTGAACAACTAGATTAGATTAAGACCATTGTCACCAATGAGAAATTCCCAGAGACAGTTATGAATGACCTACAATGAACACTACGAATTAAAGAGTAAATATCTGGAAGTGACTGGGGGAATACGACCCAAGGTGGTTCACTGGGTTTACCCAACGATCACCTCTGGAACGATAGTCTGGTGGAAGAGGACAGAAGTGTCTTCTGCAGTGAATATATGCATCAATGGAAGCCCTTATTGGCCTTTTTCCTTTGGAATTTTTTAGGAAGATCCTGCAATTCATATACTCCCTTGTTGGTGTTAAATCATACATTTTATGGTCTCACTTTAAGTTTTATTGAACCTCATTGAACTTAAATAGTTATAATTAGGGTAAGTATTCACCTTGCATGGGTATAGATACAATCAACATGATCGTGAGACCTGCTAAAGCCGATAACCCAATCTGCTGCCACATAATGTACAAAATAAGAGCAGCTTGAAAAGGCATCATCCACAAGACGTGTAGAAAAAGGAAAGCAAAATCGAAACGACTAACATCGTTTGACAGCAAATTGACGACTTGACCTGCTGCTGTTAGACCCAAAGATTTGTGGTTTAGTCTTGAAATCTAATAATAATAATATTGATTGAATTAAAAATACTTAGCATTTCCAAAGGAATTACCTTTCTGTAGATTAGCGACGAAGTTGCTACCCGAACTCTCATACCCACAGATTGAAATTCTAAATTGAGATGATGAGTGAAGAATATATAAAGCACTGAAACTGCTATAAGTGCAGCACTGTGTATATACAGTGCATATCCAGTATCGTTACCCTTATCGTTAAATACTAATAATAGTTGTGCAAGAAAATATGGTTTTAAGGACCTGAAAGTGGTTGAAAAAGTGTTTCACTACAAATTATTCTTTGGAATCTCAAGTGACTCACATGAAAACGATGTTTGCAAAACCATAAAATAATCCGTATATTGTGTATTCTACAAAGAAGGTCTTAATTATTGCTAATAAAAAACTTGGTTTTTTGGATTTGGTTTTAGCTTTGAGCAATTCATTCTGCCAATGTTTATCCAGTTTGTCCGCTAGCTCTTTAGATCTGTCTTTGTCTAAGGGTTTGTATAAATCTCCTAATTCTAAATCTTTTTTTCGCCCTTTCTTGATTAATCCTATCAACCATCTGAAAACAAAATTCATTATTATCCTTCATTTATTTCTGGAGAACTGAAATTTAGATTAGATCACAAGGTGGTCGATTGTCTTTTGAGTATACCCTACATCTTTATTTTAGTCAAAAAGATGTAGACTTCTTCCATTTTGGAGCTAGGTCTGTAGCTTGATGAACCTCTAAGTAGACCTGTTCCAGGCGTTGGAGCACAATTACCCTGCAATTGCATCTCATCTCTTCATCAGATCAACATCATCGCAGATTCTGCTTTTTCCACTGTCCCCTTTGCTCATTCCACAGAGATTATCTGTGAATTTTTTAATGTACACGAGTGATCTCATATTCTTAGATGAAGCACGTGTTACTTTAGTAGACCATTATTTGTGATGTTCAGTTTTACGAGAGCGAAGAGGAAATGATGTATTGAAACACCTGATAATTTAGAGTCAATATCTGTTTCGATATAGTGGACTGTATTAAATCAAATCACTCGCTGGTTTAACTAACATTTAATGTATAACTACTAAAAATGTGTAAATGAACATAATATACTTAACATTTAGCGAAAACAAAACAAGTGTGGCTTTGCCGACAAACTAATAATCTCTGTTTGTTTCAATTTGCACTTCAAGCGTTGCCAGACTTCGCCGTTGTTCCGACATCTGACGACATAAATTTCTCCAATATCTTCAGAAAGATCAATCCAATCAGTTAACAGTTGCTAAACATAAGTTATGAAAGTTGGCAAAGTTTTGTTGAAAGTAAGCAGAAGGTCGTAATAACCTTTTTGTCTGTTTATGTCCTGGAGTTCTTCACAGGCTCCTTATTTCAAGAGATAATCAGCAATCTTATTTCCGATCCTTCGTTTATGCTCTGGCACCCATATAGTCCAGGAGTCAGTGACAGATTTTCATTACCAAGTCCCTCCCAATCGAAAATTCGTGAAATTCATTAGGGACTTATACTATGAATACTCGCGACCGTCAGCTCTGCGACTCCGTGGGTGGTATGTTGAAGGAAAAACAAAGTCAGCAGACCATAACATGGTGGATTATACGTCAGCTGGCTGCTTGAATATGAAAAACAAATTTATATTTTCAATGATTTCCTCTCAACTGGTGATCGTTTATATGCTACTATGAATGAAAATTAATGTCAGCTTGCTGTATTTCAGTGGAAAGTTTGTCAGCTGGTACCTTGTAACCCAGCAGCATCTATCACCTACTGAATCTTATCAGCTGACGACTTTTCCCTTGACTTACAGCTAGCTGATTTCTTTCATTATTTACTATATCATGTTAACAACACTCTTATGAATTTTCGCCCGGGAGGAAATAATGTTTCTTAAGTTATGCTTCCTTTCTATATTGCAGCTAGATTGTGGATTGAAATTAGGGATGTTAAAAAATAATCGATTTTTATATAAATCGATTATTATTTTCTTATAATCGGTTTTTAGTTATCGATTTTTTTAGTAATATTAATCGATTTTTAGTAAATCGATTTTATAAATTACGTGTTTAAATCGATTTTCGGAAACGGCTCGTATTATTTATTGATTATTTTTCACAAATTTGACAACTTTTGACGATTATTTTGACCATTTCTCAAAATTTTGACAATTATCTACCATTTTTCAAAATTTCAACAATTATTGACCATTTTTCAAAATTCTAACAATTATTGACCATTTTTGACAATTATTGACTGTTTTTAAAAATTAATGACCATTTTTCCAAATTTTTGATAATTTTTGACCATTTCTCAAAATGATGACAATTTTTAACCATTTTTGACAGTTTTTGACAATAATTGTCCATTTTTAACAGTTTTTAGAAATAATTGACAATTTTTAACCATTTTTGATAGTTTTTGACCATTTTTGACAATTTTTCGAAATTTTAGACCATTTTTCAAAATTATTGACCATTTTTGATAATTATTGACAATTATGGACCATTTTTCCAAAATTTTGACAATTTTTCACAATAATTGTCCATTTTTGACTATTTTTGATAGTTTTTGACAATTATTGGTCATTTTTGACAATTTTTAACAATAATTTTCCATTTTTGATAGTTTTTGTCAATTATTGGCCATTTTTGACAATTTTTGACCATTTTTCAAACTCTTCGACAATTGACCATTTTTAACAGTTCTTGATCATTTTTCAAATTATTTTTAAAGTTTTTGACGATTATCGACCATTTTTGAAAATTTTTGACCATTTTTCAAATTTTTTTTAATTATTTTTGACAGTTATCGACCATTTTTCAAAATTTTAACAATTATTGATAATTGTTGACAATTTTTGACAATTTTTGACAATTTTTGACAGTTTTTGACAATTATTGACCATTTCTCAAAATTCTGACAATTTTTGACAATTATTAACCATTTTGATTGTTTTTCAAAATTAGTGACCATTTTTCCAAATTTTTGATAATTTTTGACCATTTTTCAAAAATGACAACTTTTAACCATTTTTGACAGTTTTGGACAATAATTGTCCTTTTTTAACAGTTTTGACCAATAATTGACAATTTTTTACCATTTTTGATAGTTTTTGACCATTTTTGACAATTTTTCAAAATTTTAGACCATTTTTCAAAATTATTGACCATTTTTGATAATTATTGACAATTGTTGACAATTATGGACAATTTTTCCAAATTTTTGACAATTATTGACCGCATTTGAAAATTTTTGACAATTTTTCAAAAACTTTAACAATTTTTGACAATAATTGTCCATTTTTGATAGTTTTTGACAATTATTGGCCATTTTTGACAATTTTTCAAAATTATTGACCATTTTTGATAGTTTTTGACAATTATCGACCATTTTTCAAAATTTTAACAATTTTTGAACAATTTTGACAATAATTGTCCATTTTTGATAGTTTTTGACAATTATTGAAAATTTTTGACCATTTTTCAGAATGTTTTAAAAATTTTTGACAATTATCGACCATTTTTGACAATTAGTGACCATTTTTCAAAATTTTTTAAAAGTTTTTGACAATTATCGACGATTTTTGACAATTAGTGAATATTTTTGACAATTTTTGAAAAATTTTGACCCTTTTAAAAATTTTTTAAAAAATGTTTGACAATTATCGACCATTTTTCAAAATTTTAAAAATTATTGACAATGATTGACCATTTTTGACAAAAATTCTCCATTTTTAACAGTTTTTGACAGTAGATGAAAATTTTTGACAATAATTGAAAATTTTTGACAATTATTGATCATTTTTCACCACATTTCAAAATTTTTGAGAATTTTCATATAATTTTATTTGATTTTTAATCTGATAAATTGTTAATTAATGAATCTCTTAGGTTTATTACCGGAATATGAAAAGCATGTACTTTTTAAAATAATACAAAGAAAATTCGATTTTTTCGTAGAAATCGATTTACTTTTTATTAAAATCGATTTTTGAGAAATCGATTAATTTTGAATAAAGAAAAATCGATTTTTATTTAATCGATTCTTTCCCATTAATCTCACATCCCTACTTTGTTTCAATTTGCAAAAAGGGTGCACTTCAAGCGTTGCCAGACTTCACCGTTGTTCCGACATCTGACGACACGAATTTCTTGGTCAGCGTAGGGAGGCATATATAGAGGCAATAGAAAAGTTACTTAGTTGTGTCTAGCCAGCTACTTCAGAGATTGTTAACAAGAACAACAATAGAAGAAAACTAAGCCACATCTTTCTGATCCTAGTAGCCTACTTTCTACCTTTACTAATTGTATATTCGATCTACCGTATACTTTATAATTTATTTAAACGTTTGAAGGCGTAATTTTAATCTTCCTCTGACCAATCTGTATAAAACTATTATTTTTTTGAAACATACCCCAATATCTCTGTATATCTTATCGTTAGTTTGATGTGCATTTAAGTCTTAGGCAAATGCGGATTATATTTTATATTCCTAAGCTATATAAATAAACGAAAGCTTTATTGTGTGTATTTTTATGAATTTTGCAACGAAACTAATTATGATGTCGCAATAGTTATTTTACAAAAAAATATATTTTGCTTCAATAAAAAATCCAGAAAACCACAAATTCGTATTTTCCAAAAACCCATAACAGAAAGCATAATTTTTCATATTAACTGTCCATTGATTACGTAAGGGGATATTTTGGTCATTTTTGACTTCCTTCTCTACCCCCATGTAGATTAGATTTTTCGCACTCCTCCTATCCCTTTCTACGTGAAATTTTATCTGGCCTCAGAAAAGGATCAATTCCACTAAAACTCATAATCGATGGCTGTCTTTCTCTCATTAAATTATTATTAGATTTCGAGTCGTGGTTCGATGTCCCCCTACACTGTATGACAAGTGAAATCGTATGGCACCGTTTCACATGGCACCTTAAGAACTATAGACTAAAAAAGTGGTAAGAAATGAGTGCCCTGTACGTTTTCCAATGATTTCAATATGCACAGCTTTCCCGTAGATTTCAGAGTTGTTTTCCCCAACACATAGCTCTCAAATATCTGTAATTCGATGCATATTTTCACTTCCTCCCCCTCGAGAGACCCTTAGTATATTAAAAAAACTCACCCGAAAAGTAACTTTGAGAATAAGTTCGACTTATTTCTTGGGTTTTCGAATTTCAAAGAGTATCCTATATCCATGTTTAATTAATACATAAAACTAAGAACGTTTAAAATAAAATAAAAAAATTGCGGGGAATTATTACGAAAATTTAAAACAATGGAATGATTGTTGAAAAAGTGTTACACAATAATTTATACTTGGGAACCATTTAGATAGTGTAATCACTATTTTCATAAGCTTTAAGTTATGCAAATAGAAAAAAATGTTTTAATATTTTATCAATGTCAAATTATATTACAGTTAAATCTTTGTTTAAATAATTAATGATTCTCGTTTAGGAACGAAACTTTGTTCTACTAAATTAAAAACCTTTTTATAAAATATAAAACATCCACTTGACATATCTTACATTTGTATCTTTTGGTTCACTTAAAATCGGTGGTAAAAATAATTAATTGTTTTGTATATTACTATAGTTAAGAAATTTCTGAAGAGCTGGCAACATGCTAAAGCAAGCGAAGAACTGAAGCAACCCAAGTAAGTCAGTCAGATATTCATGCGGTCCACTGTGTCGTTAAAATGATTTACAGCATTAGATACACTCGCTAGTGGCGCCGTGATTTGTGTATTAATAGAAGTTACTACAATCTTAATGATAATGAGTAAGGCAGAGATGGATAGGGTGAAATTGTTAAGAAAATCACTGTCATATGAAAAAAAAAATCTCAATTTTGTTTATTTTCATAGGTTAGTTTAGCTATGTTTTTCAGCTCTGCGGACATTGTCAATCCCGTTTCTAATACCAAGTTGTGAAAATATCCGTCTGGATTTTGTAGAAGTTTTTGTGGATGATCGAATTCAACCATATTTCCAAAACTCATTACAAGAACTCTATCTGAATCCATGATGGTGTTCAATCTATGAGCGATCGTTAATACTGTACAGTCTTTGAATATGTTGCGGATTGTTGTTTGAATTAAAGCATCAGTTCTGAAAAAAAAAGGGTCTTGAAAGTAATATCCAAATAGATTTTCCAAATAAATTATTAAAATCTAAATGCATTGTTACTTGTGATCCACATTCGCCGTAGCTTCGTCCAATATCAAAATTTTATTGTTTTTCAAAATAGCTCTTGCTAAACACACTAATTGTCTTTGACCCAAACTAAAATTCCCTCCTCCTTCTGTCACCAGAATGTCCAGTGATTCAATACTATCCTTTAGTTCCACCTAAAAAAAACATAAAAATATTGACACTAATATAGATAAGCAGTTATATTTACCACAATGCCATTTCGTTTAGTGTCTAATCTAAATACAAAATAAGCTGATAGTCAAAATAGTTTTTTAAAATGACGATAACGATTTTACACCAGTATGAAATAAATTGAAATGCTAACCAAAATGATCAAACAAAATATCTGTAAAAATGTTTTCTGTTGTTCTGAATGTTCTATGAATACTGCATGGAGGATCTGAAACAAGATGTTTCACCAATTACAGTAATAAATGTTGAAGAGTATCAAGAGATAAATGCTAGACAAAACTGCAACCCTAATCTTAGTTTAAGTTGGGTCAGGATTGAGGTGAGTGGGTCTATCAGCTCTGCTGCTTCATCATACCCCAGACAAATACGGCACGACTGATCTTCCGTCAGTCCAAGTCTTACCATGTTTGCCATAGTCTAACACTTGATAGGAGACGTTCTTCGAAGGAATCCTGGTAACCCTTTTTTGCAAGGTAGTCTACCTTTCATTGCCAACTACATCTGAATGTTCAGGGATCCAGACCAGAAAGACTTTATTGACTCTTCCTATCAGGAAGAGTTATACGATTGTAAATTTAAAATAAGTTAGCATCTACCTGTTCTAGAGTATCCCAGATTTTATCATCATCAAATTCATTGAAAGGGTCTAAATTATATCGTATCGTATCTGAAAACAATAGTGGTTCTTGAGGTATTATAGATATTTTCTTTCTGAGATCAGTGAGCCCTAGCTGTTTGGTATCAACTCCATCTATGAAAATTGATCCTTCTAAAGGAGTTAGACGAAACAATGCTGATATTAGAGATGATTTTCCTGCACCTGTTCGACCAACTATTCCAATCTGAAACATACATAATAGGTTAGATGGTGTAATTCGAAGGGGTGGGGGTGTAGTTTACCTTTTCGCCTGGTTTTAGAACAAAATTCAAGCATTTTAGAACAGGAGCTCCTGCTTCAACGTAACTCATAGACAAATTTTTAAACTGAATTAGGCCTCTTTTAGGCCAAGTTCCTTTAGGATTATTTCCTAGAACAAACAATGAAGTAAACTGTCATATCATGTGATCTAATAAGAGGATATTTTCGAAAAATGAGTGTACCTTTTAGTGTTTCAAATGGTCCTTCATTGTCTAAGCTGGTATAATGGAGGACTCTTTCAATACTGGTTGAATAATTGACAGCTTCAGCTGCTTGTCTCATACCGTACTGCAGCATACCAGTGAGAATCATGCATTGGGAAATTCCCAAGCCAACTACGCTACCATTTACTCGAGAAACTTAAAAAATAAGTTTAATGGAGAAAATTTTTGACGTTTGAGTAATCTAGTAAATAACCTGCTCCACAAAAGTTGACAAATATCGGATTTATGTTTTAATGGGCCTACATAATTGTTAGTGCTTGATGGAAAGATGACTGCGCATATTTACGTACAACAAGGTATTTATTAATATTATACGTTTGTTTGATGCTGCTATTGGACTAAATATTGGACGAATAGTCGAAGACACTTTGAACTTTCAATTTTTAATCTCCTCTTTCGGGTACCCCTGTATACAGTATATTAAAGATATGTCTTCGCTGATTTTTTCCATATTTCTTCATTATCTGAGAGTAAGGATTTCAAATTTCAGAATAAAATTCTCATTATTATGGACTCTACGAATTTTTGACTATACGCTTGTACTATTGGTTATAGCGTATACCTATTTTCGAATTTTCAAAATGAAAAATAAGTCTTTTTCGACACTTTTTAATATGGAAATCCACTAATTCGACCCCAAAGATTCCAAAAAATTTCATAAAAAATTTCCAATAGTCCCTAATCAAAAATATAGATTTTTTCGAAAATTCTCACTTTCCAATTTCGGGTACCACTGTATACAAAATATCATAGATACGTCTCTACTGATTTTTTTTCATATTCTTTCATTATCTTAGAGTATGGATTTCAAATTTCAGCTCAAAATTCCCATTATTATGGACTCTACGAATTTTTGACTATGCGCCTGTATTATTGGTTATAGCGTATACCTATTTTCGAATTTTCAAAATAGGAACTAAGTCTTTTTCGACACTTTTTTATATGGAAATCCACTAATTCGATCCCAAAGATTCCAAAAAATTTCATAAAAATTTCCAAAAGTCCCTAATAAAAAATTTAGATTTTTTCAAAAATTTTCACTTTCCAATTTCGGGTACCCCTGAATACAAAATATCATAGATACGTCTCCGTTGATTTTTTTTCATATTCTTTCATTATCTTAGAGTATGGATTTCAAATTTCAGCTCAAAATTCCCATTATTATAGACTCTACGAATTTTTGACTATGCGCTTGTACTATTGGTTATAGCGTATACCTATTTTCGAATTTTCAAAATGGGAACTTAGTCTTTTTCGACACTTTTTTATATGGAAATCCACTAATTCGATTCCAAAGATTCCAAAAAATTTCATAAACATTTCCAAAAGTCCCTAATAAAAAATTTAGATCTTCACTTTTGGGTACCCCTGTATACAAAATATCATAGATACGTCTCCGCTGATTTTTTTCCATATTCTTTCATTATCTGAAAGAACGGATTTCAAATTTCAGCTTAAAATTCCTATTATTATGGACACTACGAATTTTTTAATATGCGCCTATACTATTGTTTATAGTGTATACCTATTTTCGAATTTCCAAAATGGGAACCAAGTCTTTTCCGACACTTTTTCATATGGAAATTCACTAATTCGACCCCAAATATTCCAAAAAATTTCATAAACATTTCCAAAAGTCCCTAATAAAAAATTTAGATTTTTTCGAAAATTTTCACTTTCCAATTTCAGGAACCCCTGTATACAAAATATCATAGATACGTCTCCGCTGATTTTTTTCTATATTCTTTCATTATCTGAAAGTACGGATTTCAAATTTCAGCCTAAAATTCCTATTATTATAGACTCTACGAATTTTTGTATATGCGCCTGTACTATTGGTTATAGTGTATACCAATTTTCGAATTTTAAAAACGGGAACTAAGTCTTTTCCGACACTTTTTTATATGGAAATCCACTAATTCGACCCAAAAGATTCCAAAAAATTTCATAAACATTTCCAAAAGTCCCTAATAAAAAATGTAGATTTTTTCGAAAATTTTCACTTTCCAATTTCGGGTACCCCTGTATACAAAATATTATAGATACGTCTCCGTTGATTTTTTTCCATATTCTTTCATTATCTTAGAGTATGGATTTCAAATTTCAGCTCAAAATTCACATTATTATGGACTCTACGAATTTTTGACTATGCGCTTGTACTATTGGTGATATATAGCGTATACCTATTTTCGAATTTTCAAAATAGGAACTAAGTCTTTTTCGACACTTTTTTATATGGAAATCCACTAATTCGATCCCAAAGATTCCAAAAAATTTCATAAAAATTTCCTAAAGTCCCTAATAAAAAATTTAGATTTTTTGGAAAATTTTCACTTTCCAATTTCGGGTACCCCTGTATACAAAATATTATAGATACGGCTCCGTTGATTTTTTTCCATATTCTTTCATTATCTTAGAGTATGGATTTCAAATTTCAGCCTAAAATTCCCATTATTATAGACTCTACGAATTTTTGACTATGCGCTTGTACTATTGGTTATAGCGTATACCTATTTTCGAATTTTCAAAATGGGAACTAAGTCTTTTCCGACACTTTTTTATATGGAAATCCACTAATTCGACCCCAAAGATTCCAAAAAATTTCATAAAAATTTCCTAAAGTTCCTAATAAAAAATGTAGATTTCACTTTCCATTTTCTGGTACCCCTGAATACAAAATATCATAGATACATCTCCGTTGATTTTTTTTTCATATTCTTTCATTATCTTAGAGTATGGATTTCAAATTTCAGCTCAAAATTCACATTATTATGGACTCTACGAATTTTTAACTATGCGCTTGTACTATTGGTGATATATAGCGTATACCTATTTTCGAATTTTCAAAATAGGAACTAAGTCTTTTTCGACACTTTTTTATATGGAAATCCACTAATTCGACCCCAAAGATTCAAAAAAATTTCATAAAAATTTCCTAAAGTCCCTAATGAAAAATTTAGATTTTTTCGAAAATTTTCACTTTCCAATTTCGGGTACCCCTGTATACAAAATATTATAGATACGTCTCCGTTGATTTTTTTCCATATTCTTTCATTATATTAGAGTATGGATTTCAAATTTCAGCTCAAAATTTCCATTATTATGGACTCTACGAATTTTTGAATATGCGCCTGTATTATTGGTTATAGCGTATACCTATTTTCGAATTTTAAAAATGAGAGCTAAGTCTTTTTCGACACTTTTTTATATGGAAATCCACTAATTTGACCCCAAAGATTCCAAAAAATTTTATAAAAATTTCCTAAAGTCCCTAATCAAAAATTTAGATTTTTCCGAAAATTTTCACTCTTCACTTCACAAAATATCATAGATACGTTTCTGTCAATTTTTTTCCAATATTTTTTACTATCTGAGAGTATGAATTTCAGATTCCAGCTTCAAATTACTATTATTATGGACTTTACGAATTTTTGACTATGCACGTGTAATATTGGTCACAGCGTATACCCATTTTCGAATTTTCAAAATCGGAACAAATTCTTTCTCGACACTTTTATATATGGAAATCCACTAATTCGACCCCGTAGATTTCGACAATGATTATAAATTTTTTTTAAAGTCTAAGGTTAAAAAGTTTAATTGTTAGAAAAACCGTACTTTCGGGTACCCTCTTATACAAAATATCGTAAATAAGACTTCGCTGATTTTTTTCCATATTATTTTATCATCTGATAACATGGATTTCAAAATTCTCATTATTAGGGATCATAATCTTCGAATTTATGAACATCCATAACTTTATATGATTCATGAATTACTTACAGCCATTTAGAATAACAAAACCATAAGTGACACAAGCTAAGAAAGCTACGCACATTGTATCCAACATTAGACTGAAAAAATTCATACAAGCTATTGAAAGATACCAAGCAGAAGAGTGGACATCCTGGAAAATAAAAAGAATTTTCAGTACTTGTTTTTTCCACAATTCCATCATTTACACACTTCGTACTTTGATGAAAAATATCTTACCTGGTGCTCATCAAATTCATCTATTAAAATAGCTTCAGCTTTCAAAGCTCTGATCGTCGCTAGTCCATTCATTGTTGAGGTTATATGAGAAAAAACTGGAGATTTCGCTGAAACATACATCTATATTTAAACAAAGAAAATTTCCATTAGTTACACTCACTTTTTCCTTCTAAATGTTTTAAAGCTTTAGCTGACAACATGTAGTAATATTTACATTTGAAAAAAATAGTTCCCACTATAATTATTGCAACAATCATGTATGGGTTTGAAACTGTGATGTTTATCAGAATACCAATAATGACAATTAGAATCTGAAAAAAATAAAAATAATCATTCGTTACTATTACACTGCCGAGCAAAAAATTGAGTCTACGAGAATCACATAGCAACTCTTTCAACTCCTAGGAAGCTCCTGTATGTCTCTGTATCATCCCAGACATGATCAAATCGAGCCTCCCAATTCCCACGTCATCCATATAATCCCTCCATGGTCCACTTACAAATATTTACACCCCCAACTTCTTGGAGTTAATTTCGCAGCCCTGTGGACACCAAGTAGTGGTTAGTAGTTCCTTAAGACTAATTTCCCGAAGGAGTTTTAGGATACTTCCTTAGCTTATAATTTTCCTTATTTTTGACCTTGTATAATTTCCAATGTTACGGGGTACTTACTTGTATAACGTCTAAAAGTGTTTTTGGTAGTATCTCATCGATAGCCCCCATATCTTTAGTGAATCTATTCAGAATTCTTCCGCTGCTGTTGATGTCGAAAAATCTCATCGGTGCTTTTAATAATTTGTGGAAAATTTGAGAATGTAAATTTACCGAAGACATCATGCATATTTTAAATAGGAAGTAAACGCACAAAAATGTTACAATAATGAAGCCAAGTACGAAGCCACAATAGCAGTACATGCATACGCTAGTTTTGAATATTTTCGTTAATGATCCGTTTATGTAAAGTTCGTCGAAAATATAATCAAAGTTGTTGTATTTTATTGAGATATTGGAAATGGTGGGGTTAATTATAGAGGAATAATTATCTTGATCTGTAATTAATGATGGGATATGGATATTTGAGTCATTAGATTGTCGAATTTCTTCTTGAAGAGTCCTAAAAGACATATTCATGAATAAAGTTTGTTTTTTATATACACGGTGTCAATTTTAAAACTTAGCTCGTGAACGAAAAAAGATTTAAAAAAAATTCAAAATCGTTTCTAGGGTAGAGAGGGGGAACTAAAATGACACGAGAGAGATCGCGCCCCCATCAACCCCCTATGCCCCACCTACCCCACCTACCCCACCTACAAAAATGGAAGTATCGTTCCACAATCAATTGTTATTTTTGTTGTCAAATAAATTTTTCTGCTTTATTGTTACACCTTGTATAATTGTGACTTAGACCGTTGGAAAGCATTTTCTACGGGCTTTCTAACGACGTATCACAAGTAGGGGGTTGGCATTTAAATTTTTGAAGGTGGGGCATAGTGCGTTCCCTCTCATGTCATTTTAGTTCCCCCTCTCTACCCTAGGAAAATTTTTGAAATTAACTTACCAAAAAGCTACCCAACCATCCACACATATCAAAAAACATTGTAGAATTAATATTAAAAAGAAAAAAACGAAAACGATTGGAAAATTTTTCGTAGCTAGTATATAGTTTTTAAAAGGTTTTGCGTTGGGTTGGCTTCCTATTTCTTCTTCCTCTTCTCCATTTTTAAAATATAATTTCTCCATGCTAGCTATAATCTGAACAAAAAAAATGTAAGACGATAAAGTACTTGTTTTAAAAAACTTACGCTTTGTTTTGATAACGTGGAAGCAGTTAGATCCGATACTTCCGGCTTACAAAATTCTACTTCTTTCTCACCATCACATGGGTCTACCAAAAGTTTTGTAAAATCAGATCCTTCCTTTGAAAGTTCTTCAAAGGTTCCATGACTGTCAATTCTACCCTACATGCAATAATAAAATAGTACCAACGTTTTGATTGGCTAAAAATTTTGTAGTTTAAAAAAAAGCGGTCGTCGGACCGCCGACAGAAGCTTATTTCTTATGCACAATAGAATGACCATTTTTCGTGAATTTTGACAATTATTGACCGTCTTTGACAAATATTGACCCTTTTTGACAATTTTTCAAAAATTTTAACATATTTGGCAATTATTGACCATTTTTTCAAAATTTTGATAATTTTTTCAAATTTTAATAATTATTGATCATTTTTGACAATTATTGACCAATTTTGACAGTTTTGACAATTTTTCAAAAATCTTGACCATTTTAGACCATTTTTCCAAATTTTAACAATTATTGACCATTTTTGACAATTTTTGAGAAATTTTTGAGCATTTTTGACAGGTTCTGACAATTATTGACCATTTTTGACAATTTTTATTAATTATTGACCATTTTGACAGTTTTTTATAATTATTTTGACCGTTTTTTCAAAATTTTGACAATTTTTGACCAATTTGACAATTTTTCGAAATATTTGACCTTTTTTCAAAAATTTTGACCATTTTTGACAATTATTGACCATTTTTCCTATTTTTTGGCAATTATTAACGATTTTTTCAAATTCTTGACAATTTTTGACCATATTTAAAAATTTTTGACAATTTTTCAAAAATTTTAACAATTATTGACCATTTTTGACAGTTTTTGACGAATTTTGACAACTATTGACCGTCTTTGACAATTATTGACCATTTTTGACAATTTTTCAAAAATTTTAACATATTTGGCCATTATTAACCATTTTTTCAAGATTTTGACAATTTTTGACCATTTTTGACCATTTTTGACAATTTTTCACACCTATAGGCGTGCGAGCTCAGTGCGGCAAGAGAGATTGCGTACAGTCGCTTGAATGAGTTATCGCGTGACGAACGCTTTTTCGTAACATCACACGTTTCACGAGTTCACTAGCCTTCCCAAAAGTCCTATGTCGTGCAATAAGAAGCAAGCTTCAAAAATGCTACTTAATGAACCAGAACAGGAGGACCAAAGGCCCTGTTCGAGGAGGATACCCCGTATGAAGGACTATGATATCACTCGAGGTGAGGAGAGGCATTAAAGCGGTGACCAGCGAAGCATATAGTACTATATGCTACGGGTGCAGAGAGGGATACTGCTAAGGGTGGTGCAGGGGTACAGGACAGTGGGTGGACTGGCAGGGTCCTACTCATTGGACGTGATGGCGAGAGCCAGGAATAAACGCTGGAAGGATGCGACCAGAGAGGAAGCACAGGTATGGATGGAGGAGGAAATGAAGAGAAGGTGGGAGGAGTATGAGGGCGCGTTAAAAGGAACGATTGGGAATAAGATTGATTGGATGGACCGGAAATTCGGGGAGGTGAACTACTTAGTGACAGGAGTTCACTGGACATGGGTCGAGAGTAGGGTACCTCCACAAGATTGGGAAAAGAGAGACTGGAGTGTGCGAGAGATGTGAAGTGGAGGATGATGTGTGGCATGTGTTTAGATGCTGGAGGAACGAGGAAGTGCTGAAAAAGCTGGAGAGGAAACTAGGAGAGGCGGGAGAACTGGGAGAACATGGTGGAGATAATGTTGAGGGGGGAGGAGGAATGGATGGAGGTAAGTGGCGTAGTAGAGAGCATGGTTAGGGGGAGAGAAGGACTCGATATGGCATGATATGTAGTGAGAAGACGATGGTGTGGGCGGAGAGTGTGCGAGGGACCGCCGTCCGCCTCGAAGTATGATAGAGTAGTGATTCCGAGGCGGGGGTAACGGCGAGTTTGAGGTGGGTTTGGTTGGTAGGCATCCCCTTGGGGATGAGTCGAACACTGTTTGGACCCATTCGAACATGAGTTTCCCATCTCGACCCGAAAAAAAAATATATACTTACGTCTTTGAGGACAATAATCAAATCAGCTTTTTTTAAATACTGCAACTGATGAGTAACTAAAATTCTCGTTTTTCCTCTTAAATGATTATATATACATTCATGGAACAGATGCTTTCCTACGTGAGTATCAACAGCGGACAACGGGTCATCTAACAAATATATATCAGCATTCCGGTACACTGCTCTAGCTAAATTTATCCTAGCTCTTTGTCCTCCACTCAAAGAAACTCCTTTTTCACCTACAAAAAGTTGAGTTTTATTTTCAGCCACTAAAACGTTTTCTATTTTACCATACCGACAATTGTGCGATCTCCTTTTGTAAATTGTTCAAAATCTCTTTCTAATGCACAAAGTTTTACAACATTTTTGTACCAACTTCTTTCATACTCCAAACCAAAAAGAATATTTTGACGTACTGTAGACTGAAATAACCAAGGCTCTTGCGAACAGTAAGAAATCTTCCCTGCTACTTCCTTTATTCCTGTTTTTACAGGCAACTCCCCAAGAAGCAGCTGGAATTATAAAAAAATAAAAAAGGTTCCTTTAAAAAAAAGATACTTTTACCTGTAACAACGAGCTTTTTCCAGATCCAACAGCTCCTACAACTGCGCATAGAGTACCAGGTGATACTTCAAGGTTAATACTCTCCAGAGTACGTCCAGTTGATAACCAAGAAGCTGAAACGTTGACAAGGAAAACGTTTGGGTTTTTTGTTTCTTCGACGGTTACTTCCCTCTCTTCGAGACATAAAAATTGTTGTACTCTTTTAATAGATACCCACGCTTCCGCAGCTAAACCTAGGGTCGTTGAAAACATAACGGCCATAACAAGTTGAAGTGTACTGTAAGTTTGGGATAATGAAAATACTTTATCGGCTGAAAGACTGTTTCCTAAAATATTCATTATTTTAACGTAAGATCGCTGTGGTTAGAAATACACTACTTACCAAGTAATACAAAACAAATTAGGGTTGTACACAAGGCAACCCTTTGAGTAAATAGCATACACCCTGTATATACTCCTTTTAAATATGAAGAACGAGTAATATATTTTATTTCTGTCGCTCGAGCTACTTCGATTAGTTTTTCAAAAGGTTTTTCCCAAGCGTACATTTTTATTACTTGCATGCCAGTTACTATTTCGCTCATTAATTTTGCTCTATAATCTGATTTTTTGGAGATACTCACTCGAAGACTTCCAACAAATGATATTAAAAGCCCTGAAAATATAAATAAATTTCTTTGTGAATAATTTCCAGTCATTTGGTATCTCTGAAATACTTGTACCTTGTACTGGGACTGTTAGAAGCAATATAGTTAGAAATCCTACAACTGACGATATCCCCACTTGGTTCCAACAAATAGCGAACAGAATCGTAATTTGAAATGGCATCGACCATAAAACATGAATGCATGGCATTACCAGATCAAAACGAATTAAGTCATTAGAGAGTAGATTCACCACTTGCCCGGTTGTTATTTCTCCCAAAGCTTTTTGATTTAATCTAGTTATCTAAAAAATAGAATCACTTAAACTGCCATGTCCAGCAAAGCTTCTGCTTTCAGTTTTGATAAAGGCATTGTCTAATCTCATTTCAGTAATCCCTTATTAGGATCGAAACTGGTATCAAATCTGCCTAAATAATAAGACTCAACAAAGTGTTTCTGGTCTGGATCCCTGGCTATTCTGGCATGGATGGCGTCGAAAAAGCAGACCCATTGCAAGGATTTTATTGCACCAGAACCTTCAATTGACATCTCAACTTAGATCATCGTAGTAGAGGGTCTAATACTTACCCCAACCTAACCCCTTATTTTGCAAACTGATCTGTATATTTACTAATACCTTTCTGTATATTAGAGATGATAGAGCTACTCTAATTCTCATTGCAGTTGTTTGTAGAGCAAAACATCCATGGTGTAGACCAAACGCAGTGAGTAACGAAACTATTACCAACATTGAGCTGCAAATATACATATCCGAACTTTTAACCACTTTGTTTTTATCCGTAAACATCCCAATAAGTTTATTTAGAATAAGAGGTCTTGAGGACCTAGAAATATTAACGTTAATTTGAAATATTTAAATCTTATATCTCCAATAACTTACAAAAGAATCCCGTACGTATAAAACCAATTGAGTCCGTAAATTATTAATTCACAAGTAAAGGTCTTGAGAATAACTTTCAGCAAGCTGGGCTTACAATTTTTCGCCTTGGCTCTAGCTATTTCTTCATTCCAATTTTTCTCGAAGGCGTCTGTTAGATTTTTTGATTTGTCCTTATCTTTTAGTTTATATAAATCTGATACTGACAAATCTTGCTTAGATCCTTTTTTAATTATGGGGAGTAACCAGCTAGATAAATGAAAGAAGATCTATTGGAAAAAATGTTAAAAACGTTCAAAAAAAAAGCATGTGATTCAAATTTTTGAAAACATATTGACCCAAGTTTGTTTCTGAGTAATTAAAAGCCAAAGCATGACCTTTTTGGTTCAGTTTTTTCCTTACAGCAGTACACCAATATTGCAATTATGTATGTATTATTATGGAATAATAATTTTGCGTGTTTGTTTTTATGTTGTTAGATTTATGTCAAATATTTTGTTATTATAGTTGTCTACGTGTTGGGTTCGTTTTATTTGTCTAATAGAATTCTATACTTTTGCCACGGCTTCTCAGAAAGAGATTCGACTACTTACCTCAAGGTCGTGTTTCAAGGATACTATAGATGTCGGTTCGTAGATGGCGTTCCAATCTTATTATTTAATTTATGTTCACTTGTACGTAAGAAATGAAATAGTGATATACTCTGATTCTGATTTAATAAACAATTTAAAAAAATTAATATGGAATTAAACAATGAAATGAATTATTACAAGCAACAGTATAACATAACAATTTGTCATGTTGACAATAATAAAACTGAGAAATACTCTTACCACTAATATTCGCACTATTTCGAATTACGGAACGTAAAATGTTCGCTCCGTTTAAACTGCTGATCAATTTTCCTCACAGAAATGTGAGGACGTAACCTAAATCAAATATTAATACCACTTACTTCAGTATCATGCGAATATTAGAAAATTTTATATCTAATTTAACGTAAGTATGCAACTATTAATAATAATGAATACACCCTATAATTAAATGCCTTATTTATACACTCTTAATCACTTTCAATGCGTTAGTTTTTCTATTATAACCTGCAACGCTCTTCAATCTCCGCAACAACCGCATCGCTGACTCTGAATTTATCATCGATCATGGCATTATATTCAAAGATTCCAGAGTAGTGATTCCTTCATCATTAAAACATTCAGTCCTTGAAGAGCTGCATCGTACCCATATGGGTACAACCAAAATGAAACAATTGGCAAGACGCCTTGTCTACTGAAAGTCAATCGACCGAGACATTGACAAACTAGTCAAGGCCTGCGAGTTATGCGCCACAATGAAAAACATCCCACCAAAAGCACCTCTACATCCTTGGGAAACACCAGAAAAAAACTGGCAACGGATCCACATCGACTACGCCGTACCGTTCCAAGGTCATCATTTTTTATTGGTAATCGACGCAAAATCGAAATGGGCCGAAGTCGAACCACCAACATCTTTCACAACCATTGAAATCCTGAATAAAATTTTCGCTCTATACAGATTTCCAGAAGTCCTCGTATCTGTAATTAATTTTCATGAGTGAAACTTTCCCAGAGCCCTGCACGGTAGCTGGGATTTTTCACAAGCAAATAGCACCGGGATATCCTTCTTCCAACGGATTAGCAGAACGTAACGTTCAGACTCTAAAACACAAATTATCAGCCATGAACGACGAACCACTTACCATTTACCAAAATACTTTTTCGCTACAAGGCCACTCCTCTTGCCAATGGGAAGACACCTTCAGAAGAGTTCCTCCACAGGAAGATCCGCACACATTTGGACGACCTGAAACCGACCGAAGTAGTGCAACCAGCAGTACCATCCAGACCAGCACGACATTTAAGTGTGGGAGACCGAGTGTTAGCACGCTACTACGGAAACAACAAAAACTCGTGGAAACTGGGAATTTGGTCAGTTGCACTATTCAGTAAAATTGGACGATGGGTTCATATTCAAGCGTCACATCGACCAATTGATCAACTCACGCATCAACAAAAAGAAAGTGGCATTTGCGGATGAAGTTGACTCTCCAGCTGAAGAGCATCAGCAGATACCTTGGCGACTTGGTCACAATTCGAGCAGGATCAAGCCAACGCCTGCTCGTCCTCTAGCCTCTCCACCCAATGAAAACCAACAGCCCCGCCGTCCTGCCAGGTCTCATCGCTTTCCTCAATATCTAACAGACTACATCCTAGACTAAAATAAATCAAGTGTGGGAGAATTGTAGTGACTAGTCATAAGTTGTTTAGTATTAGTAGTAAGTAAGAGTTATAGTTCTGTCAACCTGTCAGTCAATATAAGTGTATGTAGATATCCTTGTTTACGCCCATCAATACCATTTATATCACACAATAAATGTCCCGTTAGGATCCCTGTTGAAACTCTTAGTGTAGTTTTATTTTGACTCATGCATTCATTTGATCTCAACAGGTTGTGGTCACCGAGAAGAATAATTGATTGTCTAAGTCCTACTAGATCCATCCAATGGTCAGATCTTCTCTTTTTTTCGACTTTGGCTATTTCTTCCAATACTACATTGGAGCTGATACCGCAAAAGGGTTCCTGCCCCCAAAAGGATGTTTCAGTCCCCCTCTTTGCTAGCTCATCTGCTATTTCATTTCCTTCCATTCCAGTGTGTCCTGGAATCCACAGAAAAGTGACTATATTGTTCTCGCCTAGCTCACTGAATTTGCCTAGGCATTCCCACACCATTTTGGAACTGATTACTCAAGAGCTCAGTGCTTCAATGGCTGCTTGACTATCCGACATTATGATAATCCTTTGCCTTCCATACCCTTTATCAATATTGAACTGGGCACACTTTCTTATGGCAGGAATTTCCGCTTGAAAGTTACTCGGGGTTTTTCCCAAGCTTTCCTGGCCCTTACACTCCTATTCCAGTTCCTTCTATTGCTTTTGAGCCGTCTGTGTACCATTGAATGGCATTCTTTCCAAGTTTGGCAATGGATCCATCTTGTGCAATTATATGGCCTAGTTTAATTTTAAATTTTCAATGACTTAAAAGTATCAACAATTTAATATTTTTTAACAACAAAGATAAAGAGTATGTTCAATGGCTCTTTACAAAACATTATTTGTTAATTATTCTAAAAAACTCCAATATTACTCATTAGGAATAAATGAAGATTTATGATATTTTCAAAACAAACAACAACAATAATATATGATAGTGGGTCAATATTTTGTTTTAAATAATTAAATAAATGAAGGTAGTATTACAAATAAAAGTAGGTAAATGTATGTTTAATATGGAGGATTTAAATAATTTGTAATTTGGTTAAATGGTAAAAAAAACGTCAGTGTTTTTCTCAATACTAGGCATGAAGACTTTTTTCAAAATCTGTAACTTACTTGAGATACTAGAAAGTTAAAAAAACATTTTTCCACTGACCTTTGTGAAACTTTTGTTGTATTTTGGAAAAATCTTGAAAAAATCTTACCAAAAAAAAAGTCTTGAAAATATGTTCGCTTTCTGTATGGGATTTTCTGTTTTTAACGAAAATCCCGCATCCATAATGATGATGTACCTACTAAATAAATTATCTTTTCTAGTAGTTTTTAAATAATTTCGTAGCAAATACTATGACTATAATATACAAATAATATTTATTGACGTTAAAAGTACCTAGATAGAATATGAAAGCTACTAATTAAAATAAATTAATGTAAAAATACTAGCTTGATATCGTTCCAATAAATAGGCAAGTAGCTTTTTCTAGTTTATTAGTACCAAGATAAATGTTTATTAAAATCGAACAAAAGTAGTTCATTATAAATTTAAACTTTTACAAAGCATATCAGTATTTTTTTCATGTAATCATTGTAGATACGGTTTGTGGTGAGTGGGTCTATATGGCACTCCACTGCGAGTCGCAAGACTCTATTGTGGCTCATACCCATTCAGATTTCAGATTCAGATTTTTTTTTAGAATTTGCAATGGTGGATCCATGTAGAAAAAGCGAAGCGGATTTCGGGAAAAATAATGATTGTTACCCACTGGAATTATATACGAAAATATAAAAGCAGCTTTTTTATTTATGAAAATATGGAAAAATACCTAAATTCATAATTGAAGTAGTCGTCGAGACCTACATATAGACTATATAAAACATACATTTAATACAATTAAAAATTCGAGAAAAATTGAAAAACGTTTATTAAAAAAAAAAAAATATTTTTTTAGAAAATTTTCATTATGCCCACGAAAATTTGCGGGTTCGAATCTATGGGAATTGATTTAAAAAAAAATTAAAAGTCGATATAGAGGGCACCACATGTAGCGCCAAATTTTGAGGTTAGGTCACTATTTTCACTAATTTCGTAATATACCTTAGTAAACGATGCCTAAAAACACCATACGCGGTTTCCAACATTAATTCGAGGCCATACTTGGGGGGATTTTGGGGAGGGGGGGTGGTCAATTTCGAAAAAAAAAAATTGCATTATAAGCACCCCAAATAAGGAAGATTCCCCGAATATTATCGTTCCGAGTTGAAATTTTGGCGGGTCTTGTACCCCCAAAAAAGGGGGGGTGAAAATTTAGGGGCAAAGAGAGTTCGATACCCTCTTCCGCCTGGGGGTATTGAAAAAATTTTCGACTCTCACATATTTTTGACTTTACCGGTATATATTTTCAGGTTGACCCCCCCTTTTATTGAAATCTATAGACTCGTACGATTTTTACGAATCGAATGGTTTTTGTTTCATCTCGATAGCTCAAATAATAAAAAAGTACGTTTCGCTTGGATGATGGATCTCCGAAGGGGTGGCGCGGGAGGGGGGCGTATTTTTTTTGGCAGCCGAAATACTTGTATGGATTTCATTTGATGGTCTCAATATTGTAGCTTTGATAGTTTCCGAGAAAGCTGTGTGGTCCGAGAATGTACGTTGGGGGGCGAAAAAATCCATGTATTGACATTGTTTTCCAAAAAATTTTCCCTACACGCCCATATATATATCGTTAGTCCAATTTTGATTTCGAGGGTAGCTCACGTTCCCTGTTGACGGGATCACAAATTTGGCTTCTTAACAACAGTTTGTTTGGTGAATGATATTTCAGGTTCGAGGATCAAAAATCAGATACCTGATTCGAGCCGCAAATTATATGCTCTGCTGTTTCATCATCTTCCAGACAAAGACGACAAGTCGGATCTTCCGACAGTCCAAGACTTAGCATATGACTAGCATATTGACTACTGAAATTTGAATTATCCTTCATTGGATTGCAAATTGAAATCTACCCTGTTTAGGCTGTAAAGGAAGATTACTTTTGAGAGTGCCTGGTGAGTTTGGTTTCAGAGTGAGTGATAACTCTGATTAGGGAGGTTGGAGAATTGGTGGCTTTGAAGACGATCCTCCAGCATTTTAGGAAGTTTATTTGAACATCTTTGAGAAGATCAAAGACTTCTTCGTTGGAGATATTTTAGTCAACATTCTTGATGACGAAGGAGAAGTTTGAAGTGCAGGTGTTGGTCTTGTTTATGGAAGCAGAAATTAATAGATGGAGCGGTAAGCATAGCACTTTGTTGTCTCCGATGGCATTGTGGATTCTGAGTTGAAGTTCTTTAGGGGAGATGACCTTCGGAAGTTTGAGGATGGCAGTGCCGTTTGGGTTGGCTTTTAAATAGGAGATTTTACATCTGAGAATTTCGTTTCTGATCAGAAGGATGAAAAGTTCCTTCTGAGAGCAGAGGTTTCGGAGGTTTAGAGTTTGTAATGGAATTGTAGATGATGATGATGTATGGGAGAGAGGTTTAGAAGTAGAAATCTGAACTGAGGCTTCTTCGTTGATTTGAGAGAGTATGGATTCTCCATGTATTGAAGAGGCTTGGGAGGAGCGTGAAGAGTGTGTTTGAGAGGGGGCAGGAGACTTTGCAGCCTGGGCGTGAGACGGAGATCTGGGTATTGGCATTGATGATTCGGGCATTAATGATTCGAGGTAGGTTAGTTTTTCAACCATTTTAACCATAGTTACTTGCTCTGGAGTGAGAGGTATATCAGCGTGTTATGGAGTGGGTCGTGGAAGAGGAGATTTCATTAGAGGGGGTATTTTGGATTTTTTTGAGCTGCTGCAGGGTGTCTCTGATGCTTTTTTGCAGAAGATTGGGAGGTTGAAGTTTTGGAGGTTGAAGATTTCGGTTTGAATTCGGGAATTTCGGAAATTACCATTAGAGGGCGTGGTTTGGAGTTTTTGTAGTTTTTGGAGTTGGAGGAAGTTGAGGAGATTGCTCATCAGTGACATCGTGGCGTGGTTTGGAAGATGTTTTTGAAGTAGAGTTCACCACACTGCGACCTATAAGATCTATGTTTTTGTTCAAAACTATTTTGAAGCTAGTTCTGTAGCTCCAGGTAGACTTGCTCCAGGAATTTAATAAAAAACAATATTGGTATATAAAATATTTATTATCTACCAGAAGATTCTTCTTCTTTATTCATTGCCACGAAGTCATCGAAATTCATCTATTATATACAACTCAAGTTTTTTCTGAAAATAAGTATGTTCAATCATCCTTTTCCTCCATATGTTTAAGGTAAGCATTCTGAGCGATATTTTTAAGCTCCTGCGCCATATTCGGACTTGTCTCTAAAACCATTTTATGGAAATAACCGTCTTCAATTTGTAAAAGGTTATGAGGATGATCGAACTCGACCACATTTCCAAAACTCATGACTAGAACTTTGTCAGAATCCATAATTGTATTCAGTCTGTGGGCGATAGTGAGTACTGTACAGTCCTTGAATACTTTTCGGATTGTTCCTTGTATCAAAGAATCAGTTCTGAAATAGAAAAGTTTTTCGTCAATGAGGGGAAAGTTTATCCAAAATATAAGATTCATACTTGTGATCTACGTTAGCTGTGGCTTCATCCAAAACCAAAATCTTGTTTTCCTTCAAGATAGCTCTTGCTAAACATATTAACTGCCTTTGACCCAAACTCAAATTGGATCCGCCTTCTGCTACTAGAAAATCTAGTGATTCCACAGTCTCTTTCATCTCAACCTAAAACAATTTACCATAAATGTATAAACAAGTTTTTAAAATCAACAATTACTTACAAGCTCTAAAGTATCCCAAATTTTATCATCGTCAAATTCATTAAAAGGATCCAAATTGTACCTCAACGTTTCTGAAAATAATACTGGCTCTTGAGGTATTATAGATATCTTCCTTCTAAGATCCGTCAGTCCGAGATTGTTAATATCGACCCTATCGATCAACAGAGATCCTTCTAACGGAGCTAGTCGGAATAGAGCAGATATTAGAGAAGACTTTCCAGCACCAGTGCGACCTACTATACCAATCTGAAAGCATTCCAGCAATTAATCAATCCTATACTATTTTTACAGTTAAAGAGCTCTTAAATTGAAAATAAGCTAGCCAGAAAGCAACTAATGCCTTGAGGAAAATTAAGACAGTTCATACTTATGGAAAAGTCTTCCAGTCTTAAATGTTTCTAGGGAACTTCAACCGGAAGAGATCTAAGCCAATCGACATCATCATCAGTAGTAACACTTACCTTTTCTCCTGGTTTGAATACGATATTCAAATTTTTTAAGATCGGTGGATCGTTTTCAACGTACTTCAAGTAAAGTTTTTTGAATTCAACATTTCCTCGCCTTGGCCAAGTGCCTTTTGGTCTTTTTTCTGAAACAAAAAGTCTGATCTATATACATCTGCTAGAGAGACCAGATGTAGTTAAAGATTTGGGGGATTACCTTTGGGTGTCTCAAAAGGCCCTTCATTTTCTAAAGTTGTATATTGTAGAATTCTCTCCACGCTCGTTAAATTATTAATAACTTCAGCTAATTGCTTCATGCCGTATTGTAACATACCAGTGAGGACCATACATTGAGATACTGCTAAGCCTACAGAGCTACCGTTAACGTTGGTAACTGCAATGAAAATAATTTTTATAACCCAACAAACTCAAAGCAGATACTTACAGGAAGTCAAAATAACAAAGCTGAACGTAACAATGGATAGAAATACTAATACAATTAGATCCAGCCAAATACCAAACGCGTTCATAGAGGCCAAAGTTAAGTACCAGGCTGAAGTGTGTACATCCTAAAAAGAAAGAGCTGTAGGTATCAGAAAAATAGTTTCATAGAACTCACCTGATGGCGATCGAACTCATCTATTAATATATCTTCTGAATGTGAGGCTCTTATGGTAACTATTCCACAAAGGGTAGAGCTCACATGGGAAAAGACAGGCGATTTTGCTGAAATTGAAACAGTTTAAATAAGAAGTGGATTAAGGTCTTATTGGAGATATAGACTCATAGGAATAGAGCGCTATTCTACAAGAAGGAACTAGTGAAAAGACAGTTGAGCCTGATAACGACTATAAAAATGGTACAAACAAGAGCAGAAAAAACCTAATGCCTGAGGTGCCAATAAGTGAGGTAGTGGACTATATAGAGACTGGAATGGAAGTAGAGCATATGGGAAATGCTGAGGCTGTTGAGCACAACCCAAACGAATAAATAGCAGTGGGGTATAAGGTACTGAAAGATACTTACTGATACCTTCCAGGTGTTTGAGTGTTTTAGCAGTTACCATGTACCAAGATCTAAATTTTAAATATAAAGCTCCCAATATAACGAGAGCTATGATCATGATTGGACTAGCTATAACTATATTCACTAAAATACCAGCCATTACCAAAAAAATCTGGAATAAAGAGTCATTAATTTTTATAAATAACATTATAAGAATATTTTACCGAAATAGAATCCAACAGTACTCTTGGTAAGATCTCGTCGATGCATCCGACATCTTTGGAAAATCTGTTCAAAATCCTCCCGCTTGGATTAGTATCGAAAAATCTCATAGGTGCTTTCAATAATTTATTAAACATCATCGAATGCAAATTTTCCGAAGCCATTACAGACGATGTGAAAAATAAGAACGTTCTACTTAGTACTAGCAGTATTACTAAAATTATCATCGTTCCGTATATGTACATGGCTGGCTCCGTCTTGTACAGTCTTTGTAAAGTACCATCCGCAATAACATAATCAAACATGCTATTGACGTTTAATGTAACATAAGATAGAATATCGTGAACGTGTAGTTTTCTTATGATACGGTTCCATGCATTCATAGTACTGTTATCGATGCTGATATTGTGAATGTTTTTGGTATCAACGGAAAAGTTATGATGATCGAAGAAATTATGCTCGTCATTGGTAATATTGTGAGGTTTGCTAAATAAGTCGACATTTGTAGTGGCTCCGTCGTTTTTGCTTCCGAAAAATTCTTTGTTGTTGTTTTCAGGTCTGTAGAAGACATTGTCGTTGTTTTTGTTTTTGAATAGTTCATTTTCTCTGTTGATGTTGTCAAGCTTGTTTATGATATTACCATTGCTTTTATCACTATTGTTTTTGTTTTCGAAGAAGCCATGCTCTTTTTCGATGCTGTTAGGCCTATTGAAGATATTGTCATAGTTTTTATCACTATTGTTTTCGAATAATTCTTGGTCTTTGTTGATGTTGTCACCCTTGTTGAAGTTATTGTCATTGTTTTTATCACTGTTGTTTTTGTTTTCGAAAAATTCTTGGTTTTTGTTGATGTTGTCACGCATGTTGAAGATATTTTTATTATTTTTATCACTGTTGCTTTTGTTTTCGGAGAAGCCATGCTCTTTTTCGATGCTGTCAGGTCTGTTGGAGATATTGTCATGGTTTTTATGACTATTGTTTTTGTTTTCGAAGAAGCCATGCTCTTTTTCGATGCTGTCAGGCCTATTGGAGATATTGTCATGGTTTTTATCACTGTAGTTTTTATTCTCGAAGAAGCCATGATCTTTTTCGATGCCGTCAGGCCTGTTGAAGATATTGTCATGGTTTTTATCACTATTGTTTTTGTTTTCGAATAATTCTTGGTCTTTGTTGGTGTTTTCGCGCTTGTTGAAGATATTGTCATTGTTTTTAATACCGTTGTTATTGTTTTCGAATAAGCCATGATCTTTTTCGATGCTGTCGGGCTTGTTGGAGATATTGTCAGGATTTTTATCACTCTCGTTTTTGTTTTCGAAGAAGCCATGCTCTTTTTCGATGATGTCAGGTTTGTTGGAGATATTGTCATCGTTTTTATCACTCTCGTATTTGTTTTTGAATAAGTCATTATCTTTTTCGATGCTGCCAGGCTTGTTGGAGATATTGGAGATATTGTCATGGTTTTTATCACTGTTGTTTTTATTTTCGAGGAAGCCATGCTCTTTTTCGATGATGTCAGGCTTGTTGGAGATATTATTATGGTTTTTATCACTGTCGTTTTTGTTTTCGAAGAATTCATGGTCATTGTTGATTTCACGTTTATTGAAGTTATTGTCATTTTTTTTATCAGTGTTGTTTTTGCTTTCGAAGAATTCCTGCTTTTTGTTGATGTTGTTAGGTTTGTTAATGAATCTGTAATTGTTATTGGCAATCACATTATTGTTGTCAAAGGAACTTTGCCTCTTTTCGATTCTTTTATCATTTTTGTTATAGAAACTATGATTAGTATTGATACTATCGTTATTTTTATCAAAGAAGGTATACTCCTTGATAGCCTGTTCATGATTTTGGACCAAATTTTTATTGTTATCAATATAATTTTTTTTTACTTCTTCATTGTATCTGTTGAATAGCTGGCTGTCGTTGAATTTGTTAAAGAAATTAACATAGTCAGAGGGATGCAAACTACCATTATTGTATCCATTTGTATTGTTAAACAAGTCCTGGTGTATCTGTATAATTATAGTGGTATTGGAATGACGAATTTGTTCTTGAGACGTCCTAAAGTACACCAAAATCAGATTACACTATGAATTTAAGCTTTATGTACTTACCAAAGTGTCAACCATTGATCAATGCCAACGATTAATGCTTGTGAAGATATTAGTAAAAATATAACTAAAACTACTAAGCTGTTATATTTAACAGATGCTAGATAGTTTTTAACAGGTTTACTGTTGGGTCCATCTCCTGATTTTTCTTCAATTATTTGATTGGTACCTTTCTCTGACATATCACTCTATAAGTAATAGAAGGTATATGTTAAAATATATATAGTATGAATCATAAAACTGCTACTCACACTAGATACGGACATTAAAGACATTTTTGTACTAGAAGTTATCGAAAACTTTCTACATTCTTCTGTGTCTGAGTTAGCGAGATCTGTATCAGCGTCTTCGTTAATATTTTCCTCAGTTTCGTCGGCAGCCACTAATATTTTTGTAAAATCTAAATTACAATTTGATAATTCTTCAAATGTACCTTGAGCTTCAATCATACCCTAGTAAAAATTTAATAATTACTATAAATTTCCGTTATTTATGTATACAAAAAACCCACATCATTGAGAACTATTATCAAATCAGCTTTCTTCAAATACTGCAGTTGATGTGTTACTAAAATTCTTGTTTTTCCTTTTAAAAACTCGTAAATACATTCGTTAAATAATTGTTTTCCAACGTGTATGTCAACTGCAGATAGTGGATCATCTAATAAATATATATCAGCTTTTCGGTACACTGCTCTGGCTAAATTTATCCTAGCTCTCTGTCCTCCACTCAAAGAAACTCCTTTTTCACCTAAAAAAAATTCATAAGAGCCAGAGAACATTTTGTAATACACCTTAAGACTTACCTACAATCGTTCGATCACCATGAGGAAACTGTTCAAAATCACTCTCTAATGCACATACTTTTACAACCCTTTTATACAAGTTCTTATCATAGTGATTTCCAAAAATAATATTGTTACGTACAGTTGATTGGAAAAGCCATGGTTGTTGTGCACTGTAAGATATTTCACCTCCAATCTCAATACCTCCACATAAGGTAGGTAATTCCCCAGTTAACAGCTGAAAAAACATTTATTAACTTCATACCAAGCAGTAAAAATAGAAACATTACCTGTAATAACGAGCTTTTTCCAGATCCTACAGGACCTACAATAGCACAAAGTGTACCGGGACGAATTCGAATATTAATATCTTCTAAAGTACACCCCATATCTGTCCAAGAAGCGTCAACATAAGAAATCGTAACACCGGTCTTTCTCGGTCCACGTATAATGTCTTCGTCGTCTTTTTCTTCAAGACTTAAAAATTCTTCCAATCTTCGAATTGAAATTAAAGCTTCAGCTCCAATACTAACAGCTAAAGGATATACTACAGCCATTGCCAGTTGTAATATACCGAAAGATTGAGCCATGGAAAATACTCTATCAGCAGAAATTATATTACCAAGTAAAACGTATGTAATAAGCGTAGTAAACAAGGATAATTTATCTGAAAATATCATGGTGCTGGCATATAGTCCTCGCACAAAAGATGCCGAGCTGATGTCTTTCATTTCAGACGCTCTAGTGTGCTCCACTAATTTTTCGAAAGGTTTTTCCCATGCATACATTTTTATTACTTGAATACCCGATACTATCTCGCTCATTAACTTCACTCTAACATCGGTCTTTTTAGAGACACTCGTACGAAGCTTACCGACGTATTTTGCTAAAAACCCTTTAAAAAAAATTGTTTTTAATACAAAATTGTTTTTAATACAAATAATTTAGTACCTTGTACAGGTACTGTAAGTAGTACCATCGTAACTATTCCAGATACCGCTGCTATCCCTACTTGTTGCCAGATTATTAAAAATATTACTATTACTTGAAAAGGCATCACCCATATTGCATGAATTACTGGAATAGCCAGATCAAAGCGACTCAGATCATTTGAAAGAATATTTACTACTTTTCCAGCTGGTGTTTCACCCAAAGATTTATGGTTCAAGCGGGTAATCTGGAAAAAATTAAGCATTAGCATTATCTTTAGTGTGGATTCCAGGACTGGATTTTTGACAGGTGTGTTGACGCCTGAATGGCTCAAGCTAATGAAGCAAGAAGAAACCTCCATTCACATACTTGGGGAATGCATAGCAATACAAAATCGTAGGGTACAACACCTAGGTGGCTACTGGATAGAAGAGGGACTCTAGCCTAAGCTGATACCTTCAGATATCCTAAAATTCCTTCGGAAAATAGATCTGAAGGAACTAGAGTAGTCCTGAAATTGATTTTAACTATTTCATAGCAAACAAACCAGTCTTCTAATTTTATCATCCCAGAGTACCTTTTAATGACATTTGGTCTATCTCTTTAGAATGTGTGGTTCCTTCAAAGCTAGTAGCTTCTTCTCTAGTAATTTTTTTTATAAAAATAAAAACAAACAAAGAAAGTGAAATAGTCAATTATTGTTACCTTTCTATATATCAACGAAGATGTAGCTACTCGTACCCTCATTCCAATGGCTTGCATAGCAAAATTCATGTGGTGGAGGCTCATTGTTGAAAGTAACGATGTTAATATAAGAGCCACACTGTAAACGTACATCAGATAATTTTTGTTAACATCTTTGTCGGCGAATAATTTAATTAACTGTGCCAAAATTATCGGTCGTAAACATCTGAAATGGGATTTAAAAAAAGTATTCTACATAATAGTTATTTATTGTACAAAGTGATTTATCCACGAAAGAAAGTTTAATTTTTTTGAGTGATTTCGATACCAGAGAGGAAGTACTGGAATGTATGGAGGAGGAAATAGAGAGAAGGTGGGAGGAGTATGAGAGCGCGCTAAAAGGAGCGATTGGGAATAGGAGAGATTGGATAGATCGGGATTTCGGGGAGGTGAACTACTTCTTGACACAGGTGTTCACCGGCCATAGGTGAAGAGTAGGGTACCTCCACAAGATTGGCAAAAGAGAAACTGTGCGAGAGGTGTCAAGTGTAGGAAGATGTGGGGCATGTGTTTAGATGCTGGAGGAACGAGGAAGTGCTGAAGAAGTTGGAGAGGAAACATGGTGGAGATAATTTTGAGGGGGAGGAGGAATGGTTGGAGGTGAGTGGAGTAGTAGAGAGCATGGTAAGAGGGAGAGAAGGATTCGATATGGCATGAGAGGTAGGAGTGAAAGTTAGGGAGAAGACGACGGCGTGAGCGGAGAGTACGCGATGGACCGCCCCCGTCTCGAAGTATGCTAGGATAGTGATTCGAGGCGGGGATAACGGCGAGTTTGAGGTGGGTTTGGTTGGTGGGCATCATGAGTCCAACACTGTTTGGGTCCTGGACCCATTCGAACATGATTTTCCCTTTAATTTGTATACCAGTTACCAAGAATAGCATTTCACGAAAATTTCTCAATTATGGAAGAAGGATTCTCTATCAATACTGTGGAGACGTGTGAAAAATACATGTCCTTACGTACGACTAAGTTATCAAATGACAGACGGAATTAACACTTTGTCGAAAGTTCCTTCAAGAGTTGCTATAGTTAAATGGTAGTGGAACTATTATTGTGATTATATAACTCATGTTCTAATGAACCAATACAATCCTTGAATTTCCCTTAGTTACGACGTATTGATAAGTGAATATACCCCTTGACGACGTGATATAATCGTTTTGGTGTTTCGCCTCCTGCCATATTGTGATCATTTCCATAGTAACGGGCAAGCCCAATGAAATGTCAGTTGATTCTACTACAAATTCCGAAAACAACAATACATCAAATATGTATTATAATAATTGTACCTTCAATATTAATATTAATCAATAAAAAAAATTAGAATATTATTCGTTATATAATCGTAACGAATACCAACTCGAGCATAGACAATATTTTTCGATTATTTACCTCTTCACTCGACGTATTTCGCGAAACACCACTCGAGCTGCGCTCTTGTGATGTTTCGCCAAATACGTCTCGTGACTCGGTGAATAATCGAATATTGTCTATGCTCTTGTGATATTATAACTGAATATATTTTAAACTGATATAACTAACTTGTTTTATTAGAACTTTTTAATTAACTTATTGAAGCTTGCTTCTTATTGCACGACATAGGACTTTTGAGAAGGCTAGTGAACTCGTAAAATGTTACGAAAAAGGGTCCGTCACACAACAGTGTTGCCAGCTGGCACACCTATAGGTGTGAAAAATTGTCAAAAATTGTCAAAATTTTGGAAAAATGGTTAATAATTGCCAAATATGTTGAAATTTTTGAAAAATTGTCAAAAATTTTTAAATATGGTCAAAAATTTGGAAAAATGATCAAAAATTGTCAAATACTGTCAAAATTTTGAAAAAATGGTTGATAATTGCCAAATATTTTCAAAAATTGTCAAAAACTGTCAAAAATGGTCAATAATTGTCAAAATTTTTGAAAAATGGTTAAAATTTTTGAAAAATGGTCAATAATTGTAAGAGTCGGTCAATAATTGTCAAAACCAATCAAAATTCATTAAAAATTGTCAAAAACTATCAAAAATGATCAATAATTGTTAAAATTTTGAAAAATGGTCGAAAATGGTCAATAATCGTCAAAGACGGTCAATAATTGTCAAAAACAATCAAAATTCGTCAAAAACTGTCAAAAATGGTCAATAATTGTTAAAATCTTTGAAAAATTGTCAAAAATTTTTAAATATGGTCAAAAATTTGGAAAAATCGTCAAAAACTGTCAAAATTTTGAAATTTTTGGTTAATAATTGCCAAATATTTTCAACAATTGTCAAAAATTTGGAAAAATGGTCAATAATTGTCAAAAATGGTCAAATTTTTTGAAAAATGGTTTAATTTTTCAAAAAATGGTTAAATTTTTCGAAAAATTGTCAAAATTTTGAAAAAAGGTCAATAATTATAAAAAACTGTCAAAAATGGTCAATAATCGTCAGAACCTGTCAAAAATGCTCAAAAATGGTCAATAATTGTTAAAATTTGTAAAAATGGTCTAAAATGGTCAACATTTTCGAAAAATTGTCAAAAATGATCAATAATTGTTAAAACTGTCAAAATTTGTCAATAATTGTCAAAAATGGTCAATAATTGTTAAAATTTGAAAAAATTGTCAAAATTTCTGAAAAATGGTGAAAAATTCACGAAAAATGGTCATTTTATTGTGCATACGAAGCAAGCTTCTGTCGGAGGTCCGACGACCGCTCACCTTTTTTTAAGTCACAAATACATGTGTCAACATTAATCATCTTAAGACAGTAATAATCCGGCAAACGCAATGGTGGGTGGAGAGGCTTCGCTATATCAGAAAATTATATCGAGGATTCTATATCTAACAAGCTTGAAGGAAGATTTAAGGTACTCCTGGTACTCCTATTCTTCCAGAAAAACTTCAACAAGCACTATGCGCTTGTATTTTTCATTATTCCACTAGTGGATAAAGTGGTACCTTATAGTGTGCTTGATAAGAGTGGATAAAACTCCAATTATAATGTGATTGTGGATAAAAAATTATAATTGACTTACATGACAATAACGTTGGTGTAAAACCAAACGACTCCGTATATCACAAATTCGCCATAAAATTGTTTGCACAGTGCCTTAAGCAAGCTCGGTTTTTTGTTTTTTTCTTGTGATTTTCGAACTTCATTATCCCATTGTTCTTCGAGTTTGTTTGTTAAATCGCGTGATTTGTCCTTTTTTAAAACTTTGTATAAATTTTCCAAATGTAAGCCTTCATTCACTCCTCTTTTAATCAAAGGTACGACCCACCTATAAACATCAATTTATAATTCGTTATAATCAAATATATATTGTGAATAATGAAAATCTTACAAAATAAAGAGCTTGGAAAATACACTGATGTTCCTTTTAGGATTTTCTGATAATAAAGAGTAAACATAACCAGTGTCCATGATAACACTGGATAAAATCCCGAAACTAACATAGAATTTGGCCGAATAACTTTAGAATTTGGATATTTATAAAAAGATTGTATTTTAATATTTTTACGTCCACATAAAAATGATAATTTTTAATATCTCGGTTTGTGAAACGATAATACCTGACATCCGGTATCAGTTTCTAGTATTTATATATTATTTCAGTCATTTTATTAAAGCTGAAAATATTTAAAATTCACATAAACACACAATGCTTTTTCTTTTCCTAAAAAAGGAATAGCATTACTTTGGAACCTTCTGTACAAATCCTAGATTAGCAGGCGAGGTCCCATTGGAATTAGAAGATATATTCTAGCTCTGGCTTTAGCCTGCAAAGTTTGGAATTAACAGAAAACAATCTACCATTCCAATGAAGGTGGGAAAGTTTGCAATGAAACAGTAGATATACTCTAGCAAAGATAAAGTCTGGATCTGCATTCACTGGTCCTGATTCATAATGAAAAGAAAAGAAACACGTTCTATTCATCTAGATTCGTACCCACATTGGCATTGAAGGAAATGGGATAGTTGAGTTGTCTTGATTATCTCAAAAGAAACAAAGTATAAGAAGGAGAGATCAGCTTAAAAGGTGCAGGAAGAAAAGGCAAAGAAGAACTTGGAAAATATGGTTAGAGCAAGCAGAGCTAGTGGTCTAGAGAAAGAGGAAAACAATGAAATATATCAATTGGTTGATAAAGTTTAGAAAATTAAATAGGAATAAATTTTTTTATTAAACTTAAATATTGGAAAATCTCGAAATTTTTAATAAAATTATTGGCAGATTTATTAATTTTATAAAATATTTATATACAATATATTTTTAAACTTCATTACTTACCCGAAAAAAAGTCTACTAAAAATTCCAACTTTTTTTTTGGGATTTTCTAAATTCAACCTAAATCCCAAATCCATTTTAGAAAATAATCAACATCTTAAGTGAAACAGATCAACACAACTTCCATTTAATCCATTCAACATATTTTAAATAAACAATTATTATTGTCGATAACTCGAAATCATACCAAGTTTTTCTCACAATGGTTTCAATTTCAGTGGAAATAGTATTGAAAATACAGGAAGATCTCAGGGTTATCATTTCCTATGTACGAAACACCCACGAGATATCGTGGGGGAAGTTGCGTAATTATAAAATAAAGTTATTACAGTTTTATTGAATTATTTTTGAAAATCGTCACATCATGTTTTGGAGTTATTATATTGTAGGTCTATTGGCCCAGCAATGCGACCTATAAGATCTTATGCGTACACTCTACATCTATGTTCAGTCCAAAAGATCTAGACTTCTGAAAAAGCCTATTATACCTTTTGGAGCGAAGTCTGCAACCTGGTCAAGTTATGGGTAGATCTGTTCCAAGGATTAAAGGTGTTGGTGAACAATTACCAGTGAGAATTCTTGGATTACTCTTAGATCAGATTTCTGAAGCTCCAGGAGCGTAGTGAGCAGAAGTTTTCTGCTTGTCTTTGAACATCAGCAATCTCATTTCCGACAATTCCCTTGTGCTCTGGCACTTTGTTGCTTAAGATATTGTTTGCAGTTCCAGACTGTTTTAGACTTCAGAGCCTTTTAAGCAGCCTGGCCGAATAAGGGCGTTTTTAGGCACTTTTGAGGACAAATACTGTTAGAGATGTTCCCAGGACTGTTATTGATATCCGATCATTAGAAATAAATCCTTTTGAAAGGAATAAGTGAGAAAGCCTTTGACGTCATTGACTACGTGAGTCAAATGTGCTGTAGGTTCCAAAAGTAACTTGTTTCGATAGTCTGAATGCTATAAATAAACTTCCTAAGTGCATTTATCCTTCGGACATTTTTAATCTTACCTCTTATCCGGTATTGAAAAAAAATCTCAAATTTAGAAAATATGAAATAATCTGTACTGGAAAATTTTAATCTTAATTTAACGTTGATAAAAGTTATCGTTTGATGAAGGCTAAGAATATAAAATTGTATCAGAAACTCGTGATAAAAATTGTTATAAATGAAACTAATTGTTTCTAATTAATTCCACTATTTAATAAAAAAATCTAATGAAAATTCTAATATATTGATAATTATTTCGATATTGACATATCATCGTCAGAATGACAGAAGTTACATTTGATGTAATGCCTGTTTCTAATTAATTCCACTATAATGAATACACCACAAGGAACGTACAGAAGAAATTGAGTATATTTGATATTATTCCTGGATTATTATTTTTATCCTCTAGTAATTTCCTTACCTCCTCCTCTTTTGGAGGAATTTTAGATAACATATTTTGAAATTAGACATATTGAACATTTAACAGCCAGATATATCTTCTTCTTTTTTCTATTCATATATATTAAGTCAATCACAAGATTGGTCCAGCCAAAATATTAAACATCAAGTAGGCAAAACAACTGGATAGAGTGTAAACATAGGAAAATTGATAACTTTATAACGAAAGCTCTGTCGGGACATGGGGTCCTTCAGGACGTATACAAAAATGCATTTATTATAGGGAGAGGGATGATGCAGAACACAACCTTTTTAGATGTGCACGATGGGATCTGCAAAGGAAAGAGGCCGAGAGGAACGTAGGATGGAAGCTGCAGAAAGAGAATTTTATCAGGACAATGGTGGAAAGGGACGAAAACTGGTAGATAGTGTCATAGCATGTAAGAGAAGTGATGGGGAAGAAGGAAGAAGAAGAGAGAAAATACCAAGAAGGGACGGAATGAGAAAGATGTGAAGAGATAATGCTTTCGTACTCGTACTTCTCTCCACTTTCTGGGAATATACCTCAGAGCTAAAGAGGCTCTGAATATTCCAACCAGGTGCGGCATAAGGATATCCATTCTCCAATGAAGTAGGGCTGGTCTTATACCGTCAGGTCCTGGAGACTTGAAAGGGGAGAAGCCCACCTTATCTTGTCCTCATCAATTACTGCGCTAGCAAACTGCCAGTCGTATTGTGAGGGTGTTGTTGGTACTTCCGCCCAGTTCGTCGTTCCAGGAAAGACAGATCCTGAGAAGTGAGCTTCCATAAAAATCTCAGCGCTCTCTTGGAGGTTGGCGGCTTTGTCTTCATTTTCCCTCGTCAGGATGCCGATACTCTTATGTTGGTCGTTTGAAAGTGCCTTATGTAGCCTAGAAACTTGTGGGAAGTCTTCGACTGCCTCACAGTAAGCTCTCCAGGCTGCTCTTTGTTTTTGTCTCCAGACTTTTTTGAACTCTTTGAGGTTGGCTTGTTATACTCCCCAGTCCTCTTTGAGTTTTGTTCGTTTTGCCTTGTTAAAGGTCGTTCTTGCTGTCTTTTTGAGGTGTTCCAGTTCAGGGCACCATCAACTATTGGTTTTGCCAACTGTCTGGACCATCCCCATCGGACAGGATTCTTTATAGGCAATGTCTATTTTGTTTTGGATAGATAATGTGTACCTTTCCAGTTCCTCATTATTGCCAGGAGTCAGGACCTCTGTTTCCCAGAGAGCACCTTATAAGAGGCGATTGTAGAGAGCTACATCCGTCCTCTTCGGGTCACGGGATTTTTTACAGTGGTCCTGAGATCTTGGCTTACCGTATAGGTCAGCCAGCGGTGGTCTGACATAGAAATGTGATCTAAAATGTAATATCTATTGGCTACGGGCGTTAATAAATGTCGGCTCCGTGCCTCTATTTAAGACTGTTAGATCTTTCTTAATTATATATTCATATAGAGACTTACCTCGAGCGTTGATATCCTTGCTGCCCCAGCTCAAGTGGTGAGAGTTTGAGTCGGTGGTAGGTTGGCTGCATCTGAAGAGAGGTAGACCGATCAACGTCGCATATTTGCCTTTTCCATCTGAACATTCCACTTTAACCGCAGTAAGGTCTGAGGTGCAGAATTGTGCCATCGAAGGGCTCTGTATATCCTAGGAACGTAAATAGCTGTCCTAGGTTGCTGATTGCTTGGTAAACTGAAAATTTGACCATTTAGGATACTGGAACCAGTAATTTTGGTCTTTATTATCCAGGGCTCCTGGATCAACGCTATTGCATCCTCCAGTACATCAAGGTGGCGACATAGTGTTGCCGTTGCCGCCTTTTTGTGTTGGAGGTTGCATTGTATAATATTTACCTTTGCCCATGGGAAAGGTGGTAAAAGATGAAATTTATTTTAGAGGTTCATCTGCTCCTCCGCTAGGGGAGAGACGACCTCGCTGAGTTTGGGTGCCTCTTCCGTCAGGTCATCGACTGTCATCTGTTTGGATGCTTCGACGTCCTTTTCGGGACCCATGGTGGCCTTGGTGTCGAAATCGACTGTAGGTGGCTCGACTTCCAAGGACCTCGGGTGTTCAGAGGAACCCTCTGCTTCTTTTTTTGTTGCCCTTATTGTCAATGAGGTAAACGCGTAGCTTATCCTTATCCTTATCCTTATCTTCTTGAGGACAGCCATATCCTCGTCTCCGATCCCGAAAACGAAGAGGTGTCCTTAATGGCTTTCCTTTGCCTCATGGTGGAAAGTGCACCATAGTCACCTTACTGTGGATTCCAGGACACACTGGGTTAGAAGGAAATTAAATAGCAGATGAACTAGCAAAGAGGGGGACTGGAACACCCTTTTAGAGGCCGGAACCCTTTTGCAGTATCAGCTCCAATGTAATATTGGAAGAAATAGACAAAGCCGAAAAAAAGAGAAGATCGGATCATTGGAAAGATCTAGTAGGACTTAGACAAATATTCTTCTGGGTGTCTACAACCTGTTGAAGTAAAACTGCACTAAGAGTTTTAACAGGGATCCTGACGGGATATTTTCGCCTGAATGGGCACCTGAAAAAGCTCAAAATAGTGGAGGAAGAAGAATGTAGATTCTTTGTATTGAAGAAGAAACCTCCATCCACATACTTGCGAATTGCATAGCAATTCAGAATCCTTGGAGATTACTGGATAGAAGAGGGACATTTACCTAAGTTGAGGCCTGCAGATATCCTAAAATTTCTCCGGGAAATAGGACTGAAGGAGCTACTAGTATCTGAGACTTCCCTCAGGAACTACTTAGAAGTAAGGAGACAAAATAGATCTTTTAGGTTCTAGTGATTGTCACCCCAATTTACATACAACTTCTGTCGAGCCAAAATGAATCCGGCACCTCTTTGCTACCACATAAAAACAGTACAAATTTTTTTTCTTTTTGAATTCGTGAAAATATGAACTGCAAGTTAAAATGCTGCTGGTGAAGCTGAAGTCGTGTCGGTAATGAAAGAACAAAATGAAACAAATAATTTTTATCCAAACTATAGAATTTATTAACATGTTAAGAATAAATATACATTTAAAAAATCTGTTAAGTGGTAAAATCATTCATCCTTAGCGCTTGCTAAAAGTACTATACTTTCTCCATTAATTTTTTTCCTCCACTTTACACAGTCTAAATTTATTGAACATAAACTATTTATTTATCTTGCTCCGCCATATGTTTGGCATAAGCTTTCTTAGCCACATTTTTCAGTTCCTCCGCCATTCCGGGACTTGTTTCCAGAACCATTTTATGGAAATGACCATCTTCTATTTGCAAAAGTTTATGCGGATGATCGAATTCAATCATATTACCAAAACTCATTACTAGAACTTTGTCTGAATCCATGATAGTATTTAATCTATGCGCTATGGTGAGAACTGTGCATTCTTTAAAGACTTTGCGAATTGTAGCTTGAATTAGTGCATCGGTTCTAAAATATAAGCAGTTTATATTTGTGGGAATAAGATGTGAGGAGTTTTACCTGTGGTCGACGTTAGCGGTTGCTTCGTCCAATACCAAAATTTTATTATCTTTTAAAATAGCTCTTGCTAAGCAAATCAATTGTCTTTGGCCCAAACTGAAATTGGAGCCCCCTTCTGCTACCATAAAATCTAGAGAATCCACGCTCTCTTTCAACTCAACCTAAAAACCAAAATTACAAAACCTTCTAAATAAAATACGAATTCAACTTACCAATTCCAATGCATCCCATATTTTATCGTCGTCAAATTCATTAAAAGGATCCAAATTGTACCTCAACGTTTCTGAAAATAAAACTGGCTCTTGAGGTATAATGGAAATTTTCTTTCTCAAATCGGTAAGTCCAAGATTTTGAATGTCCATTCGATCTATTAAAATAGATCCTTCTAATGGAGCCAATCGGAAGAGAGCAGATATTAGAGAAGACTTTCCAGCACCAGTACGTCCTACTATACCGATCTGAATAAAAATAAATAAATAAAAAAACTGTCATGTTACTAAATATACGTTGAATTACCTTTTCTCCAGGTTTAAAAGTAAAGTTCAAATCTTTCAATACTGGTGGCTCATCTTCTACATATTTCAAGCTTAACTCTTTAAATTCTATGTTACCTCTTCTAGGCCATGTACCTTTTGGTCTTTTTTCTGAAAAATAATACGAAAACAACTTAAATTATGCAAAAATCTTCATGGTTACTGTTCAACAATTTGTATATTTATATTTTAGTTCCCTTGTTTATTCATGTAGAGTTACATTTTAGTCCTTTTATTTTCATTCGAAATTCCTACCGGCGCGCCACTGCCTCCAAAATACTTCTACCTGAGTTCAAAATCGCGTTTTGTTTTCTTTCCCTGGCGGCTGATCGGCGCCTTGCAATATTTACTATTATTCTTCGGCAGTTGAAGTAGGCGTGACCAAACGCACACTTCGCGCCTAAATGCATTATCTCCTTCGTTTTTACGAGGCTAGCCCATCTAGTCGAGTCGATGTTGAGTTTCCAAACCGATCGGACTCCCAGCTAAGACCTACCACTCCTTTACCTATATTCATCGTTCCATCTGTATGTATTTTCGACGTTAGAATTTCAGTCCACTAAATCGAAGGCATCCTATTTTTACGACAGCATAAAATTTGTTGTCATTTCAACTGATCAACGGCCATATCAGTTACGTACCTCTGGGTGTCTCGAAAGGTCCTTCATTGTCGATTTTAGTATATTCAAGAACTCTATCTACACTCGTCAAATTGTTAATTACTTCAGCAAGCTGCTTGGTACCAAATTGAAGAACACCAGTTAGTACCATACATTGAGAGATAGCTAAGCCAGCTATGCTACCATCTACCCGGCTAACTAAAAAATTCATATTTTTAGTTAAATAAACATAGTTTAAATTTAAATGATAACTTACTAGTATCCCAGATAACAAAACTAAACGTTACTACAGCTAGTAAGACCATGACAATTAAATCGAGCCAGAAACCGAATCCGTTCATGCAAGCAATGGTATAGTACCAAGCAGAAGTGTGAACATCTTGATGAGAGTCGAATTCATTTATCAAAACGTCTTCTGCGTTAGATGCTCTGATGGTGACAATACCATTAAGGGTGGAGTTTATATGAGAGAATACTGGAGATTTTGCTGCAATATTAAAAAAGTTTAGCACTCATATATTCATTAAATACTTGGTACTTACCCATTCCTTCTATGTGTTTAAGTGATCTAGCTGTAACTAAGTACCACGTTCTGAATTTCATATATATTATTCCTAATATAACGAGGATAATAATCATAAAAGGACTTGCAACGACAATATTTACCAAAACACCAGCTAGAATTAGGAAAATTGACAATGCATCGAGTAGTACCCTCGGTAAAACTTCGTCAATAGACCCGATATCTTTAGAGAATCTGTTTAAAATCCTTCCGCTCGGGTTCGTATCGAAAAATCTCATAGGAGCTTTCAGTAATTTGTGAAACATCATCGAATGTAAATTCTTGGAGGATAACATGCAAGCTTTAGCGAATAAAAACGTTCTGGATATGATAAACAAGATGGCTAAAATCAGCAACGCTCCGTATATATACATGGCACAAGTAGTTTTAATCACACGTTCGACACTACCATCAATGGATATGACGTAATCAAACATATCATCAATGTTAAAGCTGGATATAAGAAAGGTCCGACTAAAATTCGAATCAGTACTATTTGATTTTACAGTACTATTTACAGCAGTTGTAGGATTTTGATACAATTTTGGGGTAGTACTTTCCATTTCGTAAAGATCAGATTTATTGGTTGGATGAAATGCTTTTGGTGTCGGATAATAAGTGGGGTGTATATTGGCCAATTTCAAACTTTGATTCCTTAGTTGTTCTTGAGATGTCCTAAAATCGAAGCGAGGAATAAATAATCGAGAATTTTCGTACTACTGTCGACTTACCAAGCTGTTAACCATTGGTCGATACCTACAAGAACTGCTTGAGAGCCTACCAATAAAATGATCACAAAAGAAACCAAAGCAACATTTCTAGCTGCAGCCATATAGCTCTTCAGTGGTTTACTGTTGGGATCTTGACCTGATTCTTCTTCAGCAATATGTTCATCTCCATCCATTTGTGTGTCACTCTATAAACAAACAATATTTATGCATACACAGTATTTAGTGATTTCAATTTATCGAAAAACTTACGCTAGCTGTAGAAATTGTCGACATTTTTCTACTCGAAACACTCGAATACTTTCTACCTCCATCTGAAGCGATTGAGAATTTTCTAGTTCCATCTACAGCCAAAGAGAATCGTCTAGTTGTCTCTGAAGTAGGAGGTGCGGTTTCGGTAACTTCTTCTTTCTTTTCATCAGTCTCGTCAGCAGCTACTAATAGTTTTGTAAAATCTAAGTTACAGCTTGAGAGCTCGTGGAAGGTTCCTTTAGCTTCGATTGTACCCTATAAGTATATAAATTGTAACATTTTCAGGGTGAGTAAAATGTTTTTTCACTTACTTCGTTTAGAACGATGATTAGGTCGGCTTTTTTTAAATATTGCAGTTGATGGGTTACTAGAATTCTAGTTTTTCCTCGTAAATGTTCATAAATACACTGATCGAACAAGTGTTTTCCAACGTGGGTATCAACAGCTGACAATGGATCGTCCAATAAGTATATATCTGCTTTTCTATAAATTGCTCTAGCTAAATTTATTCTAGCTCTTTGACCTCCACTTAAAGAAACTCCTTTTTCACCTAAAATATTGAATAGAAAAATCACTAGCATCTTGTTCCGATACAAAAAATGGAAAATCTATACAATTCTTACCTACAGTTGTTCTATCTCCATGTGGAAACTGTTCGAAATCTCTTTCTAAAGCACATACTTTGACAACTTTAGAATACCATTTTTTATCATAGCGATTTCCGAACAAAATATTATTTCGCACGGTCGACTGAAAAAGCCAAGGCTCTTGGGAACTATAGGAGATATTTCCTCCTACTTGAACAGTCCCATGTGTTGCAGGTAACTCCCCCAAAATTAGCTAAAATTGAAGCAACGTTTCAATAGGTACACTTAGGATGATTGATGAATCACCCTCAGTCTATCTAAATTATTTTAATAAAAATTACTTGTAACAGTGAACTTTTTCCTGCTCCTACTGGTCCCACCACTGCGCATAGAGTACCTGGTGGTATCTTGAGATTAATATCGTCTAAAGTATGTCCTATATCCGTCCAAGATGCTACAACATCTACCATTGTCACACCAGTTTTCTTCACGTCCTTTATAATATCTTCTTCTTTTTCTTCGAGAACCAGAAACTCTTCCAATCTTTTTACAGATATCAAAGTTTCAGCACCTGTGCTCAATGCTAATGGAAAAAATACTGCCATGGCCAACTGTAGCAAACTAAAAGCTTGCGCCATGGAAAATACTACGTCAGCTGATAGGACATTTCCTAAAATAAATACAAGTTGATATAACATGGGAATGGGATAATCTTATAGAGTACTATTTTGGAAAGTAGCAGATACACCTTGTAGATTGAAAAGTAGCAGCTCACCGAGTAGAATAAAGGTAATAAGAGTGGTGAATAAAGCTAATCTATCTGCAAACACCATACAGCTTGCATAAACTCCTCTTAAATACGTTGCAGAGGTGATGTCTTTCATTTCAGAAGCTCTGGCGAGCTCGACGAGTTTTTCAAAGGGTTTTTCCCAACCGTACATTTTGATGACTTGAATACCAGCTACGATTTCGCTCATTAATTTTACTCTACTGTCAGTTTTTTTGGAAATACTTTCACGCAACCTCCCAACAAACTTGGTTAGAAAAGCTTAAAGAGAAAAATGTTTTTAATAAAAATTCGAAAGGGAGTATTGAGTTTGACATACATTGTATGGGTACGGTTATAACGACCATGGTAACTATACCGGTGACCGATGCTATTCCAACTTGATTGTAAACTACAAATAATAAGACTATAACTTGGAATGGCATCACCCAAATTCCGTGTATTACTGGTAAGGACAAGTCGAAACGAACCATGTCGTTGGAGAGCAAATTTACGATTTGTCCAGATGCTGTTTGACCCAAAGATTTTTGGTTTAATCGGATAATCTGAAAAGAAGATTTTTAATTTTTTGTTGTTGAATATTATTAGGTGGAATTACCTTTCTGTAAACTAGAGAAGACAAAGCTACTCTAATTCGCATTCCCACTGCACCCATGGAAAAAAAAGTGTGGTGCAGAATTAGCAAAGAAACAAATGAAGTCAGTATTACTCCTACTCCGTAATAATACATGTCAGCAATAGTTCCATTGCTTCTAACCAAGAATAAATTTATTAACCTGGCTAAAATTATCGGCCTCATACATCTAAAACAAGAAAAATCAAATTTCCACTTATTTTTTCTTAAAAATGCAAGCTTCCAAATTGTATGTATATATTGTGCTGGATAAACGATTTCAATATTTTTCTGCTTCTCACTTGTGATTTATTGATGATATGCCTCGGATATGGGTCAACAACCGGTTGAAAAATTTGAGAAAAAAGGAGGAGATTTTTCAATATTTTATCTTATTATTAAGTACCTATCCATACCATAACAATATATATACGAGTATATACAAAATTTCACCTACAGTATACGATGGAGACCGTCGCGTCGTCTCCATTCCCACGGATATTCCTGATTATATATTGAATTAAATTTGATGTAAATGGTTACTTACAGAACTATTACATTCGAAAAAAACCACAGAAGTCCATAAATTAAACTTTCAACGTAAAACTGTTTGATAATAACTTTCAGCAAATTTGGTTTTCCTCTTTTATGTTTGGCTCGTTTAACTTCCGCTTCCCAGTATCTTTCGATTTTGTCAGTTAACAATTCTGATTTGTCCTTTTCTAATACTTTATATAAACTATCAATTTCCAGTTCGTGTCTTATGCTTCTTTTAACTAGGGGTATCACCCATCTGTAGAAAACAAAAAAAAGTCCTTGAAGCTCTGAGACTTTCCTTAGTAACTGAATAGACCTTTTAGATTAAAATAAAAAGTTACTTACCCAAAAAATATTCTTGAGAACACACTGGCATACTCCTTAGGATTTTCTAAGGTAAGAGAAAATCCTAAATCCATCGTGAAATTATTCTAATAAAATTATTCACTTAACAACATTTAAAACGATTTTTTCCATTAAAAATTTTTTTTTACTATTTGCGAATTAAGGATAAAGTGTCTCTCTGCGTTAGCAAAAGGAAACTGGAAGTTATTGTAAAAAACAGGAAAAAATTTATTAAATTAATATTTCTCCTCGATTCCGCTGATTAAAATTATTTCAATGAAATTATACAAGGCGCTCCGAAACCTTTAAGATATGCTCTGATTATCCTGTTTGCGATAAATCATACGTGGGTAGGGTAAAGGGGGAATGAAATACAGAGGTGGATCTCAAAAAAATTTCAATTTTGCGCAGACATTTTTAAAATTTGAAGGTTTTCTCTAGGTATGTCAATTTTTTTTTCAGTAGGTTGGTTTTTTAAGAGAACTCTATTAAAATTCTCAATATTCACAGTTTTAAGGTTTCTACTATTTTTTTAGTAGATAGCATATTTATTCTAAGTAGATTTTCACTACCCTCTTTAACGATTCATAAAATGAAATCCCCTTTGGTTATAGTATTATTAAATTTTTTTCAAGTAGACTGATCTTTTAAGAATATTCTTCTATAATTTCAGCTCAATATTCACAGTTTTGTGGCATCCACGATTTTTTTAGTAGATAGCATATTTATTCTAAGTAGATTTTCACTACCCTCTCTATAACGATTCATAAAATGACACCCCTTTTGGTTATAGTATTATTAAATTTTCTACAAGTAGATTGACCTTTAAAGAATATTCTTCTATAATTTCAGCTCAATATTCACAGTTTTGTGGTTTCCACGATTTTTTTAGTAGATAGCATATTCATTCTAAGTAGATTTTCACTACCCTCTCTATAACGATTCATAAAATGACACCCCTTTTGGTTATAGTATTATTAAATTTTCTACAAGTAGATTGACCTTTAAAGAATATTCTTCTATAATTTCAGCTCAATATTCACAGTTTTGTGGTTTCCACGATTTTTTTAGTAGATAGCATATTCATTCTAAGTAGATTTTCACTACCCTCTCTATAACGATTCATAAAATGACACCCCTTTTGGTTATAGTATTATTAAATTTTCTACAAGTAGACTGATCTTTTAAGAATATTCTTCTATAATTTCAGCTCAATATTCACAGTTTTGTGGTTTCCACGATTTTTTTAGTAGATAGCATATTTATTCTAAGTAGATTTTCACTACCCTCTCTATAACGATTCATAAAATGATACCCCTTTTGGTTATAGTATTATTAAATTTTTTCAAGTAGACTGATCTTTTAAGAATATTCTTCTATAATTTCTGCTCAATATTCACAGTTTTGTGGCTTCCACGATTTTTTTAGTAGATAGCATATTTATTCTAAGTAGATTTTCACTACCCTCTCTATAACGATTCATAAAATGACACCCCTTTTGGTTATAGTATTATTAAATTTTCTACAAGTAGACTGACCTTTTAAGAATATTCTTCTATAATTTCAGCTCAATATTCACAGTTTTGTGGTTTCCACGATTTTTTTAGTAGATAGCATATTTATTCTAAGTAGATTTTCACTACCGTCTCTATAACGATTCATAAAATGACACCCTTTTTGGTTATAGTATTATTAAATTTTCTACAAGTAGACTGACCTTTTAAGAATATTCTTCTATAATTTCAGCTCAATATTCACAGTTTTGTGGTTTCCACAATTTTTTGAGTAGATAGCATATTTATTCTTAGTAGATTTTCACTACCTTCTATTTAACGATTCATAAAATGAAATCCCCTTTGGTTATGGTATTATTAAATTTTTTTCAAGTAGACTGATCTTTTAAGAATATTCTTCTATAATTTCAGCTCAATATTCACAGTTTTGTGGTTTCCACGATTTTTTTAGTAGATAGCATATTCATTCTAAGTAGATTTTCACTACCCTCTCTATAACGATTCATAAAATGACACCCCTTTTGGTTATAGTATTATTAAATTTTCTACAAGTAGATTGACCTTTAAAGAATATTCTTCTATAATTTCAGCTCAATATTCACAGTTTTGTGGTTTCCACGATTTTTTTAGTAGATAGCATATTCATTCTAAGTAGATTTTCACTACCCTCTCTATAACGATTCATAAAATGACACCCCTTTTGGTTATAGTATTATTAAATTTTCTACAAGTAGATTGACCTTTAAAGAATATTCTTCTATAATTTCAGCTCAATATTCACAGTTTTGTGGTTTCCACGATTTTTTTAGTAGATAGCATATTCATTCTAAGTAGATTTTCACTACCCTCTCTATAACGATTCATAAAATGACACCCCTTTTGGTTATAGTATTATTAAATTTTCTACAAGTAGACTGATCTTTTAAGAATATTCTTCTATAATTTCAGCTCAATATTCACAGTTTTGTGGTTTCCACGATTTTTTTAGTAGATAGCATATTTATTCTAAGTAGATTTTCACTACCCTCTCTATAACGATTCATAAAATGATACCCCTTTTGGTTATAGTATTATTAAATTTTTTCAAGTAGACTGATCTTTTAAGAATATTCTTCTATAATTTCTGCTCAATATTCACAGTTTTGTGGCTTCCACGATTTTTTTAGTAGATAGCATATTTATTCTAAGTAGATTTTCACTACCCTCTCTATAACGATTCATAAAATGACACCCCTTTTGGTTATAGTATTATTAAATTTTCTACAAGTAGACTGACCTTTTAAGAATATTCTTCTATAATTTCAGCTCAATATTCACAGTTTTGTGGTTTCCACGATTTTTTTAGTAGATAGCATATTTATTCTAAGTAGATTTTCACTACCGTCTCTATAACGATTCATAAAATGACACCCTTTTTGGTTATAGTATTATTAAATTTTCTACAAGTAGACTGACCTTTTAAGAATATTCTTCTATAATTTCAGCTCAATATTCACAGTTTTGTGGTTTCCACAATTTTTTGAGTAGATAGCATATTTATTCTTAGTAGATTTTCACTACCTTCTATTTAACGATTCATAAAATGAAATCCCCTTTGGTTATGGTATTATTAAATTTTTTTCAAGTAGACTGATCTTTTAAGAATATTCTTCTATAATTTCAGCTCAATATTCACAGTTTTGTGGTTTCCACGATTTTTTTAGTAGATAGCATATTCATTCTAAGTAGATTTTCACTACCCTCTCTATAACGATTCATAAAATGACACCCCTTTTGGTTATAGTATTATTAAATTTTCTACAAGTAGATTGACCTTTAAAGAATATTCTTCTATAATTTCAGCTCAATATTCACAGTTTTGTGGTTTCCACGATTTTTTTAGTAGATAGCATATTCATTCTAAGTAGATTTTCACTACCCTCTCTATAACGATTCATAAAATGACACCCCTTTTGGTTATAGTATTATTAAATTTTCTACAAGTAGATTGACCTTTAAAGAATATTCTTCTATAATTTCAGCTCAATATTCACAGTTTTGTGGTTTCCACGATTTTTTTAGTAGATAGCATATTCATTCTAAGTAGATTTTCACTACCCTCTCTATAACGATTCATAAAATGACACCCCTTTTGGTTATAGTATTATTAAATTTTCTACAAGTAGACTGATCTTTTAAGAATATTCTTCTATAATTTCAGCTCAATATTCACAGTTTTGTGGTTTCCACGATTTTTTTAGTAGATAGCATATTTATTCTAAGTAGATTTTCACTACCCTCTCTATAACGATTCATAAAATGATACCCCTTTTGGTTATAGTATTATTAAATTTTTTCAAGTAGACTGATCTTTTAAGAATATTCTTCTATAATTTCTGCTCAATATTCACAGTTTTGTGGCTTCCACGATTTTTTTAGTAGATAGCATATTTATTCTAAGTAGATTTTCACTACCCTCTCTATAACGATTCATAAAATGACACCCCTTTTGGTTATAGTATTATTAAATTTTCTACAAGTAGACTGACCTTTTAAGAATATTCTTCTATAATTTCAGCTCAATATTCACAGTTTTGTGGTTTCCACGATTTTTTTAGTAGATAGCATATTTATTCTAAGTAGATTTTCACTACCGTCTCTATAACGATTCATAAAATGACACCCTTTTTGGTTATAGTATTATTAAATTTTCTACAAGTAGACTGACCTTTTAAGAATATTCTTCTATAATTTCAGCTCAATATTCACAGTTTTGTGGTTTCCACAATTTTTTGAGTAGATAGCATATTTATTCTTAGTAGATTTTCACTACCTTCTATTTAACGATTCATAAAATGAAATCCCCTTTGGTTATGGTATTATTAAATTTTTTTCAAGTAGACTGATCTTTTAAGAATATTCTTCTATAATTTCAGCTCAATATTCACAGTTTTGTGGTTTCCACGATTTTTTTAGTAGATAGCATATTCATTCTAAGTAGATTTTCACTACCCTCTCTATAACGATTCATAAAATGACACCCCTTTTGGTTATAGTATTATTAAATTTTCTACAAGTAGATTGACCTTTAAAGAATATTCTTCTATAATTTCAGCTCAATATTCACAGTTTTGTGGTTTCCACGATTTTTTTAGTAGATAGCATATTCATTCTAAGTAGATTTTCACTACCCTCTCTATAACGATTCATAAAATGACACCCCTTTTGGTTATAGTATTATTAAATTTTCTACAAGTAGATTGACCTTTAAAGAATATTCTTCTATAATTTCAGCTCAATATTCACAGTTTTGTGGTTTCCACGATTTTTTTAGTAGATAGCATATTCATTCTAAGTAGATTTTCACTACCCTCTCTATAACGATTCATAAAATGACACCCCTTTTGGTTATAGTATTATTAAATTTTCTACAAGTAGACTGATCTTTTAAGAATATTCTTCTATAATTTCAGCTCAATATTCACAGTTTTGTGGTTTCCACGATTTTTTTAGTAGATAGCATATTTATTCTAAGTAGATTTTCACTACCCTCTCTATAACGATTCATAAAATGATACCCCTTTTGGTTATAGTATTATTAAATTTTTTCAAGTAGACTGATCTTTTAAGAATATTCTTCTATAATTTCTGCTCAATATTCACAGTTTTGTGGCTTCCACGATTTTTTTAGTAGATAGCATATTTATTCTAAGTAGATTTTCACTACCCTCTCTATAACGATTCATAAAATGACACCCCTTTTGGTTATAGTATTATTAAATTTTCTACAAGTAGACTGACCTTTTAAGAATATTCTTCTATAATTTCAGCTCAATATTCACAGTTTTGTGGTTTCCACGATTTTTTTAGTAGATAGCATATTTATTCTAAGTAGATTTTCACTACCGTCTCTATAACGATTCATAAAATGACACCCTTTTTGGTTATAGTATTATTAAATTTTCTACAAGTAGACTGACCTTTTAAGAATATTCTTCTATAATTTCAGCTCAATATTCACAGTTTTGTGGTTTCCACAATTTTTTGAGTAGATAGCATATTTATTCTTAGTAGATTTTCACTACCTTCTATTTAACGATTCATAAAATGAAATCCCCTTTGGTTATGGTATTATTAAATTTTTTTCAAGTAGACTGATCTTTTAAGAATATTCTTCTATAATTTCATCCTAATATTCGCAGTTTTGTGGTTTCCACGATTTTTTTTAGTAGATAGTATATTTATTCTTAGTAGATTTTCACAATCTTCTATTTAACGGTTCATTAAATGACACACCCTTTGGTTATAGTATTATTGAATTTGTTCCAAATAGACTGATCTTTTAAGAATACTCTACTAAAATCTCAGCTCAATATTCACAGTTTTGGGGTTTGTAAGATATTTTTAAAAATTGATAGTATGTTTTATCGAAAATTTCTTAACACTATTTCAAGAAAAAGTCCCACTATTATGAATGTTGTATCCAAAAATTTATTAAATTTTCTTATAACGTTCTTTAAAACGAAATAAATATGCAATATCCGTCAAAAAAAAATCAACAAAAGGTAGTATTAATGAGATTAGAAAAAAAATCATTGATAAAATTAAGATTACTTCGATAAAATTTGAGTTTATCGCAAAACTGAAGGCTATTGAAACTCTAATAATTGATTTTTAGATGCAATTTACAACTTTAGGCTAACTTCGGTCGTTATAATAAATAAAATAATATTCTGATGACATTTTTTTATGTTTTTTTGATTATAACATTTTGTGGTTTTGTCTATCTTGGAACTTTTTCTGGATTTCTGGTTCCAAGAGAGGATACGAACTTCCGGTTTTTGTTATTTTCATTATCACAAAGCCGTTTTTATCTCTTATGTGTCTACCATCCCAATTGAGGTGTTTTTAAAAATATTTTATACAGGGAGAGTATCCATCAGAAACTGCGTTCTAGACTGTTAGAATTAAACAACAAAACGTCTGCTTTTCACGATTTACCTCTTGGCGCTTCTAATTTCTATCATAATATCGTCTGTTTTAAAAGCTTTTGCACCATTCAACGCTAATATAGATAAACCTCTCAATTTTCAGACAATGTCGTATAAACAGGTGTTCAGATAAATATGCGATTACAACTTAACCTAACTTTTTGGATTTTCAAAATCGGTCTTTTCTGACACGTCGATATATGGGAATCCACTAATTCGACCCCGAAAATAATTATAAAAATTTTCTAACGTCTAAGGTTAAGTTTATTTTTTCGAAAAATTTTACTCTTCACTTTTGGATACCGCTGTATACAAACTATCATAGATACGTCTCCGCTGATTTTTTTCCATATTCTTTCATTATCTGAGAGTGTGGATTTCAAATTTCAACGTGAAACTCTTATTATTATGGACTCTAAGATTTTTTTACTATGCTCGTGTACTATGGGACATCGCGTATGCCCACTTTCGAATTTTCAAAATTCCAAAATCGGAACCAAGTCTTTCCAGACACTTTTATATATGGAAATCCACTAATTCGACCCCGTAGATTCCGAAAATGATTATAAACATTTCCTAAAGTCCAAGGTTAAAGAGTTTATTTTTCCGAAAAATTTTTCTCTTCACTTTTGGATATCGCTGTATACAAAATATTATAGATACGTCTCCGCTGATTTTTTTGCATATTCTTTGATTATCTGAGAGTGTGGATTTCAAATTTCAGCCTAAAATTCCCCTTATTATGAACTCAACGATTTTTTGACTATACACGTGTACTGTTCTACTTTACTTTTCACTTTTGGGTACACCTGTATACAAAATATCATAGATACGACTTCCCTAATTTTTTCACGTATTTATTAATTATCTGAGAGTTCGTGTTCCAAATTTCAGCTTAAAATTCCTCTTCTTATGGACTCTACGAAAACATTAAAGCTGTAATAAGAAATCAAAGAAATTCGTAGTAACTTTATTAAATCGTTGCTTTATCGTGTATTGAAGGCTAATCGGATGTAATTTTTTTGATTGAAATTTAATCAGCTCGACATTTTATCGGTATTGTATAATAATATCCGATTTTTACTACTAATCTCATAAAATTTATACAAGGTGAATCATATTTGAATTATTATTTTTTCTAATAATTTCTCTATATATTTATAAATTTCCATCAAAATCGGTGCAGAGGTGCAAAAACTTTAGAAAAGGGAATATAATTTTATGTATTATTTTACAATTTTTTACAGCTGGTGCAACGTGAATTATTCCTGATGATAAAATATTCCAACCTTAGTCTATGTCACAATAGTTGTAAATCACCCTGTAATATTCAGGACCATCCATGTAGGATAAAAAAAATTCTTATTTCATATATTATTTTATTAAAATTTATCACTTTACCGAAAAAAAATTTGGATAAAATAAAAGAGTTAGTTGAGCTCATCAGAATCTGCCAAAAAATACAATATATAAAAAAAATCTATCTTCTTTTTCCAATTTTTTTTAATTGTTTTTAATAACCAAATATAAATAATATAAGCCTACTTTTGTTCAAGTAAACTCTTTTTAATCACTCAATACTTCTTCGTCAGTTTTATCTTTCGAAAAAGCATCCAAAGCGATCTGTTTAAGTTGATCTGTCATCCCCGGTCCAGTTTCTAGCACCAATTTATGAAAACACCCGTCCTGTATTTGTAGAAGTTTATGTGGATGGTCGAACTCCACCATACTTCCAAAGCTCATTACTATAATTTTGTCGGAGTCCATAATTGTGTTCAATCTATGAGCGATGGTTATTACTGTACAATCTTTGAACAATCGACGAATTGTTGCTTGGATCAAAGCATCAGTTCTGAAAATAAGAAATAAATAAAGCGCAAAATTAAATAAATTTCGATTATTTTCACCTCTGATCAACGTTGGCTGTAGCTTCATCTAATATTAAAATTTTATTATTTTTTAAAATTGCTCTAGCCAGACACACAAGCTGCCTTTGACCTAAACTGAAATTCCCTCCACTTTCAGCTACCATAAAGTCCAAAGTTGCAACACTATCTTTTAATTCTACCTCTTCTAATGCTTTCCAAAGTTCCTTATCGTCAAATTCATTGAAAGGATCCAAATTATACCTCAATGTAGCGGAAAATAGCACAGGCTCTTGTGGTATTATAGAAATGTTTCTCCTGAGATCTGATAATCCTAGAGTTTGAATATCAACTCCATCTATAAATATGGAACCTTCCAGTGGAGCTAATCGGAAGAGGGCCGAAATGAGGGAAGATTTTCCTGCACCTGTACGACCTACAACTCCTATCTAAAAAAAACATTAAACAATTTGTCTCATATTTATTGAGCAAATTACCTTTTCACCAGACATAATAGTAAACTTCAAATTCTTCAAAACAGCTGGTTCGTTCAAAGCATATTTTAAAGACATGTTTCGAAATTCTAGGAATCCTTCAACAGGCCAAGGCTGTTTGGGTACTTTTTCTGAAATAAAAAAATAAATATTTGTGACATAATAGATACTGGATACAAAAAATATATGTTGAGTATGTTGATTGTTGTTATTGTTATGAAATTGGGTCAAATACACAACAATAACAATACTGTTTTTGTTGACGTATAATTTTTTGTGTTGGCATTTCATTTATTTTAATGAGTTTCTTTAATTTTGTAAGATAAGCCTGATTATCGAAATATCTGAGAAAATCTGCGGAATCACCTTTCAGAGGTCAAAAAAAAATTGTTTACCAACCAAGTACACGAGAGGAAAAAGGATTAAAAGGATAATCCAGCGCAAATTGAACTGGGTTGAGCCATACAAAGCTCCTGGACCAGATGGAATAATCCCAGCGCATCTGCAGCAGGGGCAAATACATCTATCTCCAGTACTTTGTAAACTGTTCAGAGTATCCCTAGCAACTGGATACATTTCAATTGCTTGGAAAAGAGCCCGAATCGTCTTTATTCCCAAACCAGGTAAGGATTATTTCCAGGCAAAGTCATTCAAGCCAATAACTCTGTCTTTTTTAATGTTAAAGATAATGGAGAAACTTATTTATAGCATGTTAGGGAAAACTTTCTCATTGAAAGGCCACTACATTATAACCAACATGCTTATCAATCAGGAAAATCCTGTGAAACATCCTTACACCAACTGGTGTCGAAAATTAAGGCTGCCCTAGGAAATCAAGTAATACCTCTCGATATAGAAGGAGCGTTCGACCACACCTCCTTTGATTCCATGATAGCTGCTGTTGCAAGGCATGGAGCAGAAAACATGCTTTTCAACAGGATAGCAACGACAACCTTATTTGGAGATTCCATGGAGGTATCGATAATGAAGGGATGCCCACAGGGAGGAGTCCTATCACCTTTTCAGTGGGACCTTGTCATAGACGAACTCCTGGAGGAATTGATCAGGAAGGGGATGCAGATGATCTGACAATACTTGTACTGGGGAAATTCCCTAACGTTACATCGGAGCTGTTGCAGCAAGCTCTGGAAATGGTGGAGATTTGGTGTAGGAGGGAATGCCTAAGGGTGAACCCTGCAAAAAATGCGCTCATTTCCTTCACTAGAAAAAGGAAGAATGATAGACTAAAACTGCCAAGCCTCTTCAACGTGCAGCTGTGTCTTAGCCAGGAGGTCAACTATCTGGGTATAATTCTGGATGCAAAGCTAACCTGGAATTTACACCTACATGACAAAACCAATAAAGGAAAAACTGCCCTAATGGCTGCAAAACGGGCGATAGGAAACACATGGGGACTAAATCGACGAATAGTTCACTGGTTGTACACAACTGCGGTGAGAAGCCCTAGTTCAGTGGCCAAAAACAGATCACGAAGGAACCAACTCCCATAGTCATTCCAGAATCACAGATGTTATCACAAACTCGCTTATTGAAATGAGAAGTGATAACGTTGGTCACCATTAACGACAACCAACCATACCATATCCAGCTAAACTGGGATGGGTTTGAAGCATTCAGCCAGGAAGGAACGTTGGTGTGGTACAGAGATGGATCTGAAACTGACAAAGGAACAGGAGCTGGAGTCCATGATGCCAGACCCAGGTGCAATGTCCACGCATCGTTATATTCCAGGCAGAAATCTAGGCGATACCGAAATCACTTACATCCCAGCCCGATGATGTCGGATCGTTTACTATCGCCCTTGCACCACCGACGGATCTACATCAAATGGAACCAGAAAGAAAGTCGACCATGGGCGTCACTCGAGACATCTCGTCTAGGTCTGTCAGTTCTGAAACAAATAAGTCTCGGTCTCGTAACCAGTTGTCTCGTGTTATCTCGTCTCGCAGTTTTTATTGTCTTGCTCAAGGAGAGGGTGGAATATTTTAGCATATGCTTTGATTGGCGATATAAGTATGGCCGATCTTTTTGCTGTCTCAATTTTCTGTAGATCGGTAAACTGGACTTTAACTTGTGGGAACGTTTTCTAATATTTTATAAAAATAATAATATACCTGGTGGAGTCTCAAAAGGTCCTTCCTTATCCAGTGTAGTATACTGCAACACCCTTTCTACGCTAGTGAGTTGATTTATCACTTCAGCAGTTTGTCTAATTCCGTATTGTAACATACCGGTCAAAACTAAGCACTGTGAAATAGCCAGACCAACCAAACTACCATTTACTTCAGAAACTTGAAAAGAAAATGAAAATTTTCCATGAAAAGTCACTTAAAGACCAAAAAAATATACTTACAATTCGCTAAAAGTACGAAGGTGAACGTTACGCACGCCAAAAATACCACCGCTATAATATCAAGCCACAAGCCAAACGAACCGACGACTGCTATTGTTAAGTACCAGGCTGAAGTATGGACATCCTATAAGAAAAATGTAAATGAAATTGTGAAAATTTCGACTTTCCACCCGAGTTTCACACTATATTTTTTATACGACTTTTTTTTCAAAAATTCGCAAAACATAAATTTCTCGTTATATCATACGAGATCTATCAAATTAAACTTACTTGATGGTGATCAAATTCGTCTATTAAAATTTCTTCTGCTCTGGCAGCTCTTATAGTCGTTATCCCATTTAGCGTCGAGTTTATATGTGAAAAAACTGGCGATTTTGCTGAAAATTGAGTTTTAAAAATAATTTCCAAATTATAATAACATGTCTGTACTTACTTATTCCTTCTAGATGTTTTAGAACTTTGGCGGTTTCAATGTACCACTTTCTGAATTTAAGAAATACGAATCCAAGTACCACAATTGCAATTAACATATACGGACTTGAAATAACGATATTTATTAACAAACCAGCCATTACCAAAAAAATCTAAAATACATAAATCAATATTACTGTTTCCACTATCAATCCACTTTTTTCCCACTTTCCTCCATTTTTTTTTTATTTTTCTGGGACTAGGTCGCTTGTGCCTTCGGCCTAGCCCAGTCTGGTGATCCCTCATATTTTTTCACTCACCTGTACAGCATCCAAAAGTACTCTAGGTAAAACCTCATCAATGGCCCCCATATCCTTTGAAAACCTATTAAGGACCCTCCCGCTAGGATTAATATCGAAAAATCTCATAGGAGCTTCCAGTAAAGTATGAAATATCCTCGAATGTAAGTTAATAGAAGACTTCATACATGCTTTAAAGAATAAAAACGATCTAGCCATCGTTAAAATAACACACAAAGCAATTAAGACACCGTAGAAGTACATAGCATACGTCGACTTTACTAATTCTACTATATTTCCGTTTATTATCACACTATCAAAAATATCATTGAAAATATCATCGAAGGATGTAGTGGAAGTGTTATTGTCCAATCTGTAGATGTAATTGAGTGTATTAGATGAGCTTTCTGTGCTGTTGTGTGGATAGAGCTTGATTTCCGATGTTAAATCGATTACAGCATCATTGGAATGTCTTTGTTCTTCTTGTGAAGTCCTAAAATAATTTTTATTATGAGGAATAAGGATCCATATTGCTTCGTAGCTTACCAAAAAGTTAACCAAAGGTCAACAGCTGCACAAAAACCTTGAGCAAGGACGAGAAGTGTGATTAAAAAAGCTAACATACAAATACTTTTCGTCGATAGAAGATAATGTTTGAATGGTTTAATGTTGGGATCGTTTCCTGATTCTTCTTCGATTACTTGATCTGTGTCTTTGTAACTATCAGACATGTCGCTCTTAAAACAAAGAATTAATTTTTTTTAAATGTTTTTTTGAAAAAACTTACGCCAGCTACTGATAAAGAAGACCAAGTTGACATTCTTCTGGTAGATCCAGTTCTTGTAAAGTCTCCACTTTCTAACTCTGTTATCTCTTCTTGTTTCTCTACCGTTTCATCTGCAGCTACTAATAGTTTTGTAAAGTCCAATGCGCACTGAGAGAGCTCTTCAAAAGTTCCTTGAGCTTCAATTTTACCCTGAAAGTAAATAACTTTTACAAAAGAATTTCCACAACCTAGATTTACTTACATTGTTGATAACAATAATCAATCCAGCTTTTTTTAGGTACTGAAGTTGATGAGTGACTAAAATTCTGGTTTTTCCTTTTAAATGGTTATGGATACATTTATCAAACAAATGCTTTCCAACATGAGTATCAACAGCTGATAATGGGTCGTCCAATAGGTATACATCTGCTTTTCTATAAATTGCTCTGGCTAAATTGATCCTAGCTCTTTGACCACCACTCAAAGAAACTCCTTTTTCGCCTTAAATTAAAACACTTATACCTACTTATACAACACCAACTAAACTGCTCCAGCAAAGTATTTTGTAATGTTTTTCTTTTTTTATTTAAATGGTTAGTCTTTCTCAATTCTCGAACGTTCTTGAATTTACCTCGTTCGCCAAAATTTATAGTTTTTTTTGTTGTACTTACCCACTATAGTATGATCTCGATGCGGAAATTGTTCGAAATCTTTTTCCAACGCACATACATGAACTACTTTTTTGTACCATCTTCGTTGATAGGGCAGTCCAAAAATAATGTTACTACGAACAGTCGACTGAAACAGCCAAGGCACTTGACAACTGTACGATACTTCGCCTCCGATTTGAATGTTTCCAGATTTTGACGGTAATTCTCCTAACAGAAGCTTTAAAAAACAAGCAAGAATAGAATAAAGAAAAAAATAGTTTGAATATTTACCTGCAATAAAGAACTTTTTCCTGCTCCTACAGGACCTACCACAGCACATAAAGTACCTGGAGGTATTTGTATATTAATATTTTGTAAAGTACGTCCAGTCGGCGTCCAAGATGCATCTACGTTAGATAGCATAACACCATTATCTTTCTTTTTTTCTATAACCGATTCTTCTTTTTCTTCGAGCAGCAAAAAATCCTGCAGTCTTCTCACTGACACCCACGTCTCTGCACCTATACTGATGGCTAAAGGAAATGAAATGGCCAAAACTAACTGTAGAATGTTAAAACTTTGAGCCAGAGAGAACACTATGTCGGCGGAGATGTTATTTCCTGAAACATTTTCAAAGTGATATCTATCTTAGGAGCTGTTTATGATTCTTACCAAGTAAAACGAAGCAAATTACTGTGGCACACAGAGCCAGCCTATCCATAAAAACCATGCAGCTTGCATAAACTCCTCTTAGATAAGATGCATTTGTAATATCCTCAATTTCCGTCGCTCTGGCTAGTTTTATAAGTTTTTCAAAAGGTTTTTCCCAAGCGTACATTTTTATCACTTGTATACCTGTTACAACTTCGTTCATGGTTTTCACCCTATCGTCTGTTTTTTTTGAAATACTGATTCTTAATTTACCGACAAACTTTGCCAAAAACCCTAAAAAACATATTTGTTTGAAAAACTTATTATTACCCTGGATCTTGTATTTTTTACCTTGTACCGGTACTGTTAATATTATCATAACAAGAATTCCAGGAATAGCCGAGATGCCAACTTGGTACCACATGATTATTAAAAGTAGTACCACTTGAATAGGCATCACCCAGATGGAGTGTAAGTATATCATAATTAAATCGAAGCGATTCATATCGTTAGATAGTAAATTTACCACCTGTCCTGCTGCAGTTTGTCCCAAAGCCTTTTGATTTAACTTCGTAATCTGTAAGGGTAGATAAAAAATAAATACCATGTATTTGATGAAAGTTTGTTTCAAATATCTACCTTTCTATAAATTAACGATGATGCCCCTATCCGAATTCGCATTCCCATAGCTGATAGACAGAAATTGACATGATGATAAAAAAATATCGATAATAAGGTAATTCCTACAAGTCCTGCTCCGTAATAGTACATCTGGTCTATCCCTTTTTTATCATCGGCAGCAAATAGAGCAATCAGTTTTGCTAGTAATATAGGTTTTGATGATCTAAAATCAAATGTATACATAGAGAGACAAATAACCACGCAGAAATCTCAATATCTAGTTTCTGGATGATGGGTTGGTACCTAGAGCACTTTTTTTTTCGGGTCGAGATGGGAAACTGATGTTCGAATGAGTCCAGGACCCAAACAGTGTTGGACTCATCCTCGAGGGAATGCCTACTAACCAAACCCACTCAAATTCACCGTTACCCCCGCCACGGATTCACTACCCTAGGATACTTCGAGACGGGCGGCGATCCCTCGCTCACACCGTCGTCTTCTCCCTAACTATCACTCCCACCTCTCATGCCATATCGAGTCCTTCTCTCTCCCTAACCATGATATCTACTACGCCACTCACCTCCATACATTCCTCCCCCCTCAATATTATCTCCACCATGTTCTTCCAATACACCGCCTCCCCTACTTTCCTCTCCAACTTCTTCAACACTTCCTCGTTCTTCCAGCATCTAAACACATGCCCCACATCAATCTCCACTTCACACCTCTCGCACTATCCAGTCTCTCTTTTCCCAATCTTGTGAAGGTACCCATGTTCAGTGAACACCTGTGTCAAGAAGTAGTTCACCTCCCCGAATTTCCGGTCCATCCAATCTCTCCTATTCCCAATCGCTCCTTTTAGCGCGCCCTCATACTCCTCCCACCTTTTCTCCATTTCCTCCCCCATCCATTCCTGTACTTCCTCTCTGGTCGCACCCCTCCAGCGTTTATTCCAGGCTCTAGCCATCACGTCCAATTAGTAGGACCTTGCTAGCACCATTTCTGTCAGTCCACCCACTGTCCTGTACCCCTGCACCACCCTTAGCAGTATCCCTCTCTACACCCGCAGGAGTGGCCCAGCCCTCGAATTCACTCCCGCTCTTTCACCCCACACCTCCGCACCGTACAGCATACTCTGCTCTACCGTCCTACCAATAACCCTCCTCTTCCACTCTCCCGGCCCTTTCACATTACACATCAATCTCCCCAGCCATGCTGCCCTCAATTCCACTTCTCTGCCGCCTTTAACATGTGAGTTTTGAAGGATAATTGACTATCCAACCACACCCCTAGGTATTTCCTCCATACGAATTCTCCTTCCTTTCACCATCACCCCCACTTCCCTCGTCTTGCTCCGTCCCTTCACTATCAACCCCACCATCTTATCTTCTGACACTTCCTGTCCGAACCGCTCTATCTTCTCCACAATCTTCCTACACATTCCCTCCGCCTTTCTTTTTATCTACGCCTCCACATCGTCCTCATACACCGTAATATCACATCCCTCTTCACATACTATCCCACAAACCTCATCAAACACACACTTCCAGAGCGCCGGTCCAAGAACCGAGCCCTGGGTCACTCCAGCCTCCGTCTCATACCTACTCCCTCTAGAGTCTACTATCGGACGCCCCGTCAGGTAGTTCTCTACCAAGTTAACCAACCCCTCACCCACTCCAAACTTCAGCAACGCGCTCAGCACTTCCCGTTTTCTGACACTGTTGAACGCGTTTCCGACGTCGAAGAACACGAGTAGAGCCAAACTCTTGTTCCTCCCTAGCACTTTCCACCAAGCCCATAACCCTGCCCAGCGCCGAGATGCATGATTTTCCCTTCCCGAACAGCGAACAGCAGGCTGATGGGCTTGTAGTCACCCGCCCACTTCCCCTCTCTACCCGCCTTCTTCAACAGGATCACCCTTCCAAGCCGCCTTTCATCCTTCCCGAAACCCTTCCTCCCTTAGCACCCTGTTGAATGGCTCCCAGAAGTATTTCCCATTGTCATCCAACAGCCTCTTCATCATATCACCCCTCAGTCCCTGGGGCCTATCCCTGGGGCTTTCCTTACTTTAATGATTCTCCCCTCCTCCACTACTTCGCACTTCTCTACCGGCCTTATCCCCCTCATTTTCCCTACTCCCCTAGTATCCTGAATTTCTCGAATTCTGTCCCTCCACTCCCCAGTGAACAATTTCCCTATAATCTCCCTCTCCCAATCTTCCTCTAGCACCTCGTTCCTATTTCAACCCATCCTCTTCACCGCTAACTCATACGCTTTTCCCCATGGATTGTTTTCCAATTACTCCAGTAACTCTTCCCACTTCCCTCTTTTTTCCCTCTCCACCCTACGCTCCAGTTCCTTCTCCTCCTCTTTGAATCCCCCTTTTCTCTCTATTCTTCCTTTTGCCCTAAGCATCCGTCTTCGTTCTTTCTTACACTCCCTCCACAGCTCCTCTATTTCCTCATTCCACATAGAGAGCACATAGACATAACCAGTTCACCAGGGAATCACTAATTACTTTGGTTCTTCCACTTTCCAGTTTCTAAGAGAGATCTATTATGTATTCTCCCAAACAAAATCCCAGAGAATAGTAGGTCCTTTCCTAATTCCTGGAGGAATTTTAGTTTAGGCAAGCGTCCCTCTTCTATCCAGTGGTCTCCAAGGTGTTGCGCCCTAGGATTCTTCTTCTTCCAATCCACAGAATCTATATTCTTCGCCTCCAGCCTTTTTTCAGTTGGTGCTGGTACTCAAGACCAAAGGGTTTTGAAGTCCCAAACGTGTGTAATGATCTCATAAAGTAGTAAAAACATTTTTAAAAAATTACTCACATTAAAACGACATTTGTAAAAGCCCACAGCAATCCATACAAAAAAAATTCGACATAGAACGTCTTGGTGATGGCTTTCAGGAAGCTTGGTTTGTATTTTTTTCCAGAGCTCTTGAGGATTTCATAGTGCCAGTGTTTTGAGAGTTTATCAGTTACTCCTTTGGATTTGTCCTTATCTAAGGTGGTATATAAATCGGACAAATCTAATTGATGTTTAGTGCCTCGTTTTACAAGTGGTATCAACCATCTGCAATTGAAACAATACAAAATTTCATCTAAAGAAATAAGATAGAGAAGGAAGAATGGAAAAGAAAGGTAAGGTAGTCACACGATCAAATTAGCTTCAAACCTAACCTAAATGTTGCTGCATCCATTCGCATATAATTTTCTGGGGCAAATTCCTATTTTATCAAATCTATAATGGTATTAGCACCACTAGCAACATTGGTTAGTTGGTTTATTTTTTTGATCCATCCCCTAGGCCTAGACCATTTTCTCCTCTGCTTTTTTTTAGTCTCTTGGTTAGCTTTAATTATTTTTTGGTATAAAACTATGCCTAAGGCTGCTTTTGATAATGAAAACACAACTTTCTCTCTACCTTCCAGTTTAATTGTAATAACAAGTCAAACAAATTCGAAAATCAATCAATTTTTAACCTCGAAATTGACAGTGACAGTCAAACTGATGAAAATAGAGTCGGGCATCAAATTCGCGGTTTGATGATTTGATCAAATTCGCAGTTTGATGATTTGATCTAATTCGCAGTTTGATGATTTGATCAAATTCGCAGTTTGATGATTTGATCAAATTCGCTGTTTGATGATTTGATCAAATTCGCGTTTTGATGATTTGATCAAATTCGCAGTTTGATGATTTGATCAAATTCGCAGTTTGATGATTTGATCAAACTCAGTTTGCTGCTAATTTGACCGTGTGACACAGCGCTAAGAGAGGGATGGTTTTATTGAAAAATATTGTTATACAAAGGTCTACGTTGAGTTGAATATTGGATAGAAAGTTCAAAGTACCTTCATTATTGAAAAATATTAAATTAGGTTTTATTGACGTCATGAATTTTAATATGATAACTAGTGTGTATTTCATAAACATATTTTGACACAAAAGTAAAATGTTGTTGAGCGAGTTATTGAGTTTTTGCTTAAAGACGTTTTGGTCGTTCGAAATAGCTTAGGAAATTTTATAATTACATTAAAACGAGCACACATAAAAATGTATAGGTCATCATCCTAATTTGTTTTTACAAACTGATTTGGGTTCAATTAAGAAAAGTTTTCAAATACATGAGTTGCTTAATACGAGAGACGATTTTTGAGAACTGATTATTTGGAATTTTTTTTAATATACAGTGTGAACCACTTAAGTTCGCAACTCCCCGTTATAGCTTTGGTGGTTTTAAAAAGTCATAAAGGGACTATTTGATATACGTCAGTAGCGTACATTTTTAGGAGGCTTCAAAACATCGATTTTTCCAAAAAAAAATATTAGATATTTTTTCATTGGATTTTTGGTTATCACACTGTAAAGAATATCCCTTGAAACACCTAATGGTAAATTTTGAGTAATGTGTCTGAGACGTACGTCGTCAAAAATTGTTTTTTTGATTTTTGAACGACCCTGTATTATACAAGCTAATTGACGTTTTGTAAACTCCACATTTTTGGTGGTCATCAAAAAAACAATTAGTTGAGTGATTGACCTTATGAATATTGGTTTTGTGTCAATAGCGTACATCTTTACTTTTCTCTATTCACTGAACTATTCACTGTCATTTTTTCAAAATTTAAGGCTCAGTAGTTTCGGTGATGAAGGAAGGACAGAAAATGGCCAATTTTTATCTATTTCCTTATATAACTTTAAAACTAAATATTGTAAAATTATAAAAAATATATATTTAAGACTCTAGCAGCAAGCCCTTTTATTTGATATATCATACGATGTATGTATAATAAGGTGACATTCACTAGGACCTAAAAGATCTATTGTGCCCCCTTACTTCTACTCATACTTCCCGAGGAAAGTCTCAGAGACTAGTAGCTCCTTTAGTCCCATTTCCCGGAGGAATTTTAGGATATCTGCAGGTCAGTCAAACCACACAGGAGACTCCACATTAATGGGGATGCTACTCCTCTCTGTGGACATCTTCTAGTTGTACAGATTATATCACACGATACAATTTGTAAATTTTTTTTTGAACATTTATTCGCCCTCTAAAAAGTGACGGCTATATCCAAAATTAAATTATTTACGTATGTGTTTGAGCCACTGAGATTGAAATTTAGTATAAATCAGTCCAGTAAATTATTAAAAAAAAACATTTCTTACCCAAAGAATAATTTCGTTATAACACTAGCCCTTTTTTTAGGGTTTTCTTTGGTTAAAGTATACCCCAGATCCATCTTGAACACTCTAAAATCACCATCAAATCACTCTTGTTAATTCTTTAAAAACCGGGGGTATTTTAACCTGACACTATTAAAATAAGGATTAAAATGTGATTTTTAATTTAGCATAACTCGATAAAAAGTTTTTAAAATTCGAAGATAAAAAATATGTTAAATTCATGTAGAAACGTTAACACGGGCGAGTGGTACGACAAATTGAATACATAAATGTGACTAGGTCGTTAAAACGTTATTAAGACTCGTTTATAGGCCGGTATTTCGAACAAAATTATTTTTGTCTTCAATTAAATAAAAATAATAACAAATATAATATAAACTATATAACATATTATTAAAAACATTCAAACAATATTGTTGATAAATAAATGAATACATTTTTTCGTTAAATGACAGTTCAAAGATCTATTACAAATTTTTTGGGAAATTTAACCTTTAGGGAATCAAAAAGATACAGTATATTTTTATATAATAGGAGTTTGATGGACTCCACAATCCACTTACATGAGAATTTGAGGTTATCTAAGAGGTCAAGACTATCGCTTTTCAAAGATATTTGTTAATATATAAATTTTAAATAACAAAAAATATACAGGTAACATTTCTTCGCCTTCGTTTCATATTCAAAATGGGATCACAACACAGGAACCATACAGTCTAGGAAAAAACTTCAAGCATCTTTCAAGAGGAATCTCCCAGTGTACCCAGTTCAGTTTTGATAAAATATATAGAGGTCAAAGGATTATTATCATGTCCAGAAACCATTAGTGATGACCAAAGGCTACCACCACCGCAAAAGATCGTTATCTGACTGTATATAAGCGTGGAGAACCTCTGAGATACTCCAAGAACTTAGACAGCTTTTACTCCAACTTTGGAGACAAATAGATCAAGGCTATTCCAACGACCTTATTGAAAGTATCCAAAGGCGTTGTTTTATGTTCCCTAATTTTTAATTTAAATTTGCACTAGTTCAGTATTTACCTTTATTCCAAAATATAACCCGTATATATTTAAAAATATCAGTCCTACCAATACGAAAATATAATTAGAACAAAGATAACGAGTATCACATAAATTAAAAACACGGTCGTTTAACATGTCCATTAAACATTATAATAAAAGATAAATTTTAAATGTCAAGTCGCAAATGATATCTGGCAGTGTACTGAGAATTTTCCAACTTTAAAAAAAAATTTCGGTGTATAAAATTATAAATGCACCTCAATCGACAAAATTCCAGTGAAGAAGTTATAACATCCATTGTGGCTTCATCCTAAGGCTCATCAAAAGTAATTTAAAATATCTAAAATGGGGTATCAAATAGCATTTATTGTAAAAATCTTCTTTAGATGCCTTCTATATCATTAGAGGTGGCTCTAATAAGGTCTTGAAAGAATCCCTTAACAGGCTGGCAAGAGACAACAAAGTGTCTCTAATATGGGTGCTGGCACATGGGAGGATTGCAGGTGATGAAATGGCGGAGCAGTTAGCTAAAGAAGGCTCTAAAGGAGACTTCATAGGTCCGGAATCACAAAAGATTTCATAAAAGGAGAAATCCGGAACTGGCTAGATACGGAACACCAACTCAAAAGGAGGGTACATCCATACAAAGAGTTTACTGAACAAGGTAGATAAGGAACTCTCAACCAGGCTATTGAAAAGGGATAAGAGACATTTGAAGACAGTTACCGACCTGGTCACCGGACACTGCACCATGAGGAATCGTCTGCACAAAATGGGCAAAGTTAGTGAACCTATGTACAGAAAATGTGAACTTGATGATGAAACACCCGCTCACATACTCTGCTTCTGCAAGAACTTAGACGGAAGCACTTTGGAGAGGAATTAATACAATCATTGCAACTACTGAAAATCCCTCCAGTCAAACTAGTGGCCTTTGTAGAAGACACGAAGCTTGTGGAATGAACGTAAATAAATGGGAAATGGTACAAAGATTCAGTTCAAGTGCCTGGGCTGTTGAGCACAACCCAAACGAATGAATGAATGAAGGTCTTGAAAATTTAATCTTGCCAAGTGGCTGATGTTTCGTATCCAAGATAGTAATAGGTAAAAAATTAAAAAATTCGGATATTTCCTTCATTCCAGTCTACCACTTTATCTTCATTACCTTGGAATGTTAACAAAAACTACAATCCGATCGTTGGAGGTTGCTTCACACTCACACTTCATTAACTGACTTTCTTTTGAGTCTACTCTTCTGGTTGGTGTTGTCGGGGAGCTGGTTGGATATTCAGACTCTTTGCAAATATTGGTAATCGTCTGACTAACAGTGTCTACCTCCAAATCCCGATGATGATCACTATTCTGGCATTACCAAGACGCAGAAGAAACGTCTTGTGGTTTTTCACACTCACACCTCATTAACTGACTCATAGGACTTCTTTCTCTTGAGTCTACTCTTTTGGTTGGTGTTGTCGAGGAGCTGGATGGATATTCAGGCTCTTTGCAAGTATTGGTAATCGTCTGACTAACAGTGTCTACCTCCAAATCCCGATGATGATCACTATTCTGACAGTACCAAGTCGCAGATGAAACGTCTTATGGTTTTTCACACTCACACTTCATTAACTGACTCATAGGACTTCTTTCTCTTGAGTCTACTCTTCTGGTAGGTGTTGTCGAGGAGCTGAAGTAATCGTCTGACTAACAGTGTCTACCTCCAAATACCGATGATGGTCACTAATCTGACAGTACCAAGACGCAGAAGAAACGTATTGTAGTTTTTCACACTCACACTTCATTAACTGACTCATAGGACTTCTTTCACTTAAGTCTCCTCTTCTGGTTGGTGTTGTCGAGGAGCTGGATGGATATTCAGACTCTTTGCAAATATTGGTTCCAAATCCAAATGTCACTATTCTGACAGTACCAAGGCGTAGATAAAACGTCTTGTGGTTTTTCACCTGGTTAACCTTTGACCAATTGAAGATGTAGAAATTAAACAAAAACAATGTAACTCACTAATTCTATATTAAAATATTAAAATGACAGCTTTACAAAATGTGAATACATAAAAACATTTTAAAATCTATTTAATATAAAAACACTCGGTATAATTATCATAGAACGCATTCATAGCAATATCTTTCAATTGCATCGACATTAATGGTCCAGTTTCCAAAACCATTTTATGAAAATATCCATCGATTATTTGCAACAGTTTATGAGGATGATCAGATTCCACTAGTTCCCCATAACTCATTACCATCACTTTATCACAATCCATAATAGTGTTTAGTCTATGCGCGATGGTTATTACTGTACAATCTTTGAATCTCTCACGGATTGTAGCTTGGATTAAAGCATCTGTTCTGAAATTGAACGAATTAAAATAATAATATTAAGACGAATATTAAATATGGCTAGATACCTGTGATCAACATTGGCTGTTGCTTCATCCAATATTAAAATTTTATTATTTCTCAACACAGCTCTAGCCAAACAAACCAGCTGCCTCTGACCCAAGCTGAAATTACTGCCAGCCTCTGATACAATGAAGTCCAAAGAACTTACACAATCCCTCAACTCAACCTATAAAAAATTAACTCAAAAACTTTGATTCTTTTTAGTGTTTTTTTCTAAAATACCTGTTCGAGTGCTTTCCATATTTCTTCATCGTTAAATTCGTCGAATGGATCCAGATTGTATCTCAGAGTAGATGAAAATAAAACTGGCTCTTGAGGTATTATAGAAATTTTTTTTCTTAGATAACCAAGTCCAACTGTTCTTGTATCTACATCATCTATATAGATGTTGCCCAAAAAATTGGCCAAACGAAATAGTACTGTGATTAGAGAAGATTTTCCTGCTCCAGTTCGACCAACTATACCGATCTGAAATAACCAAAAAATGAAATCTTCTTGAAGCTGAAAAACGCGCTTCTGGACGTCTAGACTCAATGGTTTAAGTTTAGAAACATACCTTTTCCCCTGGTAAAATAGTGAAGTTAACATTTCGCAAAACGGGAGGATCATACTCTGAATACTTCAAATACACATTCTTATACACGACTTTACCTTTTCCAGGCCACGGTTCTGGAGGTGTCAGATCTAAAAACAAATTATTTACCTAGCTAAACATTCCATCATTTTTTTCATGATCTGTATACCTTTTTGTGAATCAAAAGGACCTTCTGTTTCGATCCTGGTATATTGAAGCACCCTTTCGACACCAGTAAGCTGGTTGATAGCTTCAGCAGTTTGCCTCATACCATACTGCAGCATACCCGTCAAAATCATAGCTTGGGAAATAGCCAGACCTACCAAGCTTCCATTAACAAATGTAACTGGAAAAATAAATAAAAACTGTATCTTAGACCAGATATTATTGTAGATCTAAGACATCTAGGTTTTAGTCCAAAAGATCCAGGCTTCTGGGAAAGCTCTTGGTAAACCTGTATTTAAAGCGTTGGCGGATAATTACCCTGCAGTTGTAGATTATGAAAAAGCATTTGACAATCTACTTACATTTCTGTAAATAAACGAAGCTAAAAGTGACAGCTGCAAGAAAAGCTAAGCAAATCATATCCAACCACAGTCCAAAGGCAGATGATGAGGATATTGTCAAATACCAAGCTGAAGTATGAACATTCTAAAAAATAAAAATATTGTTTAAAAATAAATCTAAGAAGCATTTTTCATACTAACTTGATGGTCGTCGAATTCATCAATCAAAATACCTTCTGCTTTTGATGCTCTTATAGTAGCAATTCCATTGATAGAGGAATTGACATGGGAAAACATTGGAGATTTAGCTAAAAGAAATTTGAAGAGTGTACCAATCTTACGACAAAGTTTGGTATATGGGTTATTCATTCATAGGTTCGGAACCGTTTGTATAAGAGGAGAAATCGGGAACTGGCTAGATAGGGAACATCAACTAAAATGGAGGTTGACACAAGGGCATCTCCATACAAAGAGTTTACTGAACAAGGTAGACAAGGAACTCTCAATCAGGCTATTGAAACTGGGTAAGTCATTTGAAGACAGTTACAGACCTGGTGACTAGACACTGCACCCTGAGGAAAATCTGCACAAAATGGGCAAAATTGGTGACTCTATCTGCAGAAAATGTGAGCTTGATGATGAAACACCCACTCTGCGAGAACTTACAAGTACTTAGGCGGAAGCACTTTGGAGAGGAATTAATACAACCATTACTACTGAAAATCCCTCCAATCAAACTAGTGGCCTTTATAGAAAACACGAAGCTTCTGGAAAGGAAGTAGATAACATGTGCCTCGGCTGTTGAGCACAACCCAAATGAATGAATGAATGAATGAACCCATATACCGAACTTCGTCGTAAGTTTGTAAGATGATTGTAAGCTGATTGTAAGATGATTGTAAAATGATTGATTGTAAGATGATTGTAAAATGATTGTAAAATGATTGTAAAATGATTGTAAAATGATTGTAAAATGATTGTAAGATGATTGTAAGATGATTGTGAGATGATTGTAAGATGATTGTAAGATGATAGTAAGATGATTGTAAGATGATTGTAAGATGATTGTAAAATGATTGTAAGATGATTGTAAGATTATTGTAAGATGCTTGTAAGTTGATTGTAAGATGATTGTACGATGATTGTACGATGATTGTAAGATGATTGTGAGATTGTGAGAGTGTAAGATTGTAAGATTGTAAGATTGTAAGATTGTAAGATTGTAAGATTGTAAGATTGTAAGATTGTAAGATTGTAAGATTGTAAGATTGTAAGATTGTAAGATTGTAAGATTGTAAGATTGTAAGATTGTAAGATTGTAAGATTGTAAGATTGTAAGATTGTAAGATTGTAAGATTGTAAGATTGTAAGATTGTAAGATTGTAAGATTGTAAGATTGTAAGATTGTAAGATTGTAAGATTGTAAGATTGTAAGATTGTAAGATTGTAAGATTGTAAGATTGTAAGATTGTAAGATTGTAAGATTGTAAGATTGTAAGATTGTAAGATTGTAAGATTGTAAGATTGTAAGATTGTAAGATTGTAAGATTGTAAGATTGTAAGATTGTAAGATTGTAAGATTGTAAGATTGTAAGATTGTAAGATTGTAAGATTGTAAGATTGTAAGATTGTAAGATTGTAAGATTGTAAGATTGTAAGATTGTAAGATTGTAAGATTGTAAGATTGTAAGATTGTAAGATTGTAAGATTGTAAGATTGTAAGATTGTAAGATTGTAAGATTGTAAGATTGTAAGATTGTAAGATTGTAAGATTGTAAGATTGTAAGATTGTAAGATTGTAAGATTGTAAGATTGTAAGATTGTAAGATTGTAAGATTGTAAGATTGTAAGATTGTAAGATTGTAAGATTGTAAGATTGTAAGATTGTAAGATTGTAAGATTGTAAGATTGTAAGATTGTAAGATTGTAAGATTGTAAGATTGTAAGATTGTAAGATTGTAAGATTGTAAGATTGTAAGATTGTAAGATTGTAAGATTGTAAGATTGTAAGATTGTAAGATTGTAAGATTGTAAGATTGTAAGATTGTAAGATTGTAAGATTGTAAGATTGTAAGATTGTAAGATTGTAAGATTGTAAGATTGTAAGATTGTAAGATTGTAAGATTGTAAGATTGTAAGATTGTAAGATTGTAAGATTGTAAGATTGTAAGATTGTAAGATTGTAAGATTGTAAGATTGTAAGATTGTAAGATTGTAAGATTGTAAGATTGTAAGATTGTAAGATTGTAAGATTGTAAGATTGTAAGATTGTAAGATTGTAAGATTGTAAGATTGTAAGATTGTAAGATTGTAAGATTGTAAGATTGTAAGATTGTAAGATTGTAAGATTGTAAGATTGTAAGATTGTAAGATTGTAAGATTGTAAGATTGTAAGATTGTAAGATTGTAAGATTGTAAGATTGTAAGATTGTAAGATTGTAAGATTGTAAGATTGTAAGATTGTAAGATTGTAAGATTGTAAGATTGTAAGATTGTAAGATTGTAAGATTGTAAGATTGTAAGATTGTAAGATTGTAAGATTGTAAGATTGTAAGATTGTAAGATTGTAAGATTGTAAGATTGTAAGATTGTAAGATTGTAAGATTGTAAGATTGTAAGATTGTAAGATTGTAAGATTGTAAGATTGTAAGATTGTAAGATTGTAAGATTGTAAGATTGTAAGATTGTAAGATTGTAAGATTGTAAGATTGTAAGATTGTAAGATTGTAAGATTGTAAGATTGTAAGATTGTAAGATTGTAAGATTGTAAGATTGTAAGATTGTAAGATTGTAAGATTGTAAGATTGTAAGATTGTAAGATTGTAAGATTGTAAGATTGTAAGATTGTAAGATTGTAAGATTGTAAGATTGTAAGATTGTAAGATTGTAAGATTGTAAGATTGTAAGATTGTAAGATTGTAAGATTGTAAGATTGTAAGATTGTAAGATTGTAAGATTGTAAGATTGTAAGATTGTAAGATTGTAAGATTGTAAGATTGTAAGATTGTAAGATTGTAAGATTGTAAGATTGTAAGATTGTAAGATTGTAAGATTGTAAGATTGTAAGATTGTAAGATTGTAAGATTGTAAGATTGTAAGATTGTAAGATTGTAAGATTGTAAGATTGTAAGATTGTAAGATTGTAAGATTGTAAGATTGTAAGATTGTAAGATTGTAAGATTGTAAGATTGTAAGATTGTAAGATTGTAAGATTGTAAGATTGTAAGATTGTAAGATTGTAAGATTGTAAGATTGTAAGATTGTAAGATTGTAAGATTGTAAGATTGTAAGATTGTAAGATTGTAAGATTGTAAGATTGTAAGATTGTAAGATTGTAAGATTGTAAGATTGTAAGATTGTAAGATTGTAAGATTGTAAGATTGTAAGATTGTAAGATTGTAAGATTGTAAGATTGTAAGATTGTAAGATTGTAAGATTGTAAGATTGTAAGATTGTAAGATTGTAAGATTGTAAGATTGTAAGATTGTAAGATTGTAAGATTGTAAGATTGTAAGATTGTAAGATTGTAAGATTGTAAGATTGTAAGATTGTAAGATTGTAAGATTGTAAGATTGTAAGATTGTAAGATTGTAAGATTGTAAGATTGTAAGATTGTAAGATTGTAAGATTGTAAGATTGTAAGATTGTAAGATTGTAAGATTGTAAGATTGTAAGATTGTAAGATTGTAAGATTGTAAGATTGTAAGATTGTAAGATTGTAAGATTGTAAGATTGTAAGATTGTAAGATTGTAAGATTGTAAGATTGTAAGATTGTAAGATTGTAAGATTGTAAGATTGTAAGATTGTAAGATTGTAAGATTGTAAGATTGTAAGATTGTAAGATTGTAAGATTGTAAGATTGTAAGATTGTAAGATTGTAAGATTGTAAGATTGTAAGATTGTAAGATTGTAAGATTGTAAGATTGTAAGATTGTAAGATTGTAAGATTGTAAGATTGTAAGATTGTAAGATTGTAAGATTGTAAGATTGTAAGATTGTAAGATTGTAAGATTGTAAGATTGTAAGATTGTAAGATTGTAAGATTGTAAGATTGTAAGATTGTAAGATTGTAAGATTGTAAGATTGTAAGATTGTAAGATTGTAAGATTGTAAGATTGTAAGATTGTAAGATTGTAAGATTGTAAGATTGTAAGATTGTAAGATTGTAAGATTGTAAGATTGTAAGATTGTAAGATTGTAAGATTGTAAGATTGTAAGATTGTAAGATTGTAAGATTGTAAGATTGTAAGATTGTAAGATTGTAAGATTGTAAGATTGTAAGATTGTAAGATTGTAAGATTGTAAGATTGTAAGATTGTAAGATTGTAAGATTGTAAGATTGTAAGATTGTAAGATTGTAAGATTGTAAGATTGTAAGATTGTAAGATTGTAAGATTGTAAGATTGTAAGATTGTAAGATTGTAAGATTGTAAGATTGTAAGATTGTAAGATTGTAAGATTGTAAGATTGTAAGATTGTAAGATTGTAAGATTGTAAGATTGTAAGATTGTAAGATTGTAAGATTGTAAGATTGTAAGATTGTAAGATTGTAAGATTGTAAGATTGTAAGATTGTAAGATTGTAAGATTGTAAGATTGTAAGATTGTAAGATTGTAAGATTGTAAGATTGTAAGATTGTAAGATTGTAAGATTGTAAGATTGTAAGATTGTAAGATTGTAAGATTGTAAGATTGTAAGATTGTAAGATTGTAAGATTGTAAGATTGTAAGATTGTAAGATTGTAAGATTGTAAGATTGTAAGATTGTAAGATTGTAAGATTGTAAGATTGTAAGATTGTAAGATTGTAAGATTGTAAGATTGTAAGATTGTAAGATTGTAAGATTGTAAGATTGTAAGATTGTAAGTATTTTAACTCACTTGATCCTTCTAAACGTTTTAAGACTCTTGCAGTAAAAATATACCAGCCTCTCAGCTTCATAAATACCGCCCCCAATATAAGTATAGCAATTATGGAATAAGGGTAGGAGAATACTACGTTAACTAATATTCCACATAGAGTTAAAACAATCTGGAATAAATAAAATTGAAACATGATTTTTTTAAGTAAAGTTAGTTAAGTTACCTGTACGGAATCCATTAAAACCTTGGGTAAAATTTCGTCAATAGATCCCATATCTTTGGAAAATCTGTTAAGAATTCTTCCGCTCGGATTTGTGTCGAAAAATTTCATGGGTGCTCTAAGCAAAGTGCTGAACATCCTGGCGTGCATATTCACTGAAGACATCATGCACACTTTAAAAAACAACAGCGATCTAGCCAAAGTGAAAATAATCGCTAGAAGAATTAAAAACCCGTAAAAATACATAGCTATGTTGGTTTTAACAAGATTATGTTCTTCTCCATTGATATCAATCGTATCAAAAATACCGTCAGTTGCAGGGATGGCGGTGGTTGTGGATATAGGTGGCGCTGTTTGTTGGTAACTATACATGTATTTACCCATCGAAGATTTTCCAAAAAGTTGGTAAACTCGTACTCTATATTCAAAGGGGTTTTTTGGTGTTATCGAAGATTCGTTTAATAGAATTGAACTGTTTCCATTCCTGAGTTGTTCTTGAGTTGTCCTAAAATGTATCGCTTAGAAGAGACACTTTTATTTTGTTATATACTTACCAAAAAGTTACCCAAAGATCAACTCCAGCGCATATTACTTGTGAAAATATTAACAAAAATGCGAGTAGAAGCATTACCCATATACGATCTGCAGCTAGAATGTAATCTTTAAATGGAGTATTTTTTGGTTCTTTAACTTTATTTTTTATTGGTTTATCTTCGCTTTGAGACGCCTCCTCCAAGTATTCTCTACTTTCAGACATCCCACTCTGAAAAAAAGCAGATTTTTGTTAAAGAGTATTAACCGAATTGACTGACTTACTAGCGTGAGCGATGCTAGAGAAGTTTTTCTAGGACTTGAAAGAAACGTTACACTTTCTCCTTCTGGAAGCTCTTCATATTTTTCCGACGTTTCGTCGACGTCCACTAGGAACTTAGTAAAGTCTACTTTACTTTTAGAAAGTTCTTTAAAAGTACCAACTGCTTCAATTCTTCCCTAAACAATTTTGAAAAGTAAACAGCCATTTTTAATCCAAAAAAAACTTACCTCATTAAGTACAACTATCAAATTCGCTTTTTTGCAACTGATGAGTGACAAGAATCCTCGTCTTTCCCTTCAAATGCTTAAAAATGCACTGCTCAAATAAATGTTTACCAACATGAGTATCAACTGCAGATAAAGGATCATCCAATAAATAAACATCAGCTTGTCTATACACTGCTCTAGCTAGATTCACTCTTGCTCGCTGTCCTCCACTAAGCGATACTCCTCGTTCTCCCACTATTGTTAAATCTCCTTGAGCTAGCAGTTCAAAATCTCTTTCGAGCGCGCAAACCTTAACCACTTTGTCGTACCATTGTTGGTCGAAGGTTTTTCCAAACACTATGTTATTTCTTACTGTGGATTGAAATAACCAAGAACCTTGGGAACTGTAAGAGATTTCTCCTCCTAGTTGGATTCTTCCTGATTTTATTGGTAACTCACCTAAAAGTAGCTTCACAATGTTTTATTAGATAAAATTTCAAACGGAATTCGTCATAGTCGAGTCCTGTGGGTTCCAGGATACACTGAGGATTGGGGGAGAAAAAGGGAGCAGTATAAATCTGAAATACATACATGTAATAAAGATGATTTTCCAGCTCCAACGGGTCCTATAACCGCACATAAGTACCCCGGTGGTATTTGAAGAGTTATGTCTGTTAAGGTATTTCCTTCGTCAGTCCAAGATGCTGAGACGTTTGTAAATATAATTCCAGGCTTCAACATTGGTTCAATGGTACTATGCGCTTTTTCTTCCAAGGTTAAAAAGCGACCAAGTCGTTTGATGGATATTAATGCTTCTGCTCCATGAGCGATAGCCATTGGGTACATAACAGCATAACAGCCAAAGATAGTTGAAGAATATTGTAAGCCTGAGCCATGGAAAATACTTTGTCGGCTGTAATTGTATTTCCTAAAATAAAATAATTCAGAAGACTATAATAGATGGTGATAAAAATTATTACCTAGGCTGACGTAACAAATGATGGTAATAGCTAAAGCCATTCTTTCCAGGAAGACCAAACAGCTGGAAAATATTCCTCTTAAGTAAGATGCAGATGTTACCATTTTTATTTCTCTCTTTCTCGCTAGCTGTACCATTTTTTCGAAAGGCTTTTCCCACGCGTACATCTTGATAACTTGTATTCCCGATATTACTTCGCTCATTAACTTTACTCTTATATCCGTTTTTTGGGAAATATTTGCTCTAAGGCTACCCATGAGCTTAGCTAAGTATCCTTAAAAAAATACCAATATTATACATATACATTATAATTTTAGATATGATTCTTACCTTGTAATGGTAAACTTATCAAAATCATCGAAAATACGCCAGCAAAAGAAGAAAGCCCGACTTGCTGCCATATAAAATACGTCAAAACACCAACTTGTATGGGAATAGTCCAAAGAGTATGAAGAGGTAGAGTTACTAAATCGAATCGATGAACATCGTTAGACAGTAAGTTGACAATCTGTCCGACTGCAGTCTCTCCAAGAGATTTATGGTTCAGTTTAGTGAGCTGAAAATGCAGTGGTTAGTACGTGATAATTTAGGATAGTTTTAATGATTTTTACTTTTCTGTATACCAAGGAACTGCATGCTATTCTTATTCTCATACCAGTTGACGCCAATCCTAGTTGAATGTGGTGGGTTATGAAAACTCCACATGTTGATGTTGCTATTAACAGTCCACTATAAATGTACATTTTATTTTCGTTGGTTTCGTTATAATCTTCAACAAATAAAGCTACTAAACGGCCTAAAATCAACGGTTGTACGCAACTGAAAAAAAGAAGTTTGCTTTTATGAAAAAAAAATGCGTCTGAAGATGAAGGAAAATGGAGACTTACCGAAATACAACATTCAAAATAAACCACAGAATACCGTACGACATATATTCATAAAAAAATGTGTTGATTATAGCTTTGAATAGACTGGGTTTTCTTTTACATTGTTGGCTTTTTAAATTTTCCAACTTCCATTGTTTCTCTAAGCGATCTCCCAATAACTTTGAATTGTCCTCGTCTAAAGCCGTATATAAATCTGAGATTTCTAAATTTTTTTTTGTTCCTTTCCGGATCAACGTTAGCATCCATCTAGAAAAAATAGTTTAATGAATATCACTTAAAGGTTAAGCCCATCTCTAGAGATTGTATGCGGAATCTGTGGACAACTGGTATATATCGATGGTTTATCGATAACTATCGATATTTTTTACTATCGAAAAAAATCGATAGTTTTCGGTACTATCGATAGTTGAGATGTTTAGGTGAAGAATATAAATATATTTTGGAAGCTGATATGGAGTAAAAATGCTATCAAAAAATGGGAGAGAGAGAGAAAGATATAGGAAAGAGAGAGAGAGAGAGAGAGAGATGGGAGAGAGAGAGAGATAGATATGTGACAGAGAGATATATATGAGAGAGAAAGTGAGATGGGAGAGAGAGAGATATATATGGCGGAGATATATATATGAGAGAGAAAGAGAGAGGGGGGAGAGAGAGATGGGAGAGAGATATATATAGGGAGGAGAGAGATATACGAGAGATAGAAAGAGAGATGGGAGAGAGAAAGATAGGAAAGAGGGAGAGAGAGTGATGGTAGTGAGAGAGATGGGAGAGAGAAAGAACGATGAGAGACAGAGAGAGAGATGGCAGAGACATATATGGAAGAAAGAAAGAGAGAGATGGGCGAGCGAGAGAGAAGGAAGAGTATGAGAGAAAGACGGGCGAGAAAGAGAGTGTATTGCGTGTGATTACAATCATTATTTTAAACTGTCAGAATCTAAGACGGATTCGATAATGTTCGCGACCCTCGGAATTTTGTAAAGCATTTTTTCCTATTAGAAAGCCCCCTATTGCTAATAGAACATTTTAAAAGAAAAAAATTCACTTTTGGAAGAGAAAATTGCTATTAGAAGTACTAAAAATCCGCCATTTTCAGTTTCTGACAATAACTGACAATTATTGACCATTTTTCAAAATTATTAACCATCTTTCAAAATGTTTGACAATTATTGACCTTTTTTGGCAATTTTTCACAATTATTGACCATTTTTCAAAATTTTAACAATTATTAACTATTTTGACAGTTTATGAGAATTATTGACAATTTTTGACAATTCTTCAAAATTTTAGACAATTATTGACCATTTTTCAAACATTTTGACAATTATTGACCATTTTAGACCATTTTTCAAAATTATTGACCATTTTTCAAAATTTTTACAATTATTAATTATAGACCAATTTTGACAATTATTGACTATTTTTGACAGTTTTTGACAATTATTGACAATTTTTCAAAATTTCTGACAAGTTTTGACAAAATTATTAACCATCTTCCAAAATGTTTGACAATTATTGACCTTTTTTGACAATTTTTTACAATTATTGACCATTTTTCAAAATTTTAACAATTATTAACTATTTTTGACAGTTTTTGAGAATTATTGACAATTTTTGACCATTTTTCAAAATTGTTGACAATTATTGACCATTTTTGACAATTTTTGACAATTATTTACCATTTTAGACCATTGTTCAAAATTATTGACCATTTTTTAAAATTTTTACAATTATTGACCATTTTGACAGTTTTTGACGATTTTTCACCATTTTTACCATTTTTCAAAATTTTTGACAATTATTAAACATTTTTCAAAATTTTAACAATTATAGACCATTTTTGACAATTATCGACTATTTTTGAAAGTTTTTGACAATTATTGACAATTTTTCAAAATTTCTGACAAGTTTTGACAAAATTGATACGTTGTTTTGAAATAAATATATATATTTATGTATTTTTTTTAACATTTTGACAAAAATCGTACAATGATGTTAGCGATTGTAAAACTATCGAAAATTATCGATAATAATCGATAGTAAAAATCGATAAATATCGATAGTCGGGACTAGCGAAAGTTCTCCATTCCTAGCTCTGGGCCCGGCCAGCTCCGAATTCGGTGATAGGGCAAGAAGGGAAGGTTGGGGGGCGTGCCTTAGAGTTGGATTACTAGTCTTTGTTGGTCACAAACGATTGAAAACTAAACGACTCATGCGCAGTGTATAAAAACCGTTCTCAAAGGCTAATTTTCAAGGTTGAATATCGATAAATACGCATGCGTTATATTGCAAAATGCACGCTTCTTCTGTCCCGTTGAAAAGTTTTTACCGGTTATAACTGCACATGGCGCAAACATTTCCGAAATAAGCAAAACAGCGCTATCCTTAATAAAACCGTTCCTGGAGCATGCACCTCACTGGATCCCATTCCTATACCTTGTTTTTTAACTAAGAGGAGCGATTAGATTTAAGTTGGCATTTCTGCTGACTAGTAATTGGTCAGATTGCAGCCCGTTTCACACAGCTGTTTTGATACAACTGATAACAACATTGCGGTAAAATTCTAAACACGCGCATGCGGCGTTCGGTCTTGAGAATTAACGTCTCCTCAAAAACAGCTTTGGCGAAATATGCCGTCCTCAGACACGCCCTCTATTGGATGCCAATAGATACAAAACGATGGAATCCGCGGCTCAACGGATAAATCAAAAGAAAGTACATATTTTTAACCAGAAAAAACGCAGAGTCCAGTCATGGGACTTTCGACAGAAGTGAAAACACCAATAAATGAATCCCTTATAAAAATTTTATCGTTAGCCCATCGTAAATGGAATTTTGTACAAAAAAAGTACACAAATATACATAGTACCTATACATATTTCTCATGGAAAGCGTGACGATGATTTATGCAACACTATATATGATTCATTGTTAATTGTGTTGCATAACCAAAAGTATTGTGTGTTGCATAAAAGCGTGACGATTTCAAAAAATCCATGTTTTTTCTTCACCCAAAAAAGTGCTCAACGAGACTAAAGAAGTTTTCACTTCAAAAATATAATAAATTCATTTGAAGTAAAAGTTTGTGTATCGTAGTAAATGCACTTAGATATATTCCAGAACAAAGTTTACTTTGAAGATAAAAATATATCTTGTAAGTACACAGATCAAGAGATTTTACTAAGAGTCATTATTACATCATAAGGAATAATAGAATTTCACAATTTTATGATGCCATTAATTTTTAGTGGTTTCATGTAAACATTAAATTGGATGAATGTTTGTACGTCATTGAAATTCAATTTTAACAAAAAAACTCACTCGTAGATTAACTGTCAAAAGCATATACACAGACGGCTCAAAAAGCCAAGAAGGCTCAGGATGTGGAGTCTACTCCAGATCACTAAGCCTAATAATTTAGAGGGGAATACCAGCGGGGTTCAAACAGAACTGGCTGGTATCTCAATTGCTACAAAAGAACTAACCAGAAAAGGAATTTATGGCATAAACATAATAATCTGCACTGACAGATTAGCCTTGAACAGACAACGTGTTACACCAGGGCTAGTATTAAAGTGCCATCAAGATTTAGCTAACTCCTCGGTAGATAAAGATATTATCCTGAGGTGGGTTAAAGGGCACGACATGAGTAAAGGTAACCGCATTGCCGATTCTTTAGCCAGGGAAGCGACTTTTAGGACCCAGCGACACCTAAAGCCTGACGACTTCGGTAATTGCGGAACTATCTAAACGTTACACCCATACACAATCCCTGAAGAGATGGGATAAAATCAAGGGATGCAGTCTTGCCAGGATGACCAGGAAAAACCTACGTTTAACTGTAGGATTTCTGACTGGCCACTGTCAGCTAAGGAAACACTTCCATACAATGGGGCTAGTGGACCCACCTCCATGCAGGATGTGTGCACAGGAAGACGAAACTGTCAGGCATGTTTTATGCGAGGGTCTGGAATTATCGCCAATGAGAGAGTGTGTAATCGGTGAGTTTTGGCCTACACCTGCCGATATAAAGGATATGTCTCCTAGTGACCTGTCCACCTTCCTGGAAAGGACAGGATGGACGATGACCTAGGAGGACAATTTAATGGGAGGACGTACAATGGGTCACATGTGGGCCTAAACTCACCCTCCCTACTCTACAGATATACCGAGATACAGAACTGTCAAAAGGATATAAAGAAGATATGAAAATAGATAGTACTTAGATGGACTTTTATAGTATGTAGTAGTAAATAATGTTATCTTATATTATTTATTGCAAGGCGATTTAATAGTTATATTTTATTTAAAATGTATTTATAGCAATTGCACATACAAGTGTCAAGTCACTTAGGTGCGTTATACTCAACAAGTTAATACAGTTATATATTGAATTGTATTTATTTTATTTTATTTCTTTTTCTAAATATTGGTTGCCTACCTAGTAGATACGAAATTGAAAATGTATATTCCAAAATTAATGTAATATATATTAACTTCTATTAAATAAATATTTAACAGAAAGGAGTATTATAGATTAAAATCTTCCATCTGGACCTTCAGTGGCTATATTCGTTTCTATTTTTTCTGTCTCAAAGTTGGCGAGTTTACAAAAACTGATTTTAAAATAATTATAAATGATTGTATTTGTTGGAGAGTAAAAGCAAAATGACTTAAGGCTCTTTACGAAAATATTTGTATCCAAAATTGAGCTGAAAAATATCTGAAAACCTTATAAAACAGCCTAAACTGAATGAAAGAAGAGCGTTTTTCAAATAACTTGAATTTATTCTAAAATCTACTCGAATTCTATGGTCTTAAACATTTTTTTGATAATTACTATAATGAAGAACTTACCCAAAAAATAATTTTTTGATTAAACTTGCTTTTTTCTTAGGATTTTCGTCTTTTAGTTTGTCGTAACCTACATCCATTTTAATTCATGTACCTACTAGCATATCACTAAATTTTCTTTTCTTTTCAGTTTCTTACCAGTCACTGTTTGAAGTCGATATATCCGTATTGACCAACGATTATTTTGTTTAAACTATTAACCTTTATTTATTTTACAATATTAATGATGTTTGCTCAAGTGGGATTTTTGGTCATTGTTTAATACAGTGTGGCGAATAAATAAAGTGAACAGAGGCGTAGTTTTTCAGTATTTTGTATAACTGAAGTTGGGAAAACGTTATTATAATTCTAAATCGAACCGCTTTTATTAACAATAACATTAAATGTTTTATAAAGTACGTAAGCTAATCATTTTCAAAAATTTTGACATCTTCTATATTTTTTAAAATCATTTCCCCGAAGTTAACCCCCTTAAACTACGACTATGTATTTTTTTTATTTGTCAAAATATTGTATACTGTATCAATATCTATTATCACTTGAAATAAAAAAATTTTAAAACTTAACATGCTTTGCCATCTACAGTTTTTACCAAAAAGTAGTTAAATTCGTTCTGCAGGAACTCCAAACCATGGTAGTTCAGCTTCTTTATAGTAGATGACGCCACTAATCAAACTAATAAAAATAAATTCATCAAATAAACACCTTCTAAACTATCGTCTTTACAGTTTTCAAATGATAATTTTTAAAGCGATTAAAGTTTGTTGAATATAAAGAATCTTATGTTTATTACTAATTTAAGCATGAAATGTTTTTAAAATGTAACATATGTAACTGCCTTAGCTACTAACTACTAGATGGCACAAGTAGTTAAATAGATGCTAAGAAAATTAATTCATTAAACAAACTCCTTTAAAATTCCGTTCGCTGTAGTCTTTTCTACTGATCGTTTTTATTATAATTAGATTTTGTTAAATATTAAGAATCTTATGTTTAATTCTGATTTAAGCATAAAATAAAAAAGATAATATGTACCTGCTTAGCTACCAACCACTAGATGGCACCAGTAATTAAGCTGAGAAATTAAATTCTTCAATTAAACTCTTTCTAATTCGGTTCTCTGTAAACTTCTTATCAATAATTTGATTTAATTTTGTGAAATATTGGAAATCTTGTATTTAACACTAATATAGGCGTAAAAACTCTTGAAAAATAATGTGAAACTGCTAGTGCCATCTAGAAATAGTAGCAGAAAGTAATTGACACTGTCGAGGAGGAATCATTTGTTACTACGTACTAGATGGAGCATGTAGTTTGAAATTAAATTATTTTGTGTGCGCGGTCTTCGATCTACTGGTAATACGCTTTACTAAAATATGACAATTTTAAGAGAAAACTGTAATAAGATTCATTTAAAAAAATGTCATTCTGTTATAAAAATTGTATAATAGGTTCAATTTAGTGGCTGCGGACTATAGCAAAATGTGGATATGCTTACTAATCCTACGTGTTAAATTTGTCAAAAAAAATTGTCAATCCATAGATTATTAGGATAAATGGCAAAATGCGAAATTGTTTACCTTTTCAAAGATCAAAATATTGGACTGTCAACCACTGACAAACCATTAAGGGAATGTAAAGGGTGTACAATGTAAAGCTTATGTTTTGGTCTCAAATAAAACCAATAAAGTCATCAAAAGTGCTCAAGACAGAAGTGGAATGTACTCGCGGATATTAGCTCGTCAACTTAATACTTCGCAAATGTCAGTTAGCAGGGAAAAAGGGTCACTTAGTTTAAAAGAACCCCCAGATGCTGCAGAGCATTGAGGCTACAACACCTTATAGGAAACCGAGCCATTTTTATAGATGACGAAAATAATTTTATTTTGCTCAATTCGAAAAAGGAGGACAACGATGGTTTTTACACCTCAAACATGAAAATTGCATGAATTAAGTAAAATATGAACCGAAAGTAAAACTTTTCGACAAAGCTTGGATCTAGCGTGCTATTTCTGAAACTAGTTGAAAGCAAATGTTTACGCCCGCCAATGTCTTCCAAAATTGGTTGATTTTATCAATACATACCATGAGAATGATAAAATGATATTTTGGCTTTTGGTGCTAGATATATAAGGGACAAAGAAGACCTACCTTTTACATTTAAATTAGATTTAAAAAAATTTGTATATCAAACTTACGGTCTAGCAGCATTTTTCTTGATTTTCGTTTGTTTTCAGGCCATTACATAATACAGGAAAGTAATATAAGAATTATTCATGATCTATATTCTTATGAATTATCAATTCAAAATTGAATGGGCGGTCACAGAAATTGTATGTCATAAATTTTGAATAAACTAAATAATCAGACGTAGATTATGCACATTTCTGATATACAGATATGTATTTGCCCGAGTAATTTAAAGTAAAATGGAAAGAGATGTAGAAAGAATTGTAGATTGTAAAGTTGGTTGTTTTGTCTCTCAAAGTATTAGATTTTGACGAACACCTGGTGAGTGTCCATCAGCTGTTAAACATTAGATTGTATGCTTATTAATTAATAGTATAGTCTGTTAAGATAGAACCAACCATTCTGGTTTGCAAATAGAAGGAATAACATCACATGTGGACCGGTTTCGGCGTTTTTGCGCCTCATCAGCACAAGGTAGATGCTATTCGTCCAGAAGCTCTGAGAGCATAATCCTGGACTAGAGACTACGTTGATACCACACCAATATATTAGCCTTAGTAAAGGAAATGTTAAGAGTGCGATATCAGCGACATCTCTACATCTAATCACAAACCAAAATTCTATAGTATAGTCATCAAATCTTTAACAATATTGATTATATAGTTATCAACAAATACAAGTTAAAGTGAATCGTAGGCGAAGCAAAAGTTTTGATCAAGAGGAAATCTGACGACAATTATTAAACTGATTCTAATAACGTTAGCTTGTGCTGACAAGAGTAGATTACATAATTATATATCTTGAAGTTAAATTCTCGATATTCCATCTCAAATCAATGTCGCTATTATAACCTACTGTAACTTTATATAGTGAAATAGACCTTCATACAGGATACTTTTTATTAAAAAACATTGAAGAACACCATAACTGTACTTTCTGTATATTCTATCTATTTAGAAATAAACTTGATCTAATCGACTATTAAATTAGATTATTACTTGAAAAGTTATCAAGTTATGAAATATTGAGGAACAAACGAAAAATAAAATATTAACTCCCAATTTTCTTTTCATTACTACGAATATACTCAACAATAATTTTGATGATAATATTTTTAAATCTTCGTGCTTTTTATCGTAATTTACGGTCTCAATTTTATTTCGGGAGATGACAGATGCAGTAATGTGTAAAATTAAACGAAGATAAACTGTATTGTTATTTTATTGACTAATCTTAATTTTATGATTAATTATTTGCAGCTATTCATTTTTTTTATAATTTAACTACTTTTAAGTAATTATTCAAAAATCTTGACAAAATCGAAAACAAATACTCATAACTCGACCAATTGGAAAGATATAACGTTCTAGTCGTTACCAATTGATTCAGGGGAAATTTTACATTATATGACTGGATTTTAAGTCGATATTTCCAAGCATTAAGCGTTCTAAATTTTCGACCAAAAAAAAATGAAAAATGCTAAAAATTCGTAAAAAGGGGTTTTTTGGACGAGAAATAGACTGCCACAGTCTGTTTTTTGATAGAATCATTCTTTCGTCTTCAAATAGAGTCATGACCTTTTCGAAAATCCACTTTTCAAAACAAAAAATACTCATAACTCGACTATTAGGAAAGATAGAACGTTCTGGTCTTCACCAATCGATTCAGGGGACAATTTTACATATTTGAGTGAATTTTGAGTTGATATATTCAAGCATTAAGGGAGTTAGGAAAAAGTAATTTATATCGCGAAATATTTCCCTTGGTTCTAAATTTTCGACCAAAAAAAAAGAAAAATGCTAAAAATTTGTAATTAGGTTTTTTTTTTGATAAAGTCATTATTTCGCCTTCAAATAGAGTCAGAACATCCTATTCTTCACCAATCGATTCAGGGGAAAATTTTACATATATGGCTTACTTTTGAGACGATATAGTATCTAAGCATTAAGGGAGTTAGCAAAAAGCTTGCTTCAAAATTTCCAACAAAAAAAATTTTTTTTACACGAATAATGCTAAAAATCCGTAATAAGGGTTTTTTTGGGACAACAAATCGACTGGCACAATCAGTTTTTTCTATGGTGTAATTTAGTCTAAAGTTATAGTCCTGTCAAAGTAGACATTTGAAATAACAAAAATTGAGGGAGAGCTAAATCTTGGTGGAAACCTTGGGTTCACCATTAGAAATAAAGTGGGAAAAGTCCCCATCGATCCCATGTGTGCGTCAAAAGTTATTTGGGGTCAAAGGTCAAAATTTCAGGTTTTTTGAATTTTTCTCGAAAATGGTGAGTTTTATCAAAAAAGTACTCCAGACCAAAGTTGTCGATCTTAAAATTATCTACAAAAATGGTCTGTATCATTTTTTTCTAGGAATGACCATTCCTGAGATATCGTGTTCTATGTGATATGCACACATTTTCACGCCACCTGTGAGGTAGTGAAATCTGATTCATACTCTTCAAAGTCAACTTCAACAGTCATGTCTTCTTCAATTTATTCTTCATCTTCCTCTTGCTGGATATTCATAAATTGTTCAAATGAAGACGAATCAGTTGTCTCTTCATCAAAATCACATGAATCTTCTGCTGTTGTTATCAACTGGACATTTGAGCAAGACTGAACTTAGCAATTGGTACACGCTGGAGAACACAGTAACCCTACTCTTCTATAGCCACATTTGGTACTACAACCTTTTTTGCAATTGCAAAAAATAGTTTTTAGGAGTTTTTATGGAGCTGACGGGAGTAAAGTTTGAATTGGTTCCAAAGTATTATCTATTAATTTCCAACCCCAGTCTTCTGGGTTCAGTTGATAGCCTAGCCATGTCTAAACTTGATAGTATACTCGATACAGGTGTTGAATAGCAGATGCCGATGTTGGAGGAAGACATGATAGTTGTACTTGCTTCTTGTTTTGTGTATTTTTGACAAAAGTTAAATATCTGTATTTGTCTATGCAATCAATTTTTTTAGAGCTCCAAAAACAGCAAGAAGAAAGCGAATTTATTTCGTAATTATTGTTTGAGGAAGAGAATCAATTTCTGTAAAGACGTTCGCGCAGTCAAACAAATCTTTTTTTTTTCAAATAATTTGAATACTAATGTAAAAATAAAATATAGTTTTGGCATTTTGGAAAAGCAGTTAAACTTTTAGAAGAATATATTTCTGTTCAAAGTATTTACATTGACATCAGCATTGTCCGCAACATATTGAACAAATGTGCCTGTTTCTGGTGATAAAATATGGGGTGGACGACTAAAAACTGCTGCTTCATTGTTTCTCTGTAAGATGCGCATAAACGAAAAGACGAGAAAATTTGTATCAGACGTTTCGAACCAAACCGGCGATGAAAGAAAACTGAAAGACTCAGTTGTAGTTTAGATTGGAAGGATCTAGGCCGAACAGCAATCATTATGCAATTGCTAATATTCGTACAAGCTAACTTTAAATGATCCAAATTATGACGCTTGTTTTTAAGAATGACTTGTTCCAAAAAATGCGACTATGATTCGGGAATATCGTTATTTACATTTTCGAACATTCTACCCGGTGGGGGATACATTGTATTTATTATCAAACACACAAGATTGAATATCTTCTCGAACAATTGCTGCCGCTGCTTTCAAAATTTTCAACCATTTTTCTTTTTCATCCAAGTCTTTTTTAGCAGACCAGGCTTGACTTAAAATGTCTTGATAATTGTCAACAAAACAAATAAATGTTAATTTTCCAGGCTTCTCTGTAATAATAATTCTACTACCATACTTTAACTTCAATCATATTTTTATGATTCTATTGTCTAAAGCTATACATTTTGACAAACATTCTTTACTTAATTACAGTTAACTGTAAATAATTGTCATATTAGTAAAGCGTGATATATAGACGTCAAAAAATACAAAATTAGAAAAATTAATTTCCAAAGAGCAGACCGTCCACTAAGAAGCAACAACTACTTCTCGGGCTATATGCCCCGACAGCCATTGAATAACACTTCTAAAGTTGGTTCTATCTTAACAGATATACCAACCCCGTTTACTTTAGAAGTGTAATTCAATGTCTGTCGGGGCATATAGCCCGAGAAGTAGTTGTTGCTTCTTAGTGGCCGGTCTGCTCTTTGGAAATTTATTTTTCTAATTTTGTAAAGCGTTTAATAGTATTGAACTATTATTTTTTGACTTCTAAACATTATTTAATTCATCCAACGTAAACTGGCAATCATCACTACGTTCTATGAATTGAAAAATTTCCTCCATCGCAGACTTTACAGCTTCATTTTGAGGACGGCCAATTTTAGGACCAGTTCTACATTTCTGGAAAGATTTGTAACAACAGCTATGGTATTTAGCATCAGCAGCGACTAAATTATGCTCAAAGTTAATACGCGCAACAACTGCTTTTGATACGTCATCAGAACGACCATTAGCTATCTTCAAAAGAGATTCTTTAAATGTAAGAGTAGAAACTTTATAAATTTTTTTTCGAAGATACTCTTCATCGGCTTCATCGCCACAAAATAAACAGCAATTTTTAAAACAAAAGTTGGATTCATTTACTCGCGCTCTGGTACGAGGTGGACTTACTTTTGAAGTACTGGCCTGTTCATCCTCATGTTGTCTTTTTACTGCAGCGATTGAACTTTTCCGGGTGTACGATTTTCTGCAATCCATGTGAATTCTAACGGACTTTAGGCCTCTTAAATAATCTACAAATTCATCACCTCTCGCGACACTTGCATCGATTAAAGTTGGTATACCACGACTAACCACAACAGTTTCATCTTCACTCAAAAGTTTATTGCAAATTAAGCAAAATTGTGAAATTTTTTCAAGATATTGAACAGCACAAATAACCTAAATGGGAAACGCTTGTAATAAATACGTATATTCACTTGAACCGAACGTTTAACACTAAAAGAAGCAGGAGATCCAGTAAGGGGCTGAGAGTAAGGGACTAAGAAATACAAATGGGCATTTTTACTTGCCTTGAGTGCCTGTCTATGTATATACGTGGCGTATGTGTGCATATCACATAGAACGTGACTCTTAGAAAAAAATCACAACGACCATTTTTGTAGATAATTTTAAGATCTACAACTTTGGTCAGAAGTACTTTTTTGATAAAACTTACCATTTTTGAGAAAAATTCAAAAAACCTGAAATTTTTACCTTTGACCCAAAATAACTTTTGACGCACACATGGGATCGATGGGGATTTTTTACACTTTATTTCTAATGGTGAACCCAAGGTCTCCACCAAAATTTGGTTCTTCCCTAATTTTTGTTATTTTATGACTATTTTTATGTCTACTTTGACCGGACTATTATAGGAACAGACTGAACAGAGGAAGAGCGATAAAAAGTACAAGCACAGGATCATTCCATAAGGACATAAGCTACACATTTTCAGCTTCGGTTAATGTCTAATTCTACCTGTAGATCAACTTTATAGACAGTTTCTATTTTTAATGGATCTGCTGCAAGATTTTGTATGTGCTAGAAAGAAGAAGAAGAAGAAGGTTGGATTCTCCAGTACAATAATATAGATGATTCAATACTAAAATGTTGAAATAAATGAAAGGACCTTTGATCTAGAGATAATACCAGGTCTCTAATACTTCAGCAAATCAAAAAAATTTTCAGGGGTGAACATTCATTGTGATGTGAAAGATCTATCATGTCTTCTTCTTCTATTTGGTTCCTGAGAAAAGTCTCAGAGGCTAGTCATTCCTTTAGTCCTACGGCAAGAAGGAATTTTAGGATATCCGCAGGCTTCCATTCTACACATTCTACATACTTCGTTCTTCACTAGTTTGAGGTATTCATCCAGGTGGCACTGTCTTATTAGAACACCTGTCAAGACTCTTCGAGCATTTTTTAGATCTCACCTGGGTCGTAGTTTTCCAGGAGTATCTTTGATTGTCTTAGTCCTACTAGGTCTAATTCCAATGGTCTGATCTTCTCGTTTCTACTCATTTCTTCCAATATTATTTTGGTGAAAACTACAAAGGGGTCCCGGTCCCCAAAAAGGTGTTTCGGCATCTCCATTTCCTAATGCAGTTTTTCCTGGAACTCACTGTAGGATGACAATGATGTTCGTGCCTGGTTCATAACCTAAATAAGACCTCTAAAATTATTTTTGAATCACTTACCTACATGTATAATTAACGATCTATGGTAGGTAGGTACTTCAGTGTGTAGTTCTTTAACACATTTTTAGTAGGTAACACGTTGATTCTCATTATTTATGTAGATTTTACTAAATTTTACCCAAGAAATTATAATCATCTTATATTTTTCCATGAACAGCTCTTATGGTCTTTTTCCTGCGAGCACCGATATTCTTTATTGATGGTTTTTGGATGATAATGAATAAAAAAAGACAAAAATAACTTGCATAGTTTTACTTCATAATAGTTATTTGTGATTTTGTGTGAAAATATGCTGAGGTTTATTGTGCTTTAAAGTGCCATGATATTTCTGAACAAATCCAAAATTACAATTTCATTTTGGAAACAAAAGTGTAGATTGAAAAAGTTAACTTGAGTACCTAAAAAATTAACACAATTGATAATATATACAAACATTTATACAGAATCAGGTTTATATTGTAATGAATCAGATTGATGGATTATGTAATATGAAGTAATCCCAAGTGCTCTCAGAATAATGGTGAACAATGATATTTTAAGTTTTTTCCATGAGGTGGTACCTAAACACATTGATAAGGCTTTTAAATTTACCTTTACATAAAAGTTCATGTCGATGTTATATAAATGGTAAGCATTCAAACAAGGAACATTTTGTGAATGATGCAGTACAAACATGAAGTCTTTCCTAAGTTCCTTACTGCTTAAGTTATGCCAGTTAGACTGGTAAATAAATTGGGGTAATAAACTGGCCTGTAACAAATGATTATATATGTTACAGTCAATATATGAAATTAGGCATTATATATACTGTCTAGCCGGTATATATATTGCCCGAACTGCTCCGTTATATATGAAATAAGGCACAAATTATAAACTGACTAGGCATTACATAAAACGCACATAAAAAGTTAGTCAATTTATTTTGTTCTTTGTTTTTAACAGCCAGGAGATTTTGTACTTGTAGTTTTTATCGAGAAGGGCAAGGAAAATCATTGAAGAAGCAATACACAGTGTTGTAAAAATGGCTTCTTCAATGATTTTCCTTGCCCTTCTCGATAGATTAATCAATGATCTGTTTCAACCAAGACAGAAATTCTGAATAGTGGGGGACATCGAAATAATTATTTAATTTGCCATAGATCAATAATATTTGGGTATAGTACAAAATTCTATTACGGTCTTGTCTGTAGATGTAAATATTTAATTGTTTCACAAACTGCCTAAAAATAACTACACAGTATAATACGGCCGACGCTGTTTATATAATGGATAGTCGATTTATGAAATAAATATTTTTTATTATAAACGGTCTGATATGGACAGTCTGTATATAAACGGTCTGCGCCATGGGCGTACCCAGCGAGGGGCAGTTGCCCCCCCCCTGGAAGCAAAAAATTAATCTTTATAAAATTTTATTTGACCTTTTAAATTTGAGAATTGTCTGTGGTGATGTGAAGATAAAGAACCACATGGATAGATGTCGAAAAAATGCTGTCTACTTCACCAAAAATTCAAAATGAGATTATAAGATTATGTGGTGAAGTTGTTAAAGAAAGAATTATTGAAGATTGTAAACAAGCAAAAGCTTACGATGTAATGGCCGATGAAACAGAAGATATCGCTGGAAAAGAACAGCTTTCTATCGGATTACGGTTTTATTATGAGAATCAAGAAAATCAGAAAGGAATTTGTAGGCTATGTTGAACTGAAATCTAAAGATGCCCCTACAATCGCTAGCACAATTCAGAGTTTTTTAGTTGATCAGAATCTTTCAGCAGCGAATTATGTTGGATTTGTATATGACGGATGTACAGGCCATTTTGAAGAAAAACTACAATAAATCTTTATCTTTTCGTTGCTCAAGCCACAAACTATATCTTGTGGTCAATGATCTAGCAAACTACCGGAAATAAGAAACTCATTTGCAACAATTAAGGAGACAATATCCTTCTTTCTTGAGTCGCCAGCCCGCAGGACTTCGGCTCCTAATTTATCAAGGCTGTGACTGCGATTGAATACTGGAGACGATCGTTGATTATCCCTTATTATCTTGATCATTTAACTTTATCATTGAATGTTAGATTCTCACACGAAAAAACTTTTGCTTTTGCCTTATCCCATCTTCATCCTTCATACATGCTAAAAATTACTTCAAAAGATTAGGAAAAAAATGCAAAATCTTTCATGGAGTTTTATGAGTTTGGATGATATCTCTGCAGAATTAGATTTGTGGTATAATCTGTGGAAAAAGAAAGATTTGGCAGGAGACAAATTAAAGGATATCGAAGTGGCTGCACTTTTGGAGGAGGCTAATATTGTTTTCACTGCAGCAAGGCATGCACTCCTCATTTTAAGTGTTTTCCCATCCACTAGTGCTACTGTTGAACGATCTTTCAGTACTCTTCGAAAAATAAAGACCTGGTTGAGAAGTACAATGGGAGAGGTGACTGGGTTGAGTTTGATGAGCGTCTATCGTAAATTCTTTAAGGGAAATCAAATCAAATCAAAAACAAATGATAATAGTATAAGACATGTAACCAGAATAAAATTTTATTTCAAGCAAATAATTGTAATAACTTAGTTGATAAAGCAGTGCTATAATTATACATGATTTTCTTAAAATGTTGGTTTCATTCACCTTTTCCGAGATAAAATTTTACAATCTGAACGACCATGGTTTGCTCCCCCCCCCCTAATTTTGATCCTTGGTACGCCATTGGTCTGCGCGGTATATATACGGCGTCTTTTTACAAATTGACTGTAAATATATGAAAAGTAAATAAACAATTATATAATTTAAAAAAAATTTGTTGATGTTTTAACTTTCCATAGTAACTCGCTTTTTAATTTTTCAAATTTTGAATTTGTAAATTTACTTATTAATTGAATAATTACTCATATTACTAACCTGGTAGTGTAATTCATTTCCTATGGCACAATATAGACCAAGTTCACAAAGAAGAACAACTATCATTGACAGTCTTATTACTTTTTGAGAAATGGCGACATTTTCCTAAAAATAACTTAACATCATCCAATAAAACTCGTACAATATTTTGTAAAGTGTATAGAAGAGGACATATGTAGTTTGTATATTAACTCCAGGTCTTTGGTCCGTTTAGTGGCACTGTAGACTTTTCACGAGTAGTGGTTTTGTCAACTCCAAGAATGACGAAAGAAAAGTTAGGGTTGAATTGTTTGCTGCGCGGTTTTTACTTGTGGCGTGCTGGATTTTCCTCTTAAGGCTTTTCACCTTAACATGGGTAGATACTTGTCTTTTGAGAAGGGCAGTGAGATCAGATTAGTGTACCAGACGTTGTTAAAAGGTTGTGTTGAGAGGAGCGTTTCGAAATTAAAACAGACTCGCTGTTTCAGAACAACTTTAACTTCAGTAGTCGTAGTAGATAACTGTTCTTGTAGAACTGAGTGAGTCGGTGTTTTTGACGTTATGAACAATATATTCTTAGTGTATAATATTTTGGATACATTTTTTGAGGAAATATTAATTTTGTTATTTCTTGGTTAAAATATAATTACCATATTAGCGAGGAAATATATTTGTCCACTTATGCCAGCTACGGAGAATGTTATTTGAGATATTGCAATCCAGTTGAACAAACTGTTCATTTTCTTAATCAATCTGAAAAAGACGGTGAATAGTTATGTAGACATTTCTTGACAAAGTCAGACAAAGAGAAAAAGAAAGAGAAAGAGAAAGAGAAAGAGAAAGAGAAAGAGAAAGAGAAAGAGAAAGAGAAAGAGAAAGAGAAAGAGAAAGAGAAAGAGAAAGAGAAAGAGAAAGAGAAAGAGAAAGAGAAAGAGAAAGAGAAAGAGAAAGAGAAAGAGAAAGAGAAAGAGAAAGAGAAAGAGAAAGAGAAAGAGAAAGAGAAAGAGAAAGAGAAAGAGAAAGAGAAAGAGAAAGAGAAAGAGAAAGAGAAAGAGAAAGAGAAAGAGAAAGACAAAGACAAAGACAAAGACAAAGACAAAGACAAAGACAAAGACAAAGACAAAGACAAAGACAAAGACAAAGACAAAGACAAAGACAAAGACAAAGACAAAGACAAAGACAAAGACAAAGACAAAGACAAAGACAAAGACAAAGACAAAGACAAAGACAAAGACAAAGACAAAGACAAAGACAAAGACAAAGACAAAGACAAAGACAAAGACAAAGACAAAGACAAAGACAAAGACAAAGACAAAGACAAAGACAAAGACAAAGACAAAGACAAAGACAAAGACAAAGACAAAGACAAAGACAAAGACAAAGACAAAGACAAAGACAAAGACAAAGACAAAGACAAAGACAAAGACAAAGACAAAGACAAAGACAAAGACAAAGACAAAGACAAAGACAAAGACAAAGACAAAGACAAAGACAAAGACAAAGACAAAGACAAAGACAAAGACAAAGACAAAGACAAAGACAAAGACAAAGACAAAGACAAAGACAAAGACAAAGACAAAGACAAAGACAAAGACAAAGACAAAGACAAAGACAAAGACAAAGACAAAGACAAAGACAAAGACAAAGACAAAGACAAAGACAAAGACAAAGACAAAGACAAAGACAAAGACAAAGACAAAGACAAAGACAAAGACAAAGACAAAGACAAAGACAAAGACAAAGACAAAGACAAAGACAAAGACAAAGACAAAGACAAAGACAAAGACAAAGACAAAGACAAAGACAAAGACAAAGACAAAGACAAAGACAAAGACAAAGACAAAGACAAAGACAAAGACAAAGACAAAGACAAAGACAAAGACAAAGACAAAGACAAAGACAAAGACAAAGACAAAGACAAAGACAAAGACAAAGACAAAGACAAAGACAAAGACAAAGACAAAGACAAAGACAAAGACAAAGACAAAGACAAAGACAAAGACAAAGACAAAGACAAAGACAAAGACAAAGACAAAGACAAAGACAAAGACAAAGACAAAGACAAAGACAAAGACAAAGACAAAGACAAAGACAAAGACAAAGACAAAGACAAAGACAAAGACAAAGACAAAGACAAAGACAAAGACAAAGACAAAGACAAAGACAAAGACAAAGACAAAGACAAAGACAAAGACAAAGACAAAGACAAAGACAAAGACAAAGACAAAGACAAAGACAAAGACAAAGACAAAGACAAAGACAAAGACAAAGACAAAGACAAAGACAAAGACAAAGACAAAGACAAAGACAAAGACAAAGACAAAGACAAAGACAAAGACAAAGACAAAGACAAAGACAAAGACAAAGACAAAGACAAAGACAAAGACAAAGACAAAGACAAAGACAAAGACAAAGACAAAGACAAAGACAAAGACAAAGACAAAGACAAAGACAAAGACAAAGACAAAGACAAAGACAAAGACAAAGACAAAGACAAAGACAAAGACAAAGACAAAGACAAAGACAAAGACAAAGACAAAGACAAAGACAAAGACAAAGACAAAGACAAAGACAAAGACAAAGACAAAGACAAAGACAAAGACAAAGACAAAGACAAAGACAAAGACAAAGACAAAGACAAAGACAAAGACAAAGACAAAGACAAAGACAAAGACAAAGACAAAGACAAAGACAAAGACAAAGACAAAGACAAAGACAAAGACAAAGACAAAGACAAAGACAAAGACAAAGACAAAGACAAAGACAAAGACAAAGACAAAGACAAAGACAAAGACAAAGACAAAGACAAAGACAAAGACAAAGACAAAGACAAAGACAAAGACAAAGACAAAGACAAAGACAAAGACAAAGACAAAGACAAAGACAATTATACATTATTTGTTTGGAGCCATATTGCGATAGGGTCGCTCAGTGCTTTCTCCAACTAATATTGTGTATCCTAATACTTCTCTATGTGTAAAGTACCAGTAGAAAAAGATAAAATATACATTACTTCAAAAGTAACTGATGGTGTCGCACACATCGTACGAATGCTTCTTTATTTTCATTTTTGTATTTTTCTTCCAGCTTGTCATTACCAATTAATCTTAGTTTTTCATTTACAACCGATATCTCAGGAGTATTAAATAATAGAAAGGTATTTTGTAGAATCTTATACTGGGTAATAATACACGAGGATACTGCTAAAAACAAAAAATCGCACCCCAATACTGTAAACGCCATCAGATATGGTATAGTTATAACTTCTCCTAAAAATATTATTGGATAATATCGAGGGTTATCCGCGAAACTCATTGGATAAGAAACTGGATATGGATATTCCCCGTTCATCCAAGCTCTAATGAATAAAAACATTAAATGCAATGTCGAGCTACTTAATATGAATATCATTATTCCTGTAACTACTAGATAAATCTTTTTCAGTTCTTGTGCTAATTTCTCGGCGAGCAAATCGTATGGCCAGAATCTATTGTGTATCTCGTCTAAGATTGAATTTAGGTTGTCATTGTTGCAGAAGAGGATGATTACTTTTGATGCTGACTAAAACATATTATAAATCAGTTAACCTAAATGTAAATCGTATTATATATATATATATATATATATATACACACTTGAAACACGACAACAATGTTGATTATTTGAGTTGTAATATCATCATTTCCAGACATAGTAATACATTCATATACCAGTCCGAATCCATAAAAACTAAATAAAGCAATTGCAACGGTAAACATAAATTTTCTCTTCCAAATTCCTTCTTGTCTAGGCCAAAAATGGATTGCTTGTAAGATTATTTGCGGCATCCATAAAACCAGTATACCATAATCTCTTGTTCCCAAGATTCGAAATGCAGTACCTATAACAAATGTTCGGATATAAAATTATAATTTCAATCAAGTATCAATTAAATCGTTTTCTTTGAATTGAATTATTTTGGTCAGATGCTGTCAGGAAATCGTTCCCCATCTTCCCTTTTGCAAAATTATTAACAACTTTTATTTTTTGTGACTCCGGCATAATAACTTTTGTCTCCTCCTCCACACACCACCAGTAGCGATCTTTTTAAAATAAGACAATTGGGATTTTCTATTATCGTGCAATCACTTTCGTCATGTTCTGAAACTTGACAAATTTCTTAAGCTGCTCAGGTTTCTTTGATCGTATTCCAAAGTTAAAATCTACAGGTTGAGGTACTAAATAATTTCCAATTCATTCACTAGCAACAATATTCTCTACCTGCCAAATAATTGTATTCATACCGTTAAACGTATTTTTGCAGCCATTTCTCCTTGAACTCAATATGCACATATAAAAGAGAGGCCTTAAGGGAAAATTCTATATCATATATACACATCAGGCTATAGAAATATTTTCATAGTAGGAAGAGAGACAAGAAGTATATATTTTTAAAAATTTATCTGCGACATACTGAGCAATTTGATAATTTTATACCGCGTTCTATATACTTTCACTAGATGTATTTTATCATTTTTCGGTATGAGAAGTTGGTTTTAGATATGCTAATTTAAGATAATATACCCCAGTTGGATATTTTTTATTTTACCTCAGCATGGAAAAAAAAACGGCAAAATATCTGATGGTTTTAGTTGCTGCAGTTGAGCTATGCAGATTCAATAAATCGAAGATAATAGAGTAATAATAATAATAACGCCATACAAAGTTTTGAAAAATATTTTTCAAAAAACAATGAACGGTTCAAATGAGAAGGAAAAATTTGCAGATATGCTAACCCCGTTTAGCTTTAATGTCTGTCGGGGCATATAGCCCGAGAAGTAGTTGTTCCTTCTTAGTTGAACGGTCATTGTTTTTTGAAAGATGTCTTCGATCTATTGGTAGGTAATACGCTTTACTAAAATATGACAATTTTACAGGAAACTGTTATTAGGTAAATATGAACATTCTGTGATAAAAATTGTATAATAGGTTCAATTTAGTGGCTGCTAACTATAACAAAATGTGGATATATTGCTTACTAATTCTACGTGTTAAATTTGTCAAAAAAAAATTTCAATCCATAGATTATTAGGATAAATGGCAAAATGCGAAATTGTTTACCTTTTCAAAGATCAAAATATTGGACTGTCAACCACTGACAAACCACTAAGGGAATGTAAAGGCTGTACAATGTAAAGCTTATGTTTTGGTCTCAAATAAAACCAATACAGTTATCCAAAGTGCTCAAGACAGAAGTGGAATGTACTCGCGGATATTAGCTCGTCAACTTAATACTTCGCAAATGTCAGTTAGCAGGGAAAAAGGGTCACTTAGCTTAAAAGAATCCCCAGATGCTGCAGAGCATTGAGGCTACATCACCTTATAGGAAACCGAGCCATTTTTATAGATGACGAAAATAATTTTATTTTGCCCAATTCGAAAAAGGAGGACAACGATGGTTTTTACACTTCAAACATGAAAATTGCACAAATTAAGTAAAATATGAACCACAAGTAAAATTTTCCGACTAAACTTGGATCTGGCGTGCTATTTCTGAAACTAGTTGAAAGCAAAATGTTTACGCCCGCCAATGTCCTCCAAAGTTGGTTGATTTTAACTATACATACCATGAGAATGATGGAATAATTTTTTGGCTTTTGGTGCTAGATATATAAGGGACAAAGAAGACCTACCTTTTACATTTAAATTAGATTTAAAAAAATTTGTAAATCAAACTTACGGTCTAGCAGCATTTTTCTTGCTTATCGTTTGCTTTCAGGCAATTAAATAATACAGGAAAGTAATATAAGAATTAATCATGATCTATAATGTTATGAATTATCAATTCAAAATTGAATGGGCGGTCACAGAAATTGTATAGCATAAATTTTGAATAAGCTGAATAATCAGTCGTAGATTATGCACATTTCTGATATACAGATATGTATTTGCCCGAGTAATTTAAAGTAAAATATCGCCAAATATTCCCTTATCTTTGTACTAAATTTTCGAAAAAAAAAAAAAATTAAAAAATGCTAATAAACATTCGTAAAGCTCGCTTTCAAATAGAGTCATGAAATTTTCGAAAATCCACTTTTCAAAACAAAAAATACTCATAACTCGACTAATAGGAAAGATAGAACGTTCTAGTCTTCACCACTCGATAGAGGGGACAATTTTACATATTTTAGTGAATTTTGAGTCTATATTTCCAAGGATTATGGGAGTTGGAAAAAATCAATTTGTATCGCAAAATATTTCCATAGCTACCCCCTTTGTTCTAAATTTTCGACAAAAAAATTATAAAAAATGCTAAAAATTCGTAAAGAGGGGTTTTTTTGGCCAAAAAATCGACTGGCACAATCAGTTTTGTGATAAAATCATTATTTCGCCTTCAAATGGAGTCATGAAATTTTCGAAAATCCACTTTTCAAAAGAAGACTAATAGGAAAGATAGAACGTTCTAGTCTTCACCAATCGATAGAGGGGACAATTTTACATATTTTAGTGAATTTTGAGTTGATATTTCCAAGGATTAAGGGAGTTATAAAAAAGCCATTGTTCTAAATTTTCGACAAAAAAATTATAAAAAATGCTGAAAATTCGTAAAGAGGGGTTTTTTGGACCGGAAAATCGACTGGCATAATCAGTTTTTTGATAAAATCATTATTTCGCCTTCAAATAGAGTCATAAAATTTTCGAAAATCCACTTTTTAAAACAAAAAATACTCATAACTCGACTAATAGGAAAGATAGAACGTTCTAGTCTTCACCAATCGATAGAGGGGACAATTTTACGTATTTCAGTCAATTTTGAGTCCATACTTCTAAGGATTATGGGAGTTAGAAAAAATCAATTTGTATCGCAAAATATTTCCATAGCTACCCCCTTTGTTCTAAATTTTCGATAAAAAATTTATAAAAAATGCTAAAAATTCGTTAAGAGGAATTTTTTTGGCCAAAAAATCGACTGGCACAATCTGTTTTGTGATAAACTCATTATTTCGCCTTGAAATAGAGTCATGAAATTTTCGAAAATCCACTTTTCAAAACAAAAAATACTCATAACTCGACAAATAGGAAAGATAGAACGTTCTAGTCTTCACCAATCGATAGAGGGGACCATTTTACATATTTTAGTAAATTTTGAGTCCATATTTCCAAGGATTATGGGAGTTAGAAAAAATCAATTTGTTTCGCAAAATATTTCCCCTTGTTCTAAATTTTCGACCAAAAAATCATAAAAAATCCTAAAAATTCGTAAAGAGGGTTTTTTTTGGCCAAAAAATCGACTGGCACAATCAGTTTTGTGATAAAATCATTATTTCGCCTTCAAATAGAGTCATGAAATTTTCGAAAATCCACTTTTCGAAACAAAAATTACTCATAACTCGACTAATAGGAAAGATAGAACGTTCTAGTCTTCACCAATCGATAGAGGGGACAATTTTACATATTCTAGTGAATTTTGAGTCCATATTTCCAAGGATTATGGGAGTTAGAAAAAATCAATTTGTATCGCAAAATATTTCCATAGCTACCCCCTTTGTTCTAAATTTTCGACAAAAAATTTATAAAAAATGCTAAAAATCCGTAAAGAGGGGTTTTTTTGGCCAAAAAATCGACTGGCACAATCAGTTTTGTGATAAAATCATTATTTCGCCTTCAAATGGAGTCATGAAATTTTCGAAAATCCACTTTTCAAAAGAAAAAATACTCATAACTCGACTAATAGGAAAGATAGAACGTTCTAGTCTCCACCAATCGATAGAGGGGACAATTTTACATATTTTAGTGTATTTTGAGGGTATATTTCCGAGGATTATGGGAGTTAGAAAAAATCAATTTGTATCGCAAAATATTTCCATAGCTACCCCCTTTGTTCTAAATTTTCGACAAAAATTTTATAAAAAATGCTAAAAATCCGTAAAGAGGGGTTTTTTTGGCCAAAAAATCGACTGGCACAATCAGTTTTGTGATAAAATCATTATTTCGCCTTCAAATAAGGTCATGAAATTTTCGAAAATCCACTTTTCAAAACAAAAAATACTCATAACTCGACAAATAGGAAAGATAGAACGTTCTAGTCTTCACCGATCGATAGAGGGGACAATTTTACATATTCTAGTGAATTTTGAGTCCATATTTCCAAGGATTATGGGAGTTAGAAAAAATCAATTTGTATCGCAAAATATTTCCATACCTACCCCTTTGTTCTAAATTTTCGACAAAAAAAAATAAAAAATGCTTAAAATTCGTAAAGAGGGGTTTTTTGGACCGGAAAATCGACTGGCATAATCAGTTTTTTGATAAAATCATTATTTCGCCTTCAAATAGAGCCATGAAATTTTCGAAAATCCACTATTCAAAACAAAAAATACTCCTAACTCGACTAATAGGAAAGATAGAACGTTCTAGTCTTCACCAATCGATAGAGGGGACAATTTTACATATATGAGTGAATTTTAAGTCCATATTTCCAAGGATTATGGGAGTTAGAAAAAATCAATTTGTATCGCAAAATATTTCCATAGCTACCCCCTTTGTTCTAAATTTTCGACAAAAAATTTATAAAAAATGCTAAAAACTCGTAAAGAAGAATTTTTTCGGCCAAAAAATCGACTGGCACAATCAGTTTTGTGGAAAATCATTATTTCGCTTTCAAATAGAGTCATGAAATTTTCGAAAATCCACTTTTCAGAACAAAAAATACTCATAACTCGACAAATAGGAAAGATAGAACGTTCTAGTCTTCACCAATCGATAGAGGGGACCATTTTACATATTTTAGTGAATTTTGAGTCGATATTGCCAAGGATTATGGGAGTTAGAAAAAATCAATTTGTTTCGCAAAATATTTCCATAGCTACCCCCTTTGTTCTAAATTTTCGACCAAAAAATCATAAAAAATCCTAAAAATTCGTAAAGAGGGGTTTTTTTGGCCAAAAAATCGACTGGCACAATCAGTTTTGTGGAAAATCATTATTTCGCTTTCAAATAGAGTCATGAAATTTTCGAAAATCCACTTTTCAAAACAAAAGATACTCATAACTCGACTAATAGGAAAGATAGAACGTTCTAGTCTTCACCACTCGATAGAGGGGACAATTTTACATATTCTAGTGTACTTTGAGTCTATATTTCCAAGGATTATGGGAGTTAGAAAAAATCAATTTGTATCGCAAAATATTTCCATAGCTACCCCCTTTGTTCTAAATTTTCGACAAAAAATTTATAAAAAATGCTAAAAATTCGTAAAGAGGGGTTTTTTTGGCCAAAAAATTGACTGGCACAATCAGTTTTGTGATAAAATCATTATTTCGCTTTCAAATAGAGTCATGAAATTTTCGAAAATCCACTTTTCAAAACAAAGAATACTCATAACTCGACAAATAGGAAAGATAGAACGTTCTAGTCTTCACCAATCGATAGAGGGGACAATTTCACATATTTTAGTGAATTTTGAGTCCATATTCCCAAGGATTATGGGAGTTAGAAAAAATCAATTTGTATCGCAAAATATTTCCATAGCTACCCCCTTTGTTCTAAATTTTCGACAAAAAAATTATAAAAAATGCTAAAAATTCGTAAAGAGGGTTTTTTTGGCCAAAAAATCGACTGGCACAATCAGTTTTGTGATAAAATCATTATTTCGCCTTCAAATAGAGTCATGAAATTTTCGAAAATCCACTTTTCGAAAGAAAAATTACTCATAACTCGACTAATAGGAAAGATATAACGTTCTAGTCTTCACCAATCGATAGAGGGGACCATTTTACATATTTTAGTAAATTTTGAGTCGATATTGCCAAGGATTATGGGAGTTAGAAAAAATCAATTTGTTTCGCAGAATATTTCCATAGCTACCCCCTTTGTTCTAAATTTTCGACAAAAAAAATATAAAAAATGCTAAAAATTCGTAAAGAGGGGTTTTTTTGGCCAAAAAATCGACTGGCACAATCAGTTTTGTGATAAAATCATTATTTCGCCTTGAAATAGAGTCATGAAATTTTCGAGAATCCACTTTTCAAAACAAAAAATACTCATAACTCGACAAATAGGAAAGATAGAACGTTCTAGTCTTCACCAATCGATAGAGGGGACATTTTACATATTTGTGTGAATTTTGAGTCCATATTTCCAAGGATTGAGGGAGTTATCAAAAAGCAATTGTTCTAAATTTTCGACGAAAAAATTATAAAAAATGCTAAAAATCCGTAAAGAGGGGTTTTTTTGTCCAAAAAATCGACTGGCACAATCAGTTTTTTGATAAAATCATTATTTTGCCTTCAAATAGAGTCATGAAATTTTCGAAAATCCACTTTTCGAAACAAAAATTACTCATAACTCGACTAATAGGAAAGATAGAACGTTCTAGTCTCCACCAATCGATAGAGGGGAAAATTTTACATATTTGAGGGGATTTTGAGTCTATATTTCCAAGGAGTTAGAGAAAATCAATTTGTATCGCAAAATATTTCCATAGCTACCCCCTTTGTTCTAAATTTTCGACAAAAAAATTATAAAAAATGCTAAAAATTCGTAAAGAGGGGTTTTTTTGGCCAAAAAATCGACTGGCACAATCAGTTTTGTGATAAAATCATTATTTCGCCTTCAAATGGAGTCATGAAATTTTCGAAAATCCACTTTTCAAAACAAAAAATACTCATAACTCGACTAATAGGAAAGATACAACGTTCTAGTCTTCACCACTCGATAGAGGGGACAATTTTACATATTTTAGTGAATTTTGAGTCTATATTTCCAAGGATTATGGGAGTTGGAAAAAATCAATTTGTATCGCAAAATATTTCCATAGCTACCCCCTTTGTTCTAAATTTTCGACAAAAAAATTATAAAAAATGCTAAAAATTCGTAAAGAGGGGTTTTTTTGGCCAAAAAATTGACTGGCACAATCAGTTTTGTGATAAAATCATTATTTCGCCTTGAAATAGAGTCATGAAATTTTCGAAAATCCACTTTTCAAAACAAAAAATACTCATAACTCGAATAATAGGAAAGATAGAACGTTCTAGTCTTCACCACTCGATAGAGGGGACAATTTTACATATTTTAGTGTATTTTGAGTCTATATTTCCAAGGATTATGGGAGTTAGAAAAAATCAATTTGTATCGCAAAATATTTCCATAGCTACCCCCTTTGTTCTAAATTTTCGACAAAAAAATTATAAAAAATGCTAAAAATCCGTAAAGAGGGGTTTTTTTGGCCAAAAAAACGACTGGCACAATCAGTTTTTTGATAAAATCATTATTTCGCCTTCAAATAGAGTCATGAAATTTTCGAAAATCCACTTTTCAAAACAAAAAATACTCATAACTCGAATAATAGGAAAGATAGAACGTTCTAGTCTTCACCACTCGATAGAGGGGACAATTTTACATATTTTAGTGAATTTTGAGTCGATATTGCCAAGGATTAAGGGAGTTAGAAAAAAGCAATTTGATTCGCAAAATATTTCCATACCTACCCCTTTGTCCTAAATTTTCGACAAAAATTTTTAAAAAATGCTAAAAATTCGTAAAGAGGGGTTTTTTGGACCGGAAAATCGACTGGCAAATCTTGACAATTTTTTTAAGTCTTAAACTTCAAAATATTTTCGTAAGTTCCAAATTGTCAATCTTTTTAAAGGCGTGAGTTAGGGAAAAATTAGTTAAATATAATAGTTCTTGATCACGATGTTTGTTGAAACTCTATTTTTAAAGTTTCGGTAGCGGTCCAGCTGCCGTTATCAAAAATAATGAAAAATAATAAATTTTCGAATCATCGAAAATTGATTATTTTCGATTAATCGATTATTTTCGATTAATCGATTATTTTCGATTAATCGATAATTTTCGATTAATCGATTATTTTCGATTAATCGATTTTTTTCGATTAATCGATTTTTTTCGATTAATCGATTTTTTTCGATTAATCGATTTCTTTCGATTAATCGATTATTTTCGATTAATCGATTATTTTAGATTAATCGATTATTTTAGATTAATCGATTATTTTAGATTAATCGATTATTTTAGATTAATCGATTATTTTCGATTAATCGATTTTTTTCGATTAATCAATTAATCGATTAACATCGATTAATCGAAAATAATCGATTGTTTTATATAATCGATAATCGATTATGTTTTTTGATAATCGCCCAGCCCTAATTTTGAGTAGATATTGCCAAGGATTAAGGGATTTAGAAAAAAGCAATTTGATTCGCAAAATATTTCCATACCTACCTACCCCTTTGTTCTAAATTTTCGACAAAAAAAAATAAAAAATGCTTAAAATTCGTAAAGATGGGTTTTTTGGACCGGAAAATTGACTGGCATAATCAGTTTTTTGATAAAATCATTATTTCGCCTTCAAATAGAGTCATGAAATTTTCGAAAATCCACTTTTCAAAACAAAAAATACTCATAACTCGACAAATAGGAAAGATAGAACGTTCTAGTCTTCACCAATCGATAGAGGGGACAATTTTACATATTTGAGTGAATTTTGAGTCCATATTTCCAAGGATTAAGGGAGTTAGAAAAAATCAATTTGTATCGCAAAATATTTCCATAGCTACCCCCTTTGTTCTAAATTTTCGACAAAAAATTTATAAAAAATGCTAAAAATCCGTAAAGAGGGGTTTTTTTGGCCAAAAAATCGACTGGCACAATCAGTTTTGTGATAAAATCATTATTTCGCCTTCAAATAGAGTCATGAAATTTTCGAAAATCCACTTTTCAAAACAAAAAATACTCATAACTCGACAAATAGGAAAGATAGAACGTTCTTGTCTCCACCAATCGATAGAGGGGACAATTTTACATATTTAAGTGTATTTTGAGGGTATATTTCCAAGGATTAAGGGAGTTATAGAAAAGCAATTTGATTCGCAAAATATTTCCATAGCTACCCCCTTTGTTCTAAATTTTCGACAAAAAAATTATAAAAAATGCTGAAAATCCGTAAAGAGGGGTTTTTTTGGCCAAAAAATCGACTGGCACAATCAGTTTTTTGATAAAATCATTATTTCGCCTTCAAATAGAGTCATGAAATTTTCGAAAATCCACTTTTCAAAACAAAAAATACTCATAACTCGACTAATAGGAAAGATAGAACGTTCTAGTCTTCACCAATCGATAGAGGGGACAATTTTACATATTTGAGTGAAATTTGAGTCCATATTTCCAAGGATTGAGGGAGTTATAAAGAAGCAATTGTTCTAAATTTTCGACAAAAAAATTATGAAAAATGCTAAAAATTCCTGAAGAGGGGTTTTTTTGGCCAAAAAATCGACTGGCACAATCAGTTTTGTGATAAAATCATTATTTCGCCTTCAAATGGAGTCATGAAATTTTCGAAAATCCACTTTTCAAAACAAAAAATACTCATAACTCGACTAATAGGAAAGATAGAACGTTCTAGTCTTCACCACTCGATAGAGGGGACAATTTTACATATTTTAGTGTATTTTGAGTCTATATTTCCAAGGATTATGGGAGTTAGAAAAAATCAATTTGTATCGCAAAATATTTCCATAGCTACCCCCTTTGTTCTAAATTTTCGACAAAAAAATTATAAAAAATGCTAAAAATTCCTGAAGAGGGGTTTTTTTGGCCAAAAAATTGACTGGCACAATCAGTTTTGTGATAAAATCATTATTTCGCCTTCAAATAAGGTCATGAAATTTTCGAAAATCCACTTTTCAAAACAAAAAATACTCATAACTCGACAAATAGGAAAGATAGAACGTTCTAGTCTTCACCAATTGATAGAGGGGACAATTTTACATATTTGAGTGAATTTTGAGTCCATATTTCCAAGGATTAAGGGGGTTAGAAAAAATCAATTTGTATCGAAAAATATTTCCATAGCTACCTCCTTTGTTCTAAATTTTCGACAAAAAATTTATAAAAAATGCTAAAAATCCGTAAAGAGGGGTTTTTTTGGCCAAAAAATCGACTGGCACAATCAGTTTTGTGATAAAATCATTATTTCGCCTTCAAATAGAGTCATGAAATTTTCGAAAATCCACTTTTCAAAACAAAAAATACTCATAACTCGACAAATAGGAAAGATAAAACGTTCTTGTCTCCACCAATCGATAGAGGGGACAATTTTACATATTTTAGTGTATTTTGAGGGTATATTTCCAAGGATTAAGGGAGTTATAGAAAAGCAATTTGATTCGCAAAATATTTCCATAGCTACCCCCTTTGTTCTAAATTTTCGACAAAAAAATTATAAAAAATGCTGAAAATCCGTAAAGAGGGGTTTTTTTGGCCAAAAAATCGACTGGCACAATCAGTTTTTTGATAAAATCATTATTTCGCCTTCAAATAGAGTCATGAAATTTTCGAAAATCCACTTTTCAAAACAAAAAATACTCATAACTCGACAAATAGGAAAGATAGAACGTTCTTGTCTACACCAATCGATAGAGGGGACAATTTTACATATTTTAGTGTATTTTGAGGGTATATTTCCAAGGATTAAGGGAGTTATAGAAAAGCAATTTGATTCGCAAAATATTTCCATAGCTACCCCCTTTGTTCTAAATTTTCGACAAAAAAATTATAAAAAATGCTAAAAATCCGTAAAGGGGGGTTTTTTTGGCCAAAAAATCGACTGGCACAATCAGTTTTGTGATAAAATCATTATTTCGCCTTCAAATAGAGTCATGAAATTTTCGAAAATCCACTTTTCAAAACAAAAAATACTCATAACTCGACAAATAGGAAAGATAGAACATTCTTGTCTCCACCAATCGATAGAGGGGACAATTTTACATATTTTAGTGTATTTTGAGGGTATATTTCCAAGGATTAAGGGAGTTATAGAAAAGCAATTTGATTCGCAAAATATTTCCATAGCTACCCCCTTTGTTCTAAATTTTCGACAAAAAAATTATAAAAAATGCTGAAAATCCGTAAAGAGGGGTTTTTTTGGCCAAAAAATCGACTGGCACAATCAGTTTTTTGATAAAATCATTATTTCGCCTTCAAATAGAGTCATGAAATTTTCGAAAATCCACTTTTCAAAACAAAAAATACTCATAACTCGACTAATAGGAAAGATAGAACGTTCTAGTCTTCACCAATCGATAGAGGGGACAATTTTTACATATTTGAGTGAAATTTGAGTCCATATTTCCAAGGATTGAGGGAGTTATAAAGAAGCAATTGTTCTAAATTTTCGACAAAAAAATTATAAAAAATGCTAAAAATCCGTAAAGAGGGGTTTTTTCGGCCAAAAAATCGACTGGCACAATCAGTTTTTTGATAAAATCATTATTTCGCCTTCAAATAGAGTCATGAAATTTTCGAAAATCCACTTTTCAAAACAAAAAATACTCATAACTCGAATAATAGGAAAGATAGAACGTTCTAGTCTCCACCACTCGATAGAGGGGACAATTTTACATATTTGAGTGAAATTTGAGTCCATATTTCCAAGGATTGAGGGAGTTATAAAAAAGCAATTGTTCTAAATTTTCGACAAAAAAATTATAAAAAATGCTAAAAATCTGTAAAGAGTGGTTTTTTTGGCCAAAAAATCGACTGGCACAATCAGTTTTTTGATAAAATCATTATTTCGCCTTCAAATGGAGTCATGAAATTTTCGAAAATCCACTTTTCAAAAGAAAAAATACTCATAACTCGACTAATAGGAAAGATAGAACGTTCTAGTCTCCACCAATCGATAGAGGGGACAATTTTACATATTTTAGTGTATTTTGAGGGTATATTTCCGAGGATTATGGGAGTTAGAAAAAATCAATTTGTATCGCAAAATATTTCCATAGCTACCCCCTTTGTTCTAAATTTTCGACAAAAATTTTATAAAAAATGCTAAAAATCCGTAAAGAGGGGTTTTTTTGGCCAAAAAATCGACTGGCACAATCAGTTTTGTGATAAAATCATTATTTCGCCTTCAAATAAGGTCATGAAATTTTCGAAAATCCACTTTTCAAAACAAAAAATACTCATAACTCGACAAATAGGAAAGATAGAACGTTCTAGTCTTCACCGATCGATAGAGGGGACAATTTTACATATTTGAGTGAATTTTGAGTCCATATTTCCATGGGGTTAAGGGAGTTAGAAAAAATCAATTTGTATCGCAAAATATTTCCATAGCTACCCCCTTTGTTCTAAATTTTCGACAAAAAAATTATAAAAAATGCTGAAAATCCGTAAAGAGGGGTTTTTTTGGCCAAAAAATCGACTGGCACAATCAGTTTTTTGATAAAATCATTATTTCGCCTTCAAATAGAGTCATGAAATTTTCGAAAATCCACTTTTCAAAACAAAAAATACTCATAACTCGACAAATAGGAAAGATAGAACGTTCTAGTCTTCAACACTCGATAGAGGGGACAATTTTACATATTTTAGTGTATTTTGAGTCTATATTTCCGAGGATTATGGGAGTTAGAAAAAATCAATTTGTATCGCAAAATATTTCCATAGCTACCCCCTTTGTTCTAAATTTTCGACAAAAAAATTATGAAAAATGCTAAAAATTCCTGAAGAGGGGTTTTTTTGGCCAAAAAATCGACTGGCACAATCAGTTTTGTGATAAAATCATTATTTCGCCTTCAAATGGAGTCATGAAATTTTCGAAAATCCACTTTTCAAAACAAAAAATACTCATAACTCGACTAATAGGAAAGATAGAACGTTCTAGTCTTCACCACTCGATAGAGGGGACAATTTTACATATTTTAGTGTATTTTGAGTCTATATTTCCAAGGATTATGGGAGTTAGAAAAAATCAATTTTTATCGCAAAATATTTCCATAGCTACCCCCTTTGTTCTAAATTTTCGACAAAAAAATTATAAAAAATGCTAAAAATTCCTGAAGAGGGGTTTTTTTGGCCAAAAAATCGACTGGCACAATCAGTTTTGTGATAAAATCATTATTTCGCCTTCAAATAAGGTCATGAAATTTTCGAAAATCCACTTTTCAAAACAAAAAATACTCATAACTCGACAAATAGGAAAGATAGAACGTTCTAGTCTTCACCGATGGATAGAAGGGACAATTTTACATATTTGAGTGAATTTTGAGTCCATATTTCCAAGGATTAAGGGAGTTAGAAAAAATCAATTTGTATCGCAAAATATTTCCATAGCTACCCCCTTTGTTCTAAATTTTCGACAAAAAATTTATAAAAAATGCTAAAAATCCGTAAAGAGGGGTTTTTTCGGCCAAAAAATCGACTGGCACAATCAGTTTTGTGATAAAATCATTATTTCGCCTTCAAATAGAGTCATGAAATTTTCGAAAATCCACTTTTCAAAACAAAAAATACTCATAACTCGACAAATAGGAAAGATAAAACGTTCTTGTCTCCACCAATCGATAGAGGGGACAATTTTACATATTTTAGTGTATTTTGAGGGTATATTTCCAAGGATTAAGGGAGTTATAGAAAAGCAATTTGATTCGCAAAATATTTCCATAGCTACCCCCTTTGTTCTAAATTTTCGACAAAAAAATTATAAAAAATGCTGAAAATCCGTAAAGAGGGGTTTTTTTGGCCAAAAAATCGACTGGCACAATCAGTTTTTTGATAAAATCATTATTTCGCCTTCAAATAGAGTCATGAAATTTTCGAAAATCCACTTTTCAAAACAAAAAATACTCATAACTCGACAAATAGGAAAGATAGAACGTTCTTGTCTACACCAATCGATAGAGGGGACAATTTTACATATTTTAGTGTATTTTGAGGGTATATTTCCAAGGATTAAGGGAGTTATAGAAAAGCAATTTGATTCGCAAAATATTTCCATAGCTACCCCCTTTGTTCTAAATTTTCGACAAAAAAATTATAAAAAATGCTAAAAATCCGTAAAGAGGGGTTTTTTTGGCCAAAAAATCGACTGGCACAATCAGTTTTGTGATAAAATCATTATTTCGCCTTCAAATAGAGTCATGAAATTTTCGAAAATCCACTTTTCAAAACAAAAAATACTCATAACTCGACAAATAGGAAAGATAGAACGTTCTTGTCTCCACCAATCGATAGAGGGGACAATTTTACATATTTTAGTGTATTTTGAGGGTATATTTCCAAGGATTAAGGGAGTTATAGAAAAGCAATTTGATTCGCAAAATATTTCCATAGCTACCCCCTTTGTTCTAAATTTTCGACAAAAAAATTATAAAAAATGCTGAAAATCCGTAAAGAGGGGTTTTTTTGGCCAAAAAATCGACTGGCACAATCAGTTTTTTGATAAAATCATTATTTCGCCTTCAAATAGAGTCATGAAATTTTCGAAAATCCACTTTTCAAAACAAAAATTACTCATAACTCGACTAATAGGAAAGATAGAACGTTCTAGTCTTCACCAATCGATAGAGGGGACAATTTTACATATTTGAGTGAAATTTGAGTCCATATTTCCAAGGATTGAGGGAGTTATAAAGAAGCAATTGTTCTAAATTTTCGACAAAAAAATTATAAAAAATGCTAAAAATCCGTAAAGAGGGGTTTTTTCGGCCAAAAAATCGACTGGCACAATCAGTTTTTTGATAAAATCATTATTTCGCCTTCAAATAGAGTCATGAAATTTTCGAAAATCCACTTTTCAAAACAAAAAATACTCATAACTCGAATAATAGGAAAGATAGAACGTTCTAGTCTCCACCACTCGATAGAGGGGACAATTTTACATATTTGAGTGAAATTTGAGTCCATATTTCCAAGGATTGAGGGAGTTATAAAAAAGCAATTGTTCTAAATTTTCGACAAAAAAATTATAAAAAATGCTAAAAATCTGTAAAGAGTGGTTTTTTTGGCCAAAAAATCGACTGGCACAATCAGTTTTTTGATAAAATCATTATTTCGCCTTCAAATGGAGTCATGAAATTTTCGAAAATCCACTTTTCAAAACAAAAAATACTCATAACTCGACTAATAGGAAAGATAGAACGTTCTAGTCTTCACCACTCGATAGAGGGGACAATTTTACATACTTGAGTGAATTTTGAGTCCATATTTCCAAGGATTAAGGGAGTTAGAAAAAATCAATTTGTATCGCAAAATATTTCCATAGCTTTGTTCTAAATTTTCGACAAAAAATTTATAAAAAATGCTAAAAATCCGTAAAGAGGGGTTTTTTTGGCCAAAAAATCGACTGGCACAATCAGTTTTTTGATAAAATCATTATTTCGCCTTCAAATAGAGTCATGAAATTTTCGAAAATCCACTTTTCAAAACAAAAAATACTCATAACTCGACAAATAGGAAAGATAGAACGTTCTTGTCTACACCAATCGATAGAGGGGACAATTTTACATATTTTAGTGTATTTTGAGGGTATATTTCCAAGGATTAAGGGAGTTATAGAAAAGCAATTTGATTCGCAAAATATTTCCATAGCTACCCCCTTTGTTCTAAATTTTCGACAAAAAAATTATAAAAAATGCTAAAAATCCGTAAAGAGGGGTTTTTTGGCCAAAAAATCGACTGGCACAATCAGTTTTGTGATAAAATCATTATTTCGCCTTCAAATAGAGTCATGAAATTTTCGAAAATCCACTTTTCAAAACAAAAAATACTCATAACTCGACAAATAGGAAAGATAGAACGTTCTTGTCTCCACCAATCGATAAGAGGGGACAATTTTACATATTTTAGTGTATTTTGAGGGTATATGTCCAAGGATTAAGGGAGTTATAGAAAAGCAATTTGATTCGCAAAATATTTCCATAGCTACCCCCTTTGTTCTAAATTTTCGACAAAAAAATTATAAAAAATGCTGAAAATCCGTAAAGAGGGGTTTTTTTGGCCAAAAAATCGACTGGCACAATCAGTTTTTTGATAAAATCATTATTTCGCCTTCAAATAGAGTCATGAAATTTTCGAAAATCCACTTTTCAAAACAAAAAATACTCATAACTCGACTAATAGGAAAGATAGAACGTTCTAGTCTTCACCACTCGATAGAGGGGACAATTTTACATACTTGAGTGAATTTTGAGTCCATATTTCCAAGGATTAAGGGAGTTAGAAAAAATCAATTTGTATCGCAAAATATTTCCATAGCTACCCCCTTTGTTCTAAATTTTCGACAAAAAATTTATAAAAAATGCTAAAAATCCGTAAAGAGGGGTTTTTTTGGCCAAAAAATCGACTGGCACAATCAGTTTTGTGATAAAATCATTATTTCGCCTTCAAATGGAGTCATGAAATTTTCGAAAATCCACTTTTCAAAACAAAAAATACTCATAACTCGACAAATAGGAAAGATAGAACGTTCTTGTCTACACCAATCGATAGAGGGGACAATTTTACATATTTTAGTGTATTTTGAGGGTATATTTCCAAGGATTAAGGGAGTTATAGAAAAGCAATTTGATTCGCAAAATATTTCCATAGTTCTAAATTTGTTCTAAATTTTCGACAAAAAAATTATAAAAAATGCTAAAAATCCGTAAAGAGGGGTTTTTTTGGCCAAAAAATCGACTGGCACAATCAGTTTTGTGATAAAATCATTATTTCGCCTTCAAATAGAGTCATGAAATTTTCGAAAATCCACTTTTCAAAACAAAAAATACTCATAACTCGACAAATAGGAAAGATAGAACGTTCTTGTCTCCACCAATCGATAGAGGGGACAATTTTACATATTTTAGTGTATTTTGAGGGTATATTTCCAAGGATTAAGGGAGTTATAGAAAAGCAATTTGATTCGCAAAATATTTCCATAGCTACCCCCTTTGTTCTAAATTTTCGACAAAAAAATTATAAAAAATGCTGAAAATCCGTAAAGAGGGGTTTTTTTGGCCAAAAAATCGACTGGCACAATCAGTTTTTTGATAAAATCATTATTTCGCCTTCAAATAGAGTCATGAAATTTTCGAAAATCCACTTTTCAAAACAAAAAATACTCATAACTCGACTAATAGGAAAGATAGAACGTTCTAGTCTTCACCAATCGATAGAGGGGACAATTTTACATATTTGAGTGAAATTTGAGTCCATATTTCCAAGGATTGAGGGAGTTATAAAGAAGCAATTGTTCTAAATTTTCGACAAAAAAATTATAAAAAATGCTAAAAATCCGTAAAGAGGGGTTTTTTCGGCCAAAAAATCGACTGGCACAATCAGTTTTTTGATAAAATCATTATTTCGCCTTCAAATAGAGTCATGAAATTTTCGAAAATCCACTTTTCAAAACAAAAAATACTCATAACTCGAATAATAGGAAAGATAGAACGTTCTAGTCTCCACCACTCGATAGAGGGGACAATTTTACATATTTGAGTGAAATTTGAGTCCATATTTCCAAGGATTGAGGGAGTTATAAAAAAGCAATTGTTCTAAATTTTCGACAAAAAAATTATAAAAAATGCTAAAAATCTGTAAAGAGTGGTTTTTTTGGCCAAAAAATCGACTGGCACAATCAGTTTTTTGATAAAATCATTATTTCGCCTTCAAATGGAGTCATGAAATTTTCGAAAATCCACTTTTCAAAACAAAAAATACTCATAACTCGACTAATAGGAAAGATAGAACGTTCTAGTCTTCACCACTCGATAGAGGGGACAATTTTACATATTTTAGTGTATTTTGAGTCTATATTTCCAAGAATTATGGGAGTTAGAAAAAATCAATTTGTATCGCAAAATATTTCCATAGCTACCCCCTTTGTTCTAAATTTTCGACAAAAAAATTATGAAAAATGCTAAAAATTCGTAAAGAGGGGTTTTTTTGGCCAAAAAATCGACTGGCACAATCAGTTTTGTGATAAAATCATTATTTCGCCTTCAAATGGAGTCATGAAATTTTCGAAAATCCACTTTTCAAAACAAAAAATACTCATAACTCGACTAATAGGAAAGATAGAACATTCTAGTCTTCACCACTCGATAGAGGGGACAATTTTACATATTTAAGTGTATTTTGAGGGTATATTTCCAAGGATTATGGGAGTTATAAAAAAGCAATTTGATTCGCAAAATATTTCCATAGCTACCCCCTTTGTTCTAAATTTTCGACAAAAAAATTATAAAAAATGCTAAAAATCCGTAAAGAGGGGTTTTTTTGGCCAAAAAAATCGACTGGCACAATCAGTTTTTTGATAAAATCATTATTTCGCCTTCAAATAGAGTCATGAAATTTTCGAAAATCCACTTTTCAAAACAAAAAATACTCATAACTCGAATAATAGGAAAGATAGAACGTTCTAGTCTTCACCAATTGATAGAGGGGACAATTTTACATATTTGAGTGAAATTTGAGTCCATATTTCCAAGGATTGAGGGAGTTATAAAGAAGCAATTGTTCTAAATTTTCGACAAAAAAATTATAAAAAATGCTAAAAATCCGTAAAGAGGGGTTTTTTTGGCCAAAAAATCGACTGGTACAATCAGTTTTTTGATAAAATCATTATTTCGCCTTCAAATAGAGTCATGAAATTTTCGAAAATCCACTTTTCAAAACAAAAAATACTCATAACTCGACTAATAGGAAAGATAGAACATTCTAGTCTTCACCACTCGATAGAGGGGACAATTTTACATATTTTAGTGTATTTTGAGTCTATATTTCCAAGGATTATGGGAGTTATAAAAAAGCAATTTGATTCGCAAAATATTTCCATAGCTACCCCCTTTGTTCTAAATTTTCGACAAAAAAATTATAAAAAATGCTAAAAATCCGTAAAGAGGGGTTTTTTTGGCCAGAAAAATCGACTGGCACAATCAGTTTTTTGATAAAATCATTATTTCGCCTTCAAATAGAGTCATGAAATTTTCGAAAATCCACTTTTCAAAACAAAAAATACTCATAACTCGAATAATAGGAAAGATAGAACGTTCTAGTCTTCACCACTCGATAGAGGGGACAATTTTACATATTTGAGTGAATTTTGAGTCCATATTTCCAAGGATTAAGGGACTTATAAAAAAGCAATTTGATTCGCAAAATATTTCCATAGCTACCCCCTTTGTTCTAAATTTTCGACAAAAAAATTTATAAAAAATGCTAAAAATCCGTAAAGAGGGGTTTTTTTGGCCAAAAAAATCGACTGGCACAATCAGTTTTTTGATAAAATCATTATTTCGCCTTCAAATAGAGTCATGAAATTTTCGAAAATCCACTTTTCAAAACAAAAAATACTCATAACTCGAATAATAGGAAAGATAGAACGTTCTAGTCTTCACCAATTGATAGAGGGGACAATTTTACATATTTGAGTGAATTTTGAGTCCATATTTCCAAGGATTAAGGGAGTTAGAAAAAATCAATTTGTATCGCAAAATATTTCCATAGCTACCCCCTTTGTTCTAAATTTTCGACAAAAAATTTATAAAAAATGCTAAAAATCCGTAAAGAGGGGTTTTTTTGGCCAAAAAATCGACTGGCACAATCAGTTTTGTGATAAAATCATTATTTCGCCTTCAAATAGAGTCATGAAATTTTCGAAAATCCACTTTTCAAAACAACAGATACTCATAACTCGACAAATAGGAAAGATAGAACGTTCTAGTCTTCACCAATCGATAGAGGGGACAATTTTACATATTTTAGTGTATTTTGAGGGTATATTTCCAAGGATTATGGGAGTTAGAAAAAATCAATTTGTATCGCAAAATATTTCCATAGCTACCCCCTTTGTTCTAAATTTTCGACAAAAAAATTATAAAAAATGCTAAAAATCCGTTAAGAGGGGTTTTTTGGCCAAAAAATCGACTGGCACAATCAGTTTTGTGATAAAATCATTATTTCGCCTTCAAATGGAGTCATGAAATTTTCGAAAATCCACTTTTCAAAACAAAAAATACTCATAACTCTACTAATAGGAAAGATAGAACGTTCTAGTCTTCACCACTCGATAGAGGGGACAATTTTACATATTTTAGTGTATTTTGAGTCTATATTTCCAAGGATTATGGGAGTTAGAAAAAATCAATTTGTATCGCAAAATATTTCCATAGCTTCTTGTCTCCACCAATCGATAGAGGGGACAATTTTACATATTTTAGTGTATTTTGAGGGTATATTTCCAAGGATTAAGGGAGTTATAGAAAAGCAATTTGATTCGCAAAATATTTCCATAGCTACCCCCTTTGTTCTAAATTTTCGACAAAAAAATTATAAAAAATGCTGAAAATCCGTAAAGAGGGGTTTTTTTGGCCAAAAAATCGACTGGCACAATCAGTTTTTTGATAAAATCATTATTTCGCCTTCAAATAGAGTCATGAAATTTTCGAAAATTCACTTTTCAAAACAAAAAATACTCATAACTCGACAAATAAAAAATATAGAACGTTCTAGTCTTCACCAATTGATAGAGGGGACAATTTTACATATTTGAGTGAAATTTGAGTCCATATTTCCAAGGATTGAGGGAGTTATAAAGAAGCAATTGTTCTAAATTTTCGACAAAAAAATTATAAAAAATGCTAAAAATCCGTAAAGAGGGGTTTTTTTGGCCAAAAAATCGACTGGTACAATCAGTTTTTTGATAAAATCATTATTTCGCCTTCAAATAGAGTCATGAAATTTTCGAAAATCCACTTTTCAAAACAAAAAATACTCATAACTCGAATAATAGGAAAGATAGAACGTTCTAGTCTTCACCACTCGATAGAGGGGACAATTTTACATATTTGAGTGAAATTTGAGTCCATATTTCCAAGGATTGAGGGAGTTATAAAGAAGCAATTGTTCTAAATTTTCGACAAAAAAATTATAAAAAATGCTAAAAATCCGTAAAGAGGGGTTTTTTTGGCCAAAAAATCGACTGGTACAATCAGTTTTGTGATACAATCATTATTTCGCCTTCAAATGGAGTCATGAAATTTTCGAAAATCCACTTTTCAAAAGAAAAAATACTCATAACTCGACTAATAGGAAAGATAGAACGTTCTAGTCTCCACCTATCGATAGAGGGGACAATTTTACATATTTGAGTGAATTTTGAGTCCATATTTCCAAGGATTAAGGGACTTATAAAAAAGCAATTTGATTCGCAAAATATTTCCATAGCTACCCCCTTTGTTCTAAATTTTCGACAAAAAAATTATAAAAAATGCTAAAAACCCGTAAAGAGGGGTTTTTTTGGCCAAAAAAATCGACTGGCACAATCAGTTTTTTGATAAAATCATTATTTCGCCTTCAAATAGAGTCATGAAATTTTCGAAAATCCACTTTTCAAAACAAAAAATACTCATAACTCGAATAATAGGAAAGATAGAACGTTCTAGTCTTCACCAATCGATAGAGGGGACAATTTTACATATTTGAGTGAATTTTGAGTCCATATTTCCAAGGATTAAGGGAGTTAGAAAAAATCAATTTGTATCGCAAAATATTTCCATAGCTACCCCCTTTGTTCTAAATTTTCGACAAAAAATTTATAAAAAATGCTAAAAATCCGTAAAGAGGGGTTTTTTTTGGCCAAAAAATCGACTGGCACAATCAGTTTTGTGATAAAATCATTATTTCGCCTTCAAATAGAGTCATGAAATTTTCGAAAATCCACTTTTCAAAACAACAGATACTCATAACTCGACAAATAGGAAAGATAGAACGTTCTAGTCTTCACCAATCGATAGAGGGGACAATTTTACATATTTTAGTGTATTTTGAGGGTATATTTCCAAGGATTATGGGAGTTAGAAAAAATCAATTTGTATCGCAAAATATTTCCATAGCTACCCCCTTTGTTCTAAATTTTCGACAAAAAAATTATAAAAAATGCTAAAAATCCGTTAAGAGGGGTTTTTTGGCCAAAAAATCGACTGGCACAATCAGTTTTGTGATAAAATCATTATTTCGCCTTCAAATGGAGTCATGAAATTTTCGAAAATCCACTTTTCAAAACAAAAAATACTCATAACTCTACTAATAGGAAAGATAGAACGTTCTAGTCTTCACCACTCGATAGAGGGGACAATTTTACATATTTTAGTGTATTTTGAGTCTATATTTCCAAGGATTATGGGAGTTAGAAAAAATCAATTTGTATCGCAAAATATTTCCATAGCTTCTTGTCTCCACCAATCGATAGAGGGGACAATTTTACATATTTCAGTGTATTTTGAGGGTATATTTCCAAGGATTAAGGGAGTTATAGAAAAGCAATTTGATTCGCAAAATATTTCCATAGCTACCCCCTTTGTTCTAAATTTTCGACAAAAAAATTATAAAAAATGCTGAAAATCCGTAAAGAGGGGTTTTTTTGGCCAAAAAATCGACTGGCACAATCAGTTTTTTGATAAAATCATTATTTCGCCTTCAAATAGAGTCATGAAATTTTCGAAAATTCACTTTTCAAAACAAAAAATACTCATAACTCGACAAATAAAAAAGATAGAACGTTCTAGTCTTCACCAATTGATAGAGGGGACAATTTTACATATTTGAGTGAAATTTGAGTCCATATTTCCAAGGATTGAGGGAGTTATAAAGAAGCAATTGTTCTAAATTTTCGACAAAAAAATTATAAAAAATGCTAAAAATCCGTAAAGAGGGGTTTTTTTGGCCAAAAAATCGACTGGTACAATCAGTTTTTTGATAAAATCATTATTTCGCCTTCAAATAGAGTCATGAAATTTTCGAAAATCCACTTTTCAAAACAAAAAATACTCATAACTCGAATAATAGGAAAGATAGAACGTTCTAGTCTTCACCACTCGATAGAGGGGACAATTTTACATATTTGAGTGAAATTTGAGTCCATATTTCCAAGGATTGAGGGAGTTATAAAGAAGCAATTGTTCTAAATTTTCGACAAAAAAATTATAAAAATGCTAAAAATCCGTAAAGAGGGGTTTTTTTTGGCCAAAAAATCGACTGGTACAATCAGTTTTGTGATACAATCATTATTTCGCCTTCAAATGGAGTCATGAAATTTTCGAAAATCCACTTTTCAAAAGAAAAAATACTCATAACTCGACTAATAGGAAAGATAGAACGTTCTAGTCTCCACCTATCGATAGAGGGGACAATTTTACATATTTGAGTGAATTTTGAGTCCATATTTCCAAGGATTAAGGGACTTATAAAAAAGCAATTTGATTCGCAAAATATTTCCATAGCTACCCCCTTTGTTCTAAATTTCGACAAAAAAATTATAAAAAATGCTAAAAATCCGTAAAGAGGGGTTTTTTTGGCCAAAAAAATCGACTGGCACAATCAGTTTTTTGATAAAATCATTATTTCGCCTTCAAATAGAGTCATGAAATTTTCGAAAATCCACTTTTCAAAACAAAAAATACTCATAACTCGAATAATAGGAAAGATAGAACGTTCTAGTCTTCACCAATCGATAGAGGGGACAATTTTACATATTTGAGTGAATTTTGAGTCCATATTTCCAAGGATTAAGGGAGTTAGAAAAAATCAATTTGTATCGCAAAATATTTCCATAGCTACCCCCTTTGTTCTAAATTTTCGACAAAAAATTTATAAAAAATGCTAAAAATCCGTAAAGAGGGGTTTTTTTGGCCAAAAAATCGACTGGCACAATCAGTTTTGTGATAAAATCATTATTTCGCCTTCAAATAGAGTCATGAAATTTTCGAAAATCCACTTTTCAAAACAACAGATACTCATAACTCGACAAATAGGAAAGATAGAACGTTCTAGTCTTCACCAATCGATAGAGGGGACAATTTTACATATTTTAGTGTATTTTGAGGGTATATTTCCAAGGATTATGGGAGTTAGAAAAAATCAATTTGTATCGCAAAATATTTCCATAGCTACCCCCTTTGTTCTAAATTTTCGACAAAAAAATTATAAAAAATGCTAAAAATCCGTTAAGAGGGGTTTTTTGGCCAAAAAATCGACTGGCACAATCAGTTTTGTGATAAAATCATTATTTCGCCTTCAAATGGAGTCATGAAATTTTCGAAAATCCACTTTTCAAAACAAAAAATACTCATAACTCTACTAATAGGAAAGATAGAACGTTCTAGTCTTCACCACTCGATAGAGGGGACAATTTTACATATTTTAGTGTATTTTGAGTCTATATTTCCAAGGATTATGGGAGTTAGAAAAAATCAATTTGTATCGCAAAATATTTCCATAGCTTCTTGTCTCCACCAATCGATAGAGGGGACAATTTTACATATTTTAGTGTATTTTGAGGGTATATTTCCAAGGATTAAGGGAGTTATAGAAAAGCAATTTGATTCGCAAAATATTTCCATAGCTACCCCCTTTGTTCTAAATTTTCGACAAAAAAATTATAAAAAATGCTGAAAATCCGTAAAGAGGGGTTTTTTTTGGCCAAAAAATCGACTGGCACAATCAGTTTTTTGATAAAATCATTATTTCGCCTTCAAATA